>CM057822.1:87497940-87707940 GCA_030067965.1 Latrodectus elegans | reverse complement strand
GCAAATGGTAACTGGGAAAATTTTTCGAAGTACATTCTTGCGTTAATTGTGTAAAGTAATAAGTTAAAAATTAATTAGAATTTTAAAAATATAACTTGATAAAAATGAGAAATTAAATGAAACACTCTTCAAAATCAATAGTATTACTTCAAGAAAAAATAAGAAATGGTTTTTTTCTTATAGAAAAATATCTTAAATAAAATCATTTCTGCAAAAAATTTTAATTGAAAATATTGTATTTTTTTAATTCTGTTGAAGAGTCAGTAAATTTATCTTACTTGACAAAATGTTAATTAATATTACGTAAATGTTGATTTTTCCCAAAAAAATTTAAAAGGCAAAAAATAATAGAATATTTAAAAATAGAACTTAACCACATAATCGAAAGTAATAATATGCTATTATAAGTAAAATTATATAAGATATAAAATGCAGCTTTAAGAAAAAGTAATATATACTTACTAAAAAATTTAAATTTAGGAAATTGATGCAGCATTTTAATGAAATAAGTTTAAAAATGCACTAAGAATTAGATTTTAGTTTTTTTGCCAAAAATGTAAATATAATTAATGTAAATTCAAAAAAGTAAAATATTTTTTCCAATACAACATTACACTCATGACACTTTATGATAAAAGAGTCGGATAAAAATTCCTTAGACTAATAAAATTTCTTCATTTTTGTTATAAGTTTGGAATTAATATAGTTCAAACAAAATGAAAAAAATTTAGGAAACTCAGATTTTTGTTGTTTACGTCTCTGGAGTTTTATTTATAAAATATTAAGGAAATTAATCATCAATTTAGTGTTGGTTTATAAATTAATTAAAATACATTTTTCATATGAGAGTTTTCTTCATTTTCTAACAAAAACGTGAATTCTATATGCGTCATATCGAAAGTATTTTGTCTTGTTTTAAAAAGTATTGAAAATCATTTATTACTATTTTGCAAAAATTGTTACGTGAGAATAGTTAATATTTTTCAAAAAATGAATTATTTTAAATTGCTTCCGTATCTTTTTTTTCATACAAACTTATCCTCTTATTTTATACTTATTAAAAATTAAAGATAATAATTTATTACAGATATTTTGATAGAATATTTCTCATAAGTATTTTTTTAATATATTTTGAAAGGAGTTTACTTAAGATTTATTGAAAGTTTACCGTTTAATAACATAAATTAAAAATTTCACCTTTATTTTTACCTCAGTTATATACATTGATTATGGAAAAATGATTTTCAAATGGCTTTCAACATGGATTTAAAAATTGTAATAAACATAGTTTAGAAAATTAAAAAACATGGATTAAAAAGATAACAAACTATTTTAGAGATTTCGACTTACAATTAAGAGGAATTTAAAAATAGCATATTTTTTAATTTTAAAATGAAAAAAAAAATTATCGAATTATTTGAAATGTAAATGAATTTTATATCAATTTTCTACATAAATGTTTTTTATGATATTAGCTTTAAAAAAGGTATACTATTTACGCACACATGTTTTAAAACAACTCTTTGCGATTTGAAATGAAACCTTAAAGATATGAAGCTAAATAAAATTCGTTAAACAGAATTTCTTAAAAATAAATTAAAAGCAATAAAATATAAAAAAAACATTTATTAAGAAAATAATAATATAGTGGATCTTCTGATAATGTGTGTGTGTGTGTGTGTGTTGTTGTTTTTACAACATTTTGTTTAAGGTAAATTACAAATGAGAACACTGGATGCATCGTGCCATTAAACTACATGTGTAAATAGATAACAACCATAATGTTGCCTTGAAAATTTAATTGGTAATTTACAGAAAATAGGATTACCATATTATATGTTGTAGTGATAGTTATATCAAACATTCATTTTAAAACATTAGAAAACATTCATTTTAAAAACGTAATAAACCAGCTACAAGCATTTTCGTAATATTCTTTCTGGTAAATATTACGACTGGGAAAATTATCAATATTTACGAATTCTTAGCTATATTTACTAATTAATTTGCAAAATCTAAAATAAAGTTTCATTTAAAGATTATAGAAATCTAAATATTTCTTTCATCCACTCTCTAATGCATTTCTCCATTGGCGATCTTCTTTCAAAAGTGTAAACACATTCAGTGCGCACGGTTTTTGTTAAAAATATTAATCTAAATGTTTAAAAAAGTACAACATGGGAATATTGAAACAAGTGCGAGAATCATGAAAACTTTTTTAGTACCATATGATATACTGTCATTTTGATCTCAGACGTTAAATGAGATTTTGAGTTCTGGAATAATCCACTCACTTCCAAAAGTTAAGCATGGAGAGGAAAATGCTAATTACTGGAAGCTAATCAGAATTGAAGAGGATGCAAATCGCTGCAGAGGTAGATGGAAGTATGCAAATATATTAGGTAACAGCCTATCGTGCTTTCATTTCAAGAAATATGCAAAAAGGACAGTCTTCTAAGATACCAGCTCAACGAAGGAATACAGAAATTGATTGTTAGCACTGATAGAAGGTACGTACAATTTGTTTTCAAGACATACATGTTTCTTATGACTTCCAAAGACGAATGGAATTTCTTGGCGCTGGCGTGCTGTGGGGCGCATTGAGGCAGGACAGTCGATCTCAGATGTTGCTCTTTTCTTCGGCATTCATCATTTGTTAATTTCACGTTTATCTAAGTGATTCCAAGCCACATCGACTTTTTTAAAGGCCCGCAGCCGATAACCCAAGGGTTACATACCCCGCGAAAGGTCAATATATTGCAATTTTAGCCAAGAGTAATTGCAGAGTGACCTCCACATGTGTGACACCTTTGGTCACAGCGTACATTGTTAAGGTCATATCTGCAGCTATTGTACGTCGAAGATTACATTTGAGTGAACTGTATACCTGGGTACCTCGACTTTGTGTTTGTCTATCCATTCAATCAAGAGTTGCACGATTAAAGTGTTGCCGGGAACATGTCAATTGGACTGCGCCTGACTGGGGCAAAGTCATGTTTACTGATGAGTCAAGATTGCTTTGGAGCTAGATAAGCGTATAAGAATACGGGGTTGAACAAGGAACACGCAATCACCTCCAAAACATCATTGAAAAGCACGCTTTATGGTGAGGGTTGGGGTTACATTAGGATACCCCACCGACCTACACATCTTTCAACGGGGTACTGTGACGTCTGTTCGGTATCGAGATGAAGTCCAAGAACCCATTGTGAGATTGTACGCTGCAGCAGCTGGCCCCACTTTGGTTTTAATGGACGATAACGCACGTCCTCATAGAACTGATATCGTGGATGAATGCCTGGAGAGTGAAAGGATTGCGCGTATGTAGGGACCAGCATATTCGCAGAACGTTAATCCCATTGAAAATCTTTGGGATGCTCTCAGACATGCTGTATCTTCAAATTTCTCACCTCCAGCCACTCTTATTGAGCTGTAAACTGTTCTACAAGAAGAATGGCTATTGCTTATTTTTGCGGTGGTTGACCACCTAATTGAAAGCATAATCGCAAAGTGTAAACTTTGTATACAGATGAGGGGGGATCACATACCCTATTAATGTCCTCTTTCCTTTAATGCGGTTTATTTTCACTTTATACATAATTTTGTTTAAATATCCAGTACATCATTACCTGATAACGTATAAAAATTTAATATTTTTTTCATTTCTGTACATGATTATTGATTTTATTTTATGCATAAATATATATGATACTTATCTGCTGAAGTTTGTGTCAATCAAAACAGTATTTGTTGATTGTTTTGCATTTTACATCTTCGTGCTTAATTTTTAAAAGTAAGTTTATATTTCATGGTCTAATAATACATTTGTGAATTCAAATCATATTTAAAGACTATTTAAATTAATTATAAATGATAAATTATATGTAATATAATACCAAAATTTTGAAATAAAACAAACCCTATGTTTTAAATTAGTTAGAGATCAAAATCCTCATGCAAATGTTATTCCATTTATAGAACAGTTTTCAATTTATCTCAAACAAATATGTGGCGGACCTACAAATTGTTTTTCTTTTTATAGAAGAATATGCTATAAAAAGAAATTAAAGTTATTCAGTTTATCAACAAAAATCAAATATTATTTGTATTTTTAATACCTACGTCTTTTAGGAGGACTTTTCATAGATAGTGGGCGGTATTGACACGTTGCTAAGCAAGAAAACTGGAAAATTCCTAATCACTCTATGTCTAGAATTTTATTTATTTTTCACATATTATTTACAAATATGCGTGAGTAAATTAAAAGCAACATATGAACTTTTGAAAACAATCTAAAGTACAGTTTAATTCTTTTTTTACTTTATATCCTTTACCTGATATTAATTTAGAATACTTTTTTGATGATACATTTATTTAACACTAAGATGATTTTTATATGTATATTATACTGAACTGTCATTTTAATATTCTTATCATTAACTGCTTATTTATGTAAACATTGTTTGATAATAAATGCACTTATTTGACAGCAAAGTTGTGTTTTTAAAGAAAAAATTAATATTAGGGATAAAAGAGCATTTTACTTTAATTAAAAATGTTGTAAAATTCTCGCCATAAAATATAATAAGCAAAAAACACCCCCTTAGATATATGCTGTTTATTTCAATTTAATTATTGGCTTTTAGATTGATATGATTGTACCGGACCAAAAAATGCACGTAAAATAGAATTAGAAAAAAAGCTTCAACTAAAAGTTAATTCAAAAGAACGGAAGAAATAGTACTTTTCAACAAAAAATATTTCTTTTTTCTTTGAAACAGGAATGTTTTCGTTTAGGTATTATAAATTTGGTATGGACGACATCCACGCACAAACACATATTTCATTTTTATTCAAGGAGAATGAAATACTCTTCCTGTCAATTGCATTACAATTTTTTAAGTACTTTTAATTTGTCTTCATACTGACATCGACTTGAAGAAAATGAGTTTTTCCAATTTCAGCTCACAAGTGAGTATTTTTTATTAATGTAAAGTATTTTTGTGCTATAAACAATTCTTGGATAAATATAAGGATTTAATTAAAACTGAGAAATATCATTTATTATTGTATTTTACTCATTTTAAATTATTTTACAAGTATCAATAGTACAATTTAAACAAGTATTTTTTAATTTTATTAGTAGCACTTGAGTACAGCTCATTTATTTGTGTGTTAATCACACACAACGTATAACATAGACAGAACAAATTCAGTGTGGTAATCAGAATGTAGAAAATAATGCGTGAAAAGCGTCACAACACGTCAAATAGACTAGAGATTCTGAATAATCTCTCTCGTCTGCCTAATATCGTTCAAATAATTGTCGAAATACTTCAGGGTATTCATTAAGATGAAGAATATCTATAGCAGTGTCATTTACACATAATTTACAGTTTGAGGACGTTATAATTTCGAATAGTAATAAATGCCCTGCTAGCAATCTCGCCCTGTCTTCAGACGAAAAACTGCAACAGCAAATCATTGGTGGTAGATAAGATGCTTAAGAAGGATTCCTTCCAGCACTTTTTCTTAATTTGATTTGCTTTCTTGAATGTAAAGTCATATTCATAAATTCTCCATTAATGGGAAAGGACCCCGTGGAATTTGTACTATTCTAGTTCCCTTTTTTGTCAACAAGTCAACAACTTCGTTTCCGTGTGTTTCTCAGTGAACCTGAAACAACTGCATAATAATATTTTTTTATTAATTGCAATATATTTATAAATTATGTTGTTGTTACTTATGACACTTGGACAAGTCAAGCTTGCTATGTTTCTGAGTCTGCGAATTTAAGTAAGAAGGGCGCTTCTTTTGTTTAATCATTGAACCACGAATGTGAAAATACAACTTTTCTCTAAGTTTCATCGATAGTAGGCACCAACAGAAGATCCATTGTTTGAATTTCAGATCAGAACAAATAGCTATCTATGAAGGAATGAATTATATAGACAGGGCCTCTAAACTTGCTTTTAGAGACATCTGGATACTAACGAACAGTCGTACCTCTATACAGTATCTGTATCATTGGACGACCATTGGGGATAAGACAAGTTTGAATATTTTAGACCTTGTGACACGATTTTTTACTAAACATTCTTTACATTTTCATTAGTTTCATTCCAATGTTGGATTGAGTGGTAACGGAATTTGCAGATATTCAAGTCTGCTACAGCTGACACCTTGCAGAGCAACGCTATTGTAACGTTTTTGGAAATCTCCACTGTTAAAAAGATGGAATTAAACGCAATTTGGAGAGGTCCGACTGCCCTTTCTTGGTATTTTTGTGAAAAATCTCGTTGGTGGCACCAGCTCAGTATCCCTAAGATACAGCAGGCTGCTCTTTCACGTTTATTGAGTGTCCACATCAGGTCCCTTTCTTTTCAACAGGGCCAGAAAGTTTTTCTGGAGTGTCACAGGTGCAAGGCTGATCAGGCCTCCCCGAGTCATATTCTTGACTGTCTGAATTTTATTGTGAGAGAGGATTTAGAGAATTTTATGTTATTTTTACACTTTTTAATGATTTTTGATTTTATGGTGATGGTTTAGGTTAGCTTCACCATCTGGGATTAGAAACAAAATAGACATAGATATAGACATGCGCAATGGAACTCCTAGTCTGTACCTTAGGTTATCAGGCGTAGCTCCATTATGTAATACATCTAGTGTAACAGAATTGTCACGAAATTTGAAAACAAAATTGAATTTCAATACGTTTCTAATGTTTGAAATTAAAAATGCGACAGAAATATAACATCAACAACAAATCATTTACAAAATTTTCACTAAGGGATATGACATGAGGTAAATACTATTGCAATAATATTGTGAAAACAGATTATCCAAACACTTCATATAACATTGGTAAAAAATACAAATTAATTATCTTGATGATGGTCATAATAGATGATATAAGTAGTTTATAGCACAAATATGCAAGCAATATAATTATAAGTTTAAGTAGAAGAGTATAAAAAAGAGCAAATAACTGGACGGATTTTCAATAAGTACTAGTAAGTCCCTCATGCTTTAACGGTGTCCTTTAATATAGCATTGCATTTTTCACAATACCAAAGGCCTTCATTGTCTACACGCAGATAGTTAAGATTAGATATGAATGACTGGTGTTCTATGGAACATTTAAAATTTGCTGTAGGTGATAAACAGTAGAATATTTAAAGTATAACAGATTACAATCTGCTGATTCAGTGCTGTGCAGTTAAAATTTTGCAGCAACTCAGTCTGTGCACTGTAGTTACCATGATTAAGAAAATTATTGAGCAAAAATATAATTGTAATAAATAATAAAAAGGCTTAAAAAAGCGAATAAAATCAATAGCAAAATACTTTACAGAAACTCTAATATTACTAGAAATAATAATAAAAATATATAGCAATAATAAAATCGCTAAATAGGGTATTTCTGAAGACTCAAAGCAAACTTGAATATAACCCCCCCCCAGTTTTATATATGGTGGTGAGATAGAGGGACGTGTTATATGACATATTGTACCATAGGAAGATTGTGTTAGAAGAAGAGCAAATATATACAATATATTGATAATACAAGAATAAAACATACTAATTGTGCTATATTACAATGTATTATTTTATCACATATAAAACCTGCATTGCCTGTTCACAGTTTATAATGGTTTACAATGTTTAGGAAATATAATGCAAAATTAGGCTTTAAAATTCCTAATGATGAACTGTGCTAATTAATATCGCACATTGCGTTGAGCTGAGTCAATCAATATTTTTCAGCACCTTTATCTAAATAATTATTATTATATCAAAATTATAAAAACTAATTGTTAAACAAATACAATATGTAAAAATATTTTACCACAAAAAGTGGAGAAATACCTTACAATGATTTTTACCCTTTACCAAATTGTTCTTATGATGAAATCGGCTGCTCAGTTATAGCATTATCCTTACAGAGTTCGGAACTTTTTTCATAGATAAAGGTGATTATGTTCTTTATCTTATGCAGAAGAGAAAGAGGTTTGCTAGCATAGCGGAGGAATGGAGTAAGTTCTTTCGAGTTTTTAGGCGCATTTAGATGCCATTTTTTGTGAAATTGCATTCAAACACGTAATGCACAATGGTCCGGACCGAACCGCATGAGCAATCACTATTTGGAGCCTTACCCCTTTTGTTGAGATACTCCGGTATTGGAGTATGTCCAGAAAGAAACTGTGCTTCTTTGTGGTCCTTGACTAGGAAATCAAGAGAGATAGAGGGCTTAAGGCTGTATGTCCATCTACCTTGTTCTGCCTCACTCCATTCTTGTTGCCAGGCTATTAGTAAATGATTTTAATTTAGAAATAAAGTATGATTTGGACCATTTTAATCAAATTTTTTGCGTGTTTGAGCATGCCTTGGCAACTTGCTTTGCCAGCGTGTCAGCTCTTTCATTATCAGTAGGTCCGGCATAAGCCTTGATCCAGTGAAGACAAATTTGCAATCGATTGTTAATTGTCCTGAGTTGATTTTGAATGTCTTGAATCAGTGGGCTTCGATGATATGGGTTATACAGGGGAATATATAACCTAAAAGAGCTGATTGGCTGTCTGATCAAATCACTGCCTTGTATAAATTATTTTAGGCTATATATTTTAATGCTTCATCACTCGCAACCAATTCTGCTTGGAAAACACTGTTAGCTTCTCCTAATTGTTCCTGCCAATAACCCCAGAAGATCCCCTTTCTCAATTTTGACTTCAGTCTGGAGAGGGAGAAAATTTTCTCCTAACTATTACATCCATGGTAACTGCTCAACGACCGACCAGAGGACTTTTGATTCCCCAGATTTAACGAGGATGTATATCGCATGTACTCGGTAGATCTTTGATTTGGGAATTGGGAGTCGAACTTTGCCATTCCAGACGGAAGCCATTGTTCTAACCACTAGGCTACCACAGGTAACATAGGTACCTACTAAAATTAAAAATATGTTCTCTGATCGTTTGTAAATCAGTTAGTTCTGAGGAAATATAGCCTGGATTGTAGATTTGGAATTTGCCAAGATAAAATTTTTTTATCAAAGCTCTCACAATTATATATCAGTAGCTGATTTACCTTACTAATGGCCTTCAGCTCTCAAAGAAATAGTGTGGTTAAAAAAACCAAGGGACAAATAGTGCTCAAACAAATCAGAGAAGACACCATCTCCCTCTTTATTCTTTTCTGAAAGACGAGATTCGTTTGTAGTTCAACAAATATCTACAAGGCATTTGCTTAAAAGTAGCATGGACACAGCCTTAAACTGAGGCACTCAACTAATTTTAAATTTATTTATTATAAGTGTATATTTTCCTAAACACGATTTCGACCCAATGTTAAGATTTAAGTATTTGTATTTTTAATCATTAAATCGGTAAAATCTAACATGAAAGCGCCAACATGTTAATGAGTATGATCATAATATTTCTGATTTGAAAAAATTTAAGCTTAATTTGAGAATTGGGCATAATCGTGTAAGGCCTTAAATTTTGTATGAAATTCTCTAAGCAAAGATAATATTGAAATATTATCTTTGCTTCAAAACTTTAAGCAAAGATAATATTAATACTTATAAAGATAATATTAATACTATTTAAGTAAAGATAATTTAATTACTTTAAGAAATTGTATAGTTCTGAAGAGAATGTTCTAGTGTTTTTAAACCGGCTCTTTTTTAATGATGATGTAGCAGAAATTGCATCATATTTTTAATATAAGAAATCGAAAATTATATCTGATTTTAATTAACTTTCTTATCATTAAAAATTTATTTAATTGTTTATTACACTTTCTTGGAAACGCTGACGTGGCCTGGTTGGTTAGGCCACTGTTTTCGTTATCGGTAGGTAGGTAGTGAATTCGAATCCCGGCTTAACCGAAGATCCATCGTGTCCGCTTAAGGCAGCTGGTGCATGGTAAAACTGGTAGCAGTCGTAATGTCTCCAAGTACATCTGTGGGTGGTAGATCAAGAATTAGAGGTTTTCTGCCTGGTCCCTGCTACAAAATCACGAAGACACGACCCTTCTATTTCTATCTAACTGGTAGAGCCCAACTCAGGGCTAGGTACAACTCGGGACTAGGTGTTGTTGCAACAACACTGGAAACTATTCTTTCCAGCCATTTCTAGACAATGATTAGCTATTTTTGCTTCTATTCTATAAATATATTTCTTCTTCAATCTTATTGCAATTTTAAGGAAGAAATTTTCGATATCATATTTTTTTTTATGCACTGTTTATTTGTACGCATAACTTTTTCATGCAAAAAGATAAATATTCCAGATCACACACAATTTGAATATTGCTTACACGACAAAGGGACATATTAACGATCACAGTTTCAGGATTAGTGAACACATTGAATGACTATAGGTATATATATATAAAATCTATTTAAAAATAATTAATACTTCTACTTCAAAATTATTTGTTTAGATATATTCATGAAAAACAATTCTGCTTGTAATAGAACTGAAAAAAAAACACTATCAAGATATGGAAAAATTAATAATCACACAAAATCCCAAAAAGTAAGAAAGGATATACCTTCTAAAAGAAAATGAAGAGTTTGAATAACAAAGAAGACATCATTATGTTAAAAGAGAAAGGTGACTTCGTTGTTGTGCATGTTATTTACGCTTCGCAGACTTTTCATACGTATTCTGCTGTATATTTTAAAGTTGAATGAATGAAATTACCACTTAGAGAATATTTTGCATACCATTCTCTCGGTATAAAATGAAAGCCATAAAGGCGTTATAAATTTAAAGAAAATAGTTTTTGTAAATTAAAATTTGCTAATGATATCATTGTAATTTCTGCATAAAATCCAAATTGTTATTAAACTCTTCATAATAACTACATTGTATCCCAGAAAAGAGTAGTTTAAATGAATATTTAAAGAAAATTTAAATACTAAATTTATGGTACTAGAAATTAGGAAATGATATTTTCCAAGAGTGAATACTTGCATTGACTTTAAATTTAAAAATGTATCTTATAATTATATATTTTTAAAACTATATACAGAAATTAATAACTCTATGAGAGTTTATTATCAAAAGTAAAAACAAATTCTACGATTATTAATGGTATAGAAAGACAATAGTAGGGAGAAATATAATATAAAATATGTATTAATTTCAAAACAATTCAATGCAACTTAAAAGAATTATTTGCAAATAAATTCATCATTTCTACAAATATATTTTATAAATAATAAACAACAGTGTATATCTTTCTTAATATAAACTATATAATTTTGAGAAAAATAAAAATGATATTTAAAAAAATATTAAATAAGGTTAGCTTTGAAGTTGTTACTTAATATACTCACTAAATATTTCAAATAATTCTTAAATTATTTAGAGAAAAATAGTTAAACTAAACTTTAGTAAAACATTATTTGGTTAAAACTTTATCTCATTGCTGACCATATTGAATTTTTTAAATAACCTTAGTAATAATATCTACACATAAAGCATATAATTTACATGATTGAAAAGTTTTATTGTATTGCTGAAAATGTGAATGCATAAAGACATAAACTGGATATTTAATAAAAATATTTTTTTGCATAAGTTATGGAATCAATAGTGAACTTACATTGATTTATATATTTAAATTTAATAAAAATTTTAAATTCACAATAAAGTGAGTCAGATGTATACTAAAATTGCAATTTTTACAATAACAATTTTATTAACAATTTTAATTATTGCTTAGCAAATTATTTTCATGAAATGTTATAGTATTTTCATGGAAACGCATTTTCATCTTAACATTCAAAAATTATTATTAAAATCATTTATTTTTCGATTACATAAGCTAAAAAGACATGAATGAAATTAAAACAATTCATGTTTGGGATTGCAAGAAAATGGGGAATAGCATAAACTTATGAATAATTTAAAGGATTAATAAACTAGTTAGCTATTAATAAGGAAAAAAATTAACAAAAACATTTCCATCAATTGGGACCACTTGTTTTATTTGTAGAAAATAAAATTACGTTTAGAAATCTCTGAGCGTTACCGTCTATTTTGCAAATACAATTCACTAAGGTTTTTATTATATAAGTAAACATTTTAGCTTACTTTTGTGTGAAAATAAGACTAAAATTATTAAGAAATTCAAATTGTTAGATATTAGTCATCAATATTATTTATAACTTAGAGTGTTAGATGATTAAAAATTAATATTATTCAGAATTTCTTAAGTGTTTCAATTTTTCTAAATAAGGAGCAGCTATTTATAACTTACATAAGCGAATCCAATGAAAAAATAGTTTCATATTTGATTTAATTTATATAAAAAGTAAATTTATATATAAAACATGCTGTTATGGTTTTAAATATGAAAGTTCTTTATTTTTTGAAGCAAAATTGAATTAAACTATTTTATCTGAAATCTATAAGGCAAACAAGAAAGATTTTGCCGCTTTCGCATTGGCATTGAATGTTGTCAAAATAAACAATTAAATTAGTATATCAAAACCAATATTCTTTCTTTCAACTGATCCGTGTGGCAAGTGTTAACACACCGATCAATCGAGAGTATGTTTGTTTGTCGCTCAACGGTCATTTTTTGCACACGAGGGCTAATTAGACCGGGACCTACGGTTTAAAGTGGATTCCGAACCACTACAAACATCCATGCCCTAGGTGGGACTCGAACCCACGAACTGTTGAACCGAAGGCAAGAGCGCTAACCATTCGGCTACCAGCTCGGCCAATCGAGAGTAAGAATACCTGTAGTTGAAAAAGTACGTCCACATTCATCAATCGTAACTTATACAGAAGGGAAAAGAAATGAATGCGTCGAAGGAGATCATTTAGTGTTGTTCGCTTTACCACTTCAAAGTAGCTTATCAGCTGATGCCGAAAATGTTAAGCGTTTGGCGATAATGATATAAATGAACTAACGCCAATACATTGGTTTCATAAATTCAGGTCGAGAGATTTGTCCCTCTGTGATGGAACTAATGTCTAGTAGACTAGTCTACAATTTCTTACTGTGAACTGCTCAAAAGGGGTAATGGTCTCAGTGGATCTATGTACTCGCAGCAATTGAAATGTCTGCAACATGTATTGCAATGAAGGAACCGATATTAGTGAATCGTAAGGATGTTTGTTGTTGGCTGACAAAGCATGATAGCATGTTGCGTGGCTGGCCAGAAATACCATATATACACTTATTTGGGAGATTTTATGCTATCTTTCTTATTAACCTGGCCTTGCACCATCAGATTATTAATTTTTCCATTTCCTGGACATTCATGTGGAAAATCATTCACCAATGAAGTAGACAGACGACAAGCTCTCGTGGAAATCTTTGCGCTCAAAGCTTCCACTTTTTATAGCACAACTGGAGACACAGTTAACAATGGTGATTACTTAAGAGGACAAACAATCGGCTACAATTTCTGTAAATCAAGCTCTTCGGGTCATCAAAAATGGCAAGAACTTTCTTATTTACTTTGTGAAAGTTTTAAATTACAGTAAATATAGAATCATTTCATATATATATTGAATAAAGAAATAATCCTGTTGATTTAATACCGTAATAAATGTTTTTGTGCTTGCGCTATTAAAAATAGAAGTAGAATTGCTTTAATTTTACCCATGCAGCTTTTCGGTTGTCATAACTATACGAATCATCTTCAGAATCTCAAAGAAATAAATTGGGGTGAAGATTAGAAAGTAAATATAAAACGAGAAAGTGGAAAAAGTTCAAGAAAAAGTGTAAGAGAAGGGAGACGAGGAGAATGATATGTAACTTATGAATTAATGCTTTTGAAAATTCCTGGGCATTCAAAAGTTTGTACTGAAGGTAGAGGAGATTAGATTATGAGTCACACCCTGTGTATAAAATTGCGAATGATGGTAAACTAATTGTAAATATTGAGGAAGATGTTCTTTATGTGCAAATTTGAAGCAGACATCGTACCATCAGCTAGTGACGCATTTGCAGCGGATGGAAGGTCAGCTGGAGTGGGAACATCAACACAGTCAAGTAGATGTGCGACTAAGACTAAGTTGCCCACAAAACGACTGAAAGCAGTAAAAAAGTTTACTCTGATCCGGATGTTCAGCAAGGAAAGATTTTCATTTGCAGCACATACTGTCTTAATGAACAGCACTTAACATGTAAAAGTGTTGTTTTCCACCGATTTTCAATATACAATTGTTAATTAAAATAGACTCTTTTTTTCAAAAAAATCCTATTATAAGACTTTTTGGTTATCCGAATGCTGTTCAATCCATATTGATTTGGATAATTGAAATTCTACTGTAACATATAGATGTAATTAATGTCTCTTTTACTAAATGCACAGTAAGTTTTATATTTATAAACTTACACAAACGTTAAATATAGGAAGTTCCATATATAAGGAAATATTTTGTTGATAACTATGTTTTTAATGCAATATTTGCAGCATATACAGTGTCTCACAAAAGTGATGACACACTTGTGCTCTTTAGAAAAAGAAACTGTAATAAAATTAATTAGAAATACATGTACAAATTTTTTGTCGGCGTGTTTTATATTAAAAGTTAGTGACAATTACTACATAACATACATTTTGTCAAAATATTTAAATATTAATTAAATAAAAATTCAATTGCTTAGAACGGAGCAAAAAAAAGATCACATAAGTAATGGGACACTTACTTTTCCATCAAATATTTATCCAAAAATTTGACTTTTTAAAAGGTTTTAATATTTTTTTGGATTTCCTTTTACTTTTAAACATGATTTAACATTTTTGGGACCTTTGAATAATGAACCCCTTTGAATAATTATTTCTGATTTCTGGAGTGATTTTACCCCTTTCTTATTGATGCACCGATTTTAATTGTTGTTTAGAAGAAATGGTGTGTTTGCGAATTCTTGATTCCAATTCTTGCCAAATATTCTCTATGGGTTTTAAGTCAGGAGATTGTGGTGATGTTTTTATTATTTCAGGACAGTTATACAGCAGCCAGAGTCTAACATTCCAAGCAGTGTGCTTGGGGTCATTGCCCTGGTAGAATTTAAAATCGTTCTGAAATTTCAATTTTCGTATTGAAGATTTTCAAATTTTGCTTTAGAATGTCAATATACCTCCCTCTCCGTAGTTAGGCACGCTGACCACTAGACAAGTTGGATGGCACATCGTTTCTTTTAAAAATGTTAACAACTGTTTCAGACTATCGAAATAAGAGCTTTCTTAAGAACTGATTTCGACATGACTACTCAGTCATATAAATCAAGCATTTATTTTTTATATGTTTCAACAAGCATAACTTTTAATATCTGTTCGAGTATACAGGGCTCTTCTAGCGGAAATAGTAATTCTGCGTAATTTTCAGTAATCATTCATAGGGATTTTTAGTAGGCTCTTAAATAGGATTCAAACTTATCACATAACTATGCTTTATTAGACTTTCTTTACTAATCATTAGCAATTTCATTATGAGACTTAGTATGTCTCAAACTTACTATCTATAAAAGCAAGATAACCAGCTCCAGCGGGCGACATACACCCCCATAGCATAACTCCTCCACCATGTTTTACTGTTGCCATCAAATTCCGCTTACAAAATTCTTCCCTTGGTTTTCTCCACACCAAAATTCTACCGAAAGAACCAAATATGTTAAATTTACTCTAATCAGCAAACATAACTTTATCCCAGTAATTAGAATTTTTATGTAGAATTTTTATGTTGGATTTTGCGAAATTCAGTCTGAGTTTTCTATTTTCACTTACAAAGAATTTTTTCCAGATATCCAGCTGACTCTCCCGCGATATCCAGAACAAATCGAATTACTCTTCTAATAGTCTCAGGATTAACAATCACTCCATATAATGCTTATAAATCAGCAGCAAGTTTAGGAGCTCTTATTTTTTGATTTTGTTTTAGTAATTAGGACGATAATTTGCTTTATTCCATTGGATAGCTTTGATGGTGGGCCATGTCTTCTTTTATTCTAAATCATATGATTATTTTTATATCGTTTAATGATATTTTGAAAACTGTTAAATTACTCAAGTTAACTGTTTCAGCAGTTTCTCTAATAGATTTTCCACTTTAAAAATGAAAATGAATGACTAATTTTCAAATTTCCAGCTTAATTTCTTTACATTTAGCATTTATGGCAGTACACAAATAAAAAACTCAAAAATAATTTGGAGAAAAATACTGCAGACGATTTTAAAAGTTATTGGCAATCGCTTTTGAGTAAAAATAAAACACCCAAAATATTTTTTTTGCTTATTTCAGACAATTTTTTTATATTTAATGGTGTCCCATCACTTATGTGAGCTATTTTTTTGCTCCATTCTAAGCAATTATATTTTTATTAAAATAATATTTTAATATTTTGACAAAATGTATGCTAAGTAATAGTTGCTTCTAAATTTAAATATGAAACACACCCACAAAAAAATTGTCCATTTATTTTATTAAAGTTTCCTTTTTGTAAAGTCTAAGTGTCGCATCACTTTTGTGAGACACTATATAAATAAATAGATATAAATAATAATAAATAGATATAAATAATAATATTTTTGTGTGTTTTCCTGATATAAGAGCTTGAATATTTTAGATTATTTTAGAATTTAAATAATCTCCAAGAAATAACGATTATTCACCATTTATTCCAATTTAAAATGTACAAAGAAGTACCATATGTTTACTCAGCTTAAAATGTCTTTTTATTCCTGGAATTTTACTAAATTATTACTTTAGTCAATTTCTTTAAATTATTAAATACGAAAGTATACTAACTAAAATATACACAAATAAGATAAAAGAAATCTTTGAAGTTTTATATTTTTAAAGAATGCATTTCTGATAGAAATATTCAGAAATAAAATTTTCACTTTTTTCTAAATACATAGACTAAAAGAAATGATTTATTTTCCCGATATTGTAATTTAAAGTTATAATTTTGTATTAAGTAAGAGTATATTTGTATTAAGATATTCATTGATATTATTTATTTGTAATTAAGCTTAATAAAGTAAATTATAACGAATTAGCGTCATTAATATTTTTGTTATAATAATTTGAATAAATTGATAAACTGAAGATTCAGCACATAAATTAATTATGCGTCTTTGACTATGATTTATTGAATGCTAACTCCTTTTAAAATTATATAATATAATTTCAATTCAATATATAGTTTTTATTATTTCATTTCTAAAATACTTATTTTAATAATTCAAAAGTACAAACATAATCAAAAATAATAAACACTAAATTTATTACATATATATTTTTTTACCACACAAAGTAATGGTAACTTGCCATTTAATTTACAAACTTAATGATGAAAATAGATTGTGAATGTACATTTTTTTGGAATTTAGATTTGAGTTATAATTGACAAATGGTTTCGTGTTTATGAAGATGGATTGCTAAAAATGATTTTCAAAGATACTCGTAATGTTTAACTAAAGTTTTGTTAAATAATGTTACTAAATAGACACTAAGCAATTCAATTACTAGAAGTAATAAATAAAAATATTTTTGCATTTCTAACTTAATTGAATACCTCACTAGACGTTTATAAAGATTAAATTCGTGATTACTTGCAGCAAAACTTGATTGTTTATCTTCTACCATTAACATATCTTATTTACATCATAACATATTTTTCAAATCAAATATTTGAGTATAAATACATAAAAACAAGGTTCTTGCAAAATTTTACATTCGTCTTTAATGTATTTCATTTGATTTGTTTGAACAACATATATATATATATATATATATATATATATATATATATCTTTTAAAAATACACTGAAATACAGTTTTTAAAGTACAGTTTCAAAGTGTGTGTATATATTTTACAAATTAAATGTATACAAACACATTGAAACTGCTGAAATTAAACATTTATAAACACTGAAATACAGTTTTTAAATTACAGTTTCAAAGTTTGTGTATATATTTTACAAATTAAATATATACAAACACATTGAAAGTGCTGAAATTAAACATTTTATTCTATAAAGAGTTATTTTCTCTCATAATTTATAGAACATAGTTAAATTGTAAGCTCTTATACATGTGTGAACATGAAAATAAACAATTTAAATTAACTGTTGAAAAATGTATTTTTTAATTTTTTTCTTTTATATTAAAAACATTTCTGAATTTCAATTTTTTGTGTCGTTCAATCAAAAAAGAAAATTGAATAGAAAAAGAATTATGTTATAAACTTATCTTTCGTTACTTTGAATTACTTTTCAGAAAACTTAGTGGCGAAATATATCCTGAATTTTCTTTATTTTGAATGCTTTGTTCAGGAAACTTAAGAAAAATGGAATACAATAAACATAATGTTTTACCATAATCTAAAATGAGAAATTTTAATAAAATCTAACATATAACTGGAATAAGTAATTCTTAATCAATAAATAATATTAAAAAATCAAAATATTAACTCATGCGTATATATTTCGATGATAAAATAAAAAAAATATTGTGATTACCAAGAGAATACAAAAATTACAAATATTCTTCAAAATTGTTTTAGAAATTTTTATGATTTTGTAAGAAAAATGAATGATTACAAATCTAAAATGTAGTTAAATTGCAAACATATAATTTTAATTGAATTCAAAATAGCTTTTTGGATTGAATTTCTATATTTAAAAATTTTTCATATTCCATATAGTAATTAAATTCCAGAATGTTTGGTTAAAAGTTTTTCATTAGTATTTGGTTTTCATAGATAGATTGCTGAATTTACAAAATTAATAAATCTGAGATAATATTTTTATGGACAAATAAAATGAATCGTAATTTTTTTAACTTTTAGTTATTTAACCATTAAATAAATTTATTTATATGAATTGTATGGGAAATAAAATAGAATATAATGTTTGAATTTTTTAAAAAATCATCTGACCAATAAGAACATTGGAGTTTTAAAAGCATGATATTTTTAATTAATTTTAATTGCATTACAGTATTTTATATCTTGAGAAATGTGTTCAATTATAAGAGAAATATTCTAAATAACATATTAGCGTAAAACAAATGCTTTTTTACAAATGCTTAAATTTTTTCCATTTTTTTAATGCGGTGCTTTTGAAATTAAAAGTGTATCTCAAATTTGTATTTTGAAGTTAAACATGTATCTCAAAGTTGTGATTTAGTTTTACAAATTTAAACATCTGAACATTTTTAAAATAAAAATATGTGTGATGTTTGCAGCTTTAAATGATTAAAATATTTTTACTTACTTTAATAATTGACAAAACAGAAAATAATTAATTCAGTGTACTTTTAAAATTAAAAAGGAAGTTTTATATTGTATAGATTTATTTTACTTTTTTTCTTTAGGAAGAAGAATTATTTGATATTCAACTAGAAAGTGGAACTGTAATAGAATTTAAAACAAATTATGCATGTAGCTCTTATATTTTAAGGTTATTGACTAATTATATTTATCCTGAGTCACATTTGCAAGTTTTTAAATTTTCCATTTTTATTTTTTTAACTGATAAAATATTGAAAATAACAGTCTCTGTCTCTTAATTTAGAAAACAAAATTTTGCAAACATAATAAGAATAACTTTCAAGATATTTTTAATTAATTTCTGTGTATTCTTTTTAACATTCTTCACTAATATTAATTAAATTGATTACAGTAGTAATTGAATTTCTTAAATAAGATTATATTTTAGTAATTATTAATTTTTTCAGCAAACAATTTATAAACTATAAGCGGATTTACAATATTGGAAATTAATAATTTCATACTTATTATATAGTTACGATTAGTTTTTCTTAATAAGGATAATTTGGTATGAAAATATATTTTTGTATGTTTCTTTATAATCTTATGTGTTTTTCAAGACACACAATTTTAAGAAGAAAAATTATAGTTTTATATTATGTATTGCATCATTTATAAATTATATATATATATATATATATATATATATATATATATATATATATATATCTATATATATATACATATATATATATATACATACATACATACATATATATATATATATATATATATATATATATATCATTTAAAAGGCAGAATATTGACTTTAAAAATGAACATATTATTTTGTATTTATAATTATTTTAAAGGAATTTCCATGGGCAAAGCAATTATGTAGAGAGAGATCAATATAAATTATTATTATCGTAGTATATACTTTAAATTAGTTGGAAAATATTACTTTTGCTCTAAATTAAAAATTATATGTATTATATGCATAACATTTTTTTATTATTTTGATATTTTAAAATTAAACATACCTATGCATAATTACTTACATATACTGACTAAATCATACAACATTTTGTATATTTACAAGTAGCAAAACTTTTTTCTTGTCGCTAATAGAATGCGAAAATTTAACGGAAAATCTTTCAAAATAAATATGGTTTTCTGAGAAATATTCAGTTATATTTTATTATGACTTGTTACATTTTAATGCAGATTATTCAATCAGTAAGAAAGAAAAGTAAATTTCTTAAAAATGATGTTAAAGGCTTAAATGTATGTACAATTTAGCTTAAACGCATTGTATTAATTATTTAGTCTATATCAGAAACTTTTAATGAGTGTTTTTATAAAAAAATCCGTATTTAATAATTTGCTGATTAAGGTAATTTAAAAATTCTTATTAAGATATAAATTTCTTGGTGAAAATATCGTTTGTTTTTCAATTAAAATATATTTAAACATTTTATCTGCCAAAAAGTTGCTTAGAGATGTAGAAAAACTCTAGCCTAGTATATTATATTTATTAATATTAATTATGTGGCTATTTTATAAACTTTATTTATTGAAATTTAACAAATTCAAAAAAGAAATTAATATAGAATTCATTGTAAAGATTAGTGATTTTATTAGAGTAATTATTATTTTTAATCTTGAAAATAATGCAGAAATTTTGTTCATTGGAACATTTCTCAGATGATATTATAATTCTTTATTAATTATTAAATAAAACAATTTAATAACTTATTTAAAAATACTAATAAATATATTAGAAATTTTTATTTACAGTAGAATTAATGATATAAATAGTATCATTCTGAAGTTGAAATAAGATTGTTGACTGTACTACTTTAAGACGTATTTTATGCATTCTTTTAAAGATATTAATTTAGGAATTTGCTTTTTATCTTTGTTCCAATTTGAATGGCAAAAAAAATTGTATCGATATAAATAGATGCATTTGGAAATAAATTGTTAATTATGCCTTTGTTACTCAATCCCTTGACTTACGTATTCATTTATTAATTTACTTTTTTTATGTGATAATTTTTACCTATATGTATCAAGATTTATTTTTTAAAGATAAATATAAATGTTTTTTATTTAAAAACATTTACAATACTCTCTAACTTTATAAAGAAGAAATTAACATATGAAGAATGATATGGGGATTACGATTTTAAAAAAAATAACTCGAAGAAATATCTATTTAAAAATTACTTTTAATTTGTAGAAAATATATTTTCTTACATAACTAGACTAATTCAAAACAGCGTATATTAGTGTAATTTAAAAAGTTTTCAAATGGTGAGATAAATTATTTTAAAAACTATGTACAAACCTCAAATCATTAATATCATTGAACTTAAAATTCAGGGAAGAAGCCTTTACTTAAAAATGTCAAACTTTTTTCATGAATTGAACATCAAAAAACACTTATTTCAACTGCTATAATAAGAAAAAATACAAACATTTTCTCAAGCATAAATGTGAACATTTCGCTTAAGGCATTTATATGAAAATGTCTTTTATGTCCTTAAAACAATTATATAAAAATATCATTTATATTATTTGTACGTTCCATCATTTTAAATTGCTTAGAGGGTAGGGCAGCTTAACTTCTTAAAGAATATACAATGTATACACTTTATGGTGACAGAGAATTTTTCAGGAGTATTTTACTTGTAATGACTTGATATAATTTCTATTGTTTTTAAGACCTTAATGGGTAAAATAGTAGGGTTTTCAATGTGTCAATTTTAAGTAAATGTATGTTATTGTTTACTTAAAACGATATAGCAAATTTTGTAACTACAAAAGTGAATGCAATTCAATATTTTATTCAATAACTTTGATGTTTTTTTTATAAATGTTTTATTTATGTAATTGTTAAGGTCAAATAATTTAGTTTTAACCATTGAAAAGTCTTTTATAATTTTAATGTTCTTATAGATAAAGTAATGAGATCTGAAATAATATTCTTAAAAATAAATCTTAAGTAAAAATGAGTTATTTATTAACTAAACATATAAAAATAATATTTATAATTCGTATAATGTTATCTCTGGACATTAATACTCTTCAGTAAATTCATATTAATTTCATAAAGATAATTTTAGACTCTGTAAGTTATCGCTTAAATCAATAACTTGATTTTAAATTGTTTTATTTCTTGTTATTTATGTATTTATTTGATTTCTCACCAAATTAAGTCTCACTAATGCACCGAACTTACGCACAAAATGTTTAATTTAAAATAATGTTATGTAACAATGTCTATTTATGTTGAACATTGCCCAATAATTTCTCTAGTAATTTCTTAACTTATTATTACGAGGATATGAGATTTAGAATTTGCTGTGGAAAGTTTAACAAGATAATAGTGTTTAAAAGCATTTTTAAACTATTATTTTATTCAATACATAGAACTTGAATCTTCAAAAGGAAAGGAGATAAATTTATTCAATATTTAAACATTACATTTAATTTAGTCCTAGAACAAAAATTAAAGGCGTAAATACACACACATTTATACCACTACAGTTAATATACAACGTTCTTGAAAAATTATACATCCTTAATAGTAAATTTGAAATGTCTTAGAAGTTTTTAAAAATAAAATCCTTATGTTTAAGGATAGCATTTTTAAGGGAAAAGTATAAATTAGAGATCTTATAATGTTTACTACATTGATAATAAATAAAATTTATAGTTTTATTTATAAAAATTAATTCCAGTTCAATAATTATAATACAAATTCAAAATGAGAATTACAAATTTATTTGATCCAAAAAAAGTTAAAATTTTGTCTATGGGAACTTTGATCCCTATAGTAAATTTTATTTCTTTAAATACGTTTCTTTACATTTTTTAGTGTTATTTCCTCCAGTCTGAGCAGAATTTTTGAATTTTCTATTTTTAGAAAGTTGTACTCTCAGTGTTAGATATTAGAAAAAATATTTCTTCCAATATAATTTTTTGAAAAATGACAGAAAGTATTTGGAAATAATTAGAAGTTTCCATATATTGTAAGAGTAAAAAAAATCTATTAATTAAAAGTAAATCATTACTGGAAAATTATAATTCAAACTCGAAGTGTTTATTTTCACAGACTCTTAAATAGTTGAGTTATTTTCATATTTCAAGAAAATGTTAATTTAAATGACTTTTATGTACCGGGTGGCCATAATTAAACTGACAGTGATCACAGTGTTCTGTAATGCGATCTATTTGCAAGAATGACGCTACATTTTGTAGGAAGATTAAACAAGACAGGGGAAGAAGTATCCCTCAAAAAAAAAATAGTTCCAAAAGTCACCGTTTGAAGAATATTTGGCGCTGTGTAATAGAAAATACAGTGTTAACAAATGCAATTTAATGCGGAGTAAAGTTAACTTTTATTATACACATTTTTTGATGTAATTCAAGTGCAATATGGCAACACTTTTAAAAAAGCGTAAAATATACATAAACACCGATAAAGTGTCATGATCTGCAATATAACGTACGCTGAGCAGAAGAAAAAGTTCTTTATTCAAATTTCACGTTACATTCATTGGCACACATTACACGTTACATTCATTTTGACAGTGCCAGCAGCTTGAGTTTTCAAAGGCAACGTGTTACGTTCCGAATCAATCGGATTGAAAGTTTATGTGCAATGTCTCGTTCTTCAGTCGAGCATGTATTACTGGTAAAATTCTTTTACCTCAACCAGTGCAACGCGTCAGTCGCTTTTCGTGCTTTTAGGTAAAGGTAACGGTCCTGTGTCTGTTAATGCGCTAAAAGCAATGGTTGTGACGTTTGAGAAAACGGGTTCTATGAAGGTAGAGGATGAAAACCTGTACCACTGGATACAATCGAAACATTTGTCATGGCGATTGTCAAAAGAGGACCAGACAATATTGCTACCACCTCTAGCGCTCGTGAAGTAGCTTGGAATTAGGATATGGCTTATATGGAAAATATTATGAAAGATTATCAACTTCTATCCGTACAAGATCAGCCATGTACAGGAGTTACTATACCCCGACCATGATAAGCGATTGACTTTTGCTCTCACTTTTCTTGCCAGGATGGAGGTGGTTGATGCTTGGCTGTGGAAAATTTTATGGGGAGACGAGGCCCACTTTTACCTGAATGGAGCTGTGAATGCCCAGGACTGCCAAATTTGGGATGACAAATCACCACATACAATCACAGCAGTTCCTTTACATTCACTAAAGATAACTGTTTGGTGTGGATTCATAGCGGAATTTATCGTCGGTCCATTCTTCTATGAGAACATTACCCCGACAGGACCGGAAACCTATTCTGTTACCGGAGAGATATATGGCCACATTTTTAACAGCTTTGCCATTCTGGCACTTCAGTAAGGACAATGCCTGGAGGAAATCATTTTCATGCAAGATGGAGCCTCTCCACACTTTGCTGTACGGGTGTAACAGATGCTACGACAGAAATTCACAACAGAAAGAGTCATTAGCAGCTACTTTCCAACTGCATGGTCACCTGATCTTATCCCATGCGACATCTGGCTATGGTGTTACCTTAAATCCAAGGTCTATCAAGGAGTGGTCCAGGACCTGGTTACGTTGAAGAGTAACATATCACGGACTGTGCGGGATATTCCTGGAGACATGTTACTTTCTGCTGTTGTGCATACTGTGCACAGAATGCAATGTGTAGTCCACAACAACGGCAGCATCATGGAACCTCATTTGAATGCAAAATAAAATGTAATTTCCAGATTGATTTGCATTTGTTAACACTCTATTTTCTATTACACAGCGCCAAATAATTCCCTAGCGGTGACTTTTGGAACTAATTTGTTTTTTCGCGGAATCCTTCATCTTTTGTCTTGTTTAATCTTCCTCCAAAATGTGGTGTCTTTCTCGCTACATAACTCTGCGAGCTCTGTCAGTTTAACTATGGACACCCGTTATTATTATTTAGAGCTGTGATAAATTAAATGCAGTTAAAAATTTGCTTCATACAAACTCATGTTTTGAGTGAACAAATAGATTTAATTTTAAATTTACTTATAAATCAAGAAAATATATATCGCATCAATTTGTAGTTTATATTAATACATTTGTTAAAACTTTTAATAAACACAATAAAATACACATACACAAAGTAATTGACATTTACTATAATAATCATCATTAAACCTAAATAAATATTATATATTTATTTATTATATACGTATCAATAATTTTTAACAAATGATTTATTAAAGTTATTTAAAATTGTTTTCCTTTTTTAAATAATATATTTTGTCAAATTAAAAGACAAGCTTTTTAGCAGCTTTATTGTTGTTGAAAGAGTACTAGAATTTCCACACACAAATAAACATTTGAGGTAATGTTTTTATGGAATATTTAATAAGTTATTATTTAATTTATATTTACCGAAATCTTCGCAGAACAAATTCAGATAAAATTTGACCAAAACGATACGGTAACATGTGTAAAATTGAAATATAATTTGTGGGATATAAGGAATTAAAAAAAATTAAAAACGTTAATTTTTTTAAATGTTCAACTGCATATGAAAGTATATTTTGTAATTTTAATAAAATGCTTATTTACAAGAAAAATATCCTTAGGTAAGCTTTAATTTCCGAAAAATATTCCTTATCCTTAATTCAGTTTTGCAAATCAACGCTTAAAAATAAAGGTATTTTTAAAACTTTAATGACCAGACTTCTTTAAAATGAATATATGCAAAACGATTACATGTATTTAATAAATATGCGATTATTTCTTTCATTTTAATAATTATTAATTAAGAAATAATTATATAGCAAAACTTAAATACAAAAATGTGCTTAATAAGGTGCAGGTATATTTTAATTTTCTATAAAAAAAAGACATATTTATTTAAAATTATACCCCAAAACAGAGTTATATCTTAAAAATATAATACTTTGAGTACTATTCTAAAATTATTTCTAAATATTTGAGTTATTTTTCTATTTCGTTTTACTTTGAAATTCAATGACTATATTGCTTGATTTGCTTGATAAAATAAACACAAGTTTGAAAAGAAATTAGTTTTTTTTATAATTTTTAAGAAATATTTAGTAGAGTAACACGATAGATTTATCGGAAATCTAAAGTAACTTTTGGGTAGAATATTAAGAATACTTATAAATATTTAATTCAATTGATTACTGAAGAAATTTAATTTCTTTCTCTGAACATCTTAGAAATAAATATTAATAGAATTCTTTAAAATTAATAAATTCTTTAAAATAAAGAGGAACATTGATGGATTTTCATATATAATTTTGTCCTCAAGTAATTCTATATAGCAAAGACAAACAAGTTTAAATTATTTAAAAGTAATGATATCATTCTAATTAAAACAATATTTAATCTCGTTTTAATAACATCTATATTACAATACAAAGTTAAAAATATTACAGAAAGTTATTAGAATATTTGCAATAAATTTAATACTTTTTTGTTTTTCATTCTTTTTATGTTGCCTCTTATTCATTTGAAATTTTGAAAAAAAAAAAAAAAAAGAAAAAATCTTTGATGAACCTAAAAATTTAAAAATTGGCAAAATTTATTTTAAATATGATACTTTTTCCCTGGTTTGTGGCTAAATTGTTAATTGTCACTACTATCGGCGATCTAAATAATGTCACATATATTGGGACGTATCACAAAATGCATGACATATTACACATCGTATTTGCTGTTTCTTGAATCCTTTTATTATATTCGGCGTAATTATTTAACTCTGTTATATATTTTTTTAAAATTTATTTAACATTATATTGGTTATGATATCTGCAATAAGTGATGTGTATTTATGTTGTTTGCAATTATTTCGTGTACCGTTTGCAATTATTTCGCGTTATTATTATCGCGTAGTAATAAATTTATGATTATTGATGGATCAACAATTGAAAAACATTCTATAAGAGATAAAAGGAAGATTCTTTGTGATAAATATGCCAAAAGAGCAAGTTGTCTGATTACATATTAAACGTGCCATCAAATATACTTCAATTCAAATCCTAAATGTTAAAAATTTATCAAAATAGAAAAATTGCTTTCATATTGAAATCCATTAAAGCTCGAGAGGAAAATTATCATTTTGTTTTATAAAATTGTTATTCATAAATTTTCTTCTTGTTTGATCTAAAATTTTAAGAATGATCTATAAATATGTTTTACTTCGTGGTATTTTATCGATTAAAAACTTGGATCTATTAAAAAGAGAATAATGGAAAGTTCTTTATTAAATATAATTATACATATGTGATGAGAGAGAAAAGTTTACTCACTGCCTCTTTAGAAACTCAGACCAAATAGTGAATAATTAGTGATTTTAAAATTTCAAAGTTCTCTGAATTCATTTAAATATCATTGTGATATTGCTATACTTTTAAAATTACCAGACTCGTTTATATATTGAGACTGATTCATGATTTTATATTGAGATTGATTATATACGTGAAAAGTCAGTCTGTTACATGTCAAATTTCAAGCAAACATTTAAACGGCTTTATTTTCGGAAATTATTGAATTTTATTTCTGAAATATTTCTGTAAAAAAATTGCGTAAAATATCTCTAAATTCTATTTTTGTAATCATAATTTTAAATAGTGAATAATTTTAGCGCTTCATTTTTGACCTTAATAATAAAAATAATTTAGGAGACATTAAAAAAAAGAATTTATTTTGTATAACAAGTGACAAATAATATACTTAAACAATCACATTTTGAAGATATAACAATGAAACAAAAAGAGAATGGATCAGTGGATCAGATGGCTATACTTCACATAGTATATATGTACATATATATTTATGTTATATATATATATATATATATATATATATATATATATATATATATATACATATACATAAATACATATTATATTAAAAGTTTACTTACACATACTTATCTTTATCGTATATTTTTATTGAATGTTAGCAGCAAGGACGTATTAGGGAGAGTTTAAAACAAAATAAATTATTCGGAATAAAAAATAAAGTAACTGAAAAATTTATATATAATCTATATATAAATTTTTCTTTCAATTGGGGACTAAATGGAGGAAGTAAAATTTTAATTGAGGATTTTCTTAGATAATCTATATCAAAGAAAGTCCTTAAATAATTTTATCTTTTAGATTGAAGAAAAACTGCATTTACAAAAAACCAGTTTCTCAATTAAAATGTATTTTTACCAACTCTAATAAATAGGTAAATTTAATTCAAGCATTTAGCTTATGTTTCAAGTAAAATTGTAATAATATAGGCGAAAAAAAATTTAGTCACTATTTTATTGACAAAATTCTAAATCTCATGAAGTTTGTAAATTTTGAAACTGTATATGGTTTAACACAAGCAATTTTTTTTTACAAAATCCTTAAATATATAAACTAAGCGAAACAATACTATCTTTTCTTTTAGAGTTTTTTTCTTCATATCTCTATCAAAAATGGTAGCATTTTAGGAGGTCCTGTGTTCCAGTAATGCGTCTTTTAAGGATACTTGGGAAGCTCTGGATTTCTGGTAACGACCTCTTGCGGCTTCGATAATCGATAAGAAAAATATCCAACGGCATTTTGTCGATAGGCCCTCAAGAAAAGATAATAAGGCCACCAATAGTTGCATGAAGAACTTTTTTGGCTTTACTAATATTTTTAAGCTATATATTTTTTACTTGCATTTTTAAAGTATTTTTCGATAAATAAATTTTAAACATTTTTTTAAAAATAATTTCGTAACATGTAGCACAGTTAAAATTTTTTTTCAAATAAATAGCTAATCATATTTGGATCCTTTATTTTGATAAATAAATAGTTTTCTTTGAAAGACGCATTTTAAAAATGAAATTACTAAAATTATTAACATTTTTTGACAAGTCATGAAATGTTGCAAAAATAGCAACTTTGGAATAATAAAATTATTTGGAATTCAAAAAAAGAAAATATTAATTTATTGTATTCACTTTTAAGAATGTATACTTAATTTTTAGAAACACAATAAATTTTCGAATTCTAGAAATATCAGTGTTTTCGATAGGCGGAGTTAAAAAATGAAAGAATGCTTCGTTTTCGTTATTGTACGCAACCTAGACTGTGTTAATGTATCTAAACTGAAACATACTTAATGATCTTAATGAATTAAATTTTATTTTATAATCCGGTATTGTATTGCATTTAGTAATTCGAGATTCAATAGGATATGAAGATATGTCCCATAAAGTAGTACATTCTTTCATACTATTTTTAAAAGGTTTACTCTCAGTTGATATTCTTTTATTAAAGCTATTTTAAATTTTTTAATTTATATGTTATTTTCAATGAATATTGCAGACTTATAACTGCAATATTTGTTATTGTTAATCTGTAGCACCTTTAAAAGAAAAAATGTTTTATGTTGGAAATAACGATGGGCATATGATAAAATAAGGAAGAGTACGCTATAAAATAACAAAGAGAACGTGATCAAATAACAAAATGTACGTAACAAAATTTAAAAAAATAAGCGATAAGATTACAGAGTGTAATTTTATCTCGTATTACAAAGAGTCAGATTATAAAGATAAAATAACGAGAAGCACATGATTTTATATACAACTATACAAAAACTAATTTATAAATATATATACAAAGAAACTACAAAAATTAATAAATTAATGTAACAATTAGTCTATTAGTTTAAAAATGTTTAATTTTGGTTACATATATTTTATAGTACCGATATTAAAAGAATTTTATTTGTAATATTTGGATTATTTATATTTAGAATTAAATCATTCACACACTCAAGTATATTGATATTATTCTATTTTTAAAAGCAGTTGCAAAATATTTTGGTTAATATTATCATAAATTACAATATTTTATAAGATATAATATAATTTTTAAATGTGTTTTTCTTTCCATGCTTATATATCTACGTAAAATTATTTTTTCTTGAGTTTGTATTAAAAAAAAGTTAATTGAAATTTATTTTACATGCTGCTCAATTATGTATACGAAAAAAGAAATATAATCCCACAGCAAGCAAAATTATTACTTAATTATAGGCAATAAAATACATTGGAAGATTAGTTGCCATAAAAAGTGTTATATCTTAATGGTTTTAGATAATAATGTGATAGTTTATAACTGAGACACATTAAGATAAATATATATACAGATAACAGAGATATCAGTTTTTCAAACTAAAAAAACGGAAAGATTGGAAAAAATTACAGATCGACAGCAAATTTATCACAAGTTCTCTGATTAAACTAGGAGAAATTAATGTCCTTAACGTTGATCAGTTTCTTAGAAGAAATTGAATAAGAAATATTTTCTGAACAGTTTTTAATTAGAAATTCCGCATAAAAAAATTAACACAAAATACATTAAATAAAGTTGCTTAAAAATTAAACATTATGAGTGATTTTTATTTTTTTAAGTAGATACTTTCTCAAATTTACATTAAATGGTGCCCTTTTTTATATAAAAAAGTTGTGTGGGACATGTTAAGATTTTTAATCATCGAAATGGAGGAGTTTTCATTATGATAATAGATGTTAAAAATTTTCTCTTTTAGAAAAGTTGACAACGATTCATTATACTTTGTGTATTATTTATTTAATTAAGTTTCAGTTATATTTTTTCTAATAAATCTACTATTAGTGTATGCTTTTGTATGAATGAATGCAGATATTGAAATTATGTAAAGCTACTTTTAAATTATACAAACAACGTTGCTTTTAACGTATAAAATATCGATATCGTAAAATAGGAAGAATATTTTACGTAGTTTTTAAATAAAGAGAAAATATTAGAATTCAGTTATCTTTTGTGAATTAATATCACGTTTAAAGAGATCCTATATTTTAATATTATTTTAAGTAAATAATTCTTGTATAACCCAATATATGATCTAAATTTTAAAAGTCGTTTTAGAAAGAAACGGCTATGGAAAGAAGTTTATGATGAAAAGGTTATGAAGTATGTAATGTATGTGTGTAAATTATAAGAGTCTTAAATGATTATTTCTGCTTCACAAAACATCTCCTCTTTACTGTTAGTCTACCAAAATAAATAGATATTTAGATCTCAGACAAATATTAAATATTTATTTCTTACTTTCATAATATACATTCCAGACACTGCACGGATATCACAATTTTACTATACATTCAAAGGATAAGAAAAGTTAATAACATTTATTTTGTATATATATGGTGTAATGAGGTAAATTGGACTCACAGTTTCCTTAGAATAAATTAGAAGTTTATTACACATATCCGTCATGAGATTTTGTAGCAACTTTCACAAAAATATGATTATTCCTTAATCTGAATTGAGGCTCCATGTGTGTGACTGGAATACAGTTATTTCCTTCCATACCATTGCGTTTTATTCTTGAAGTCATGTATTAAAATGTATGGTAAGATGTGATTTCTAGTCACTCGTGATTAGATTATCTAACAGGCTGAAACATGAGAAGCATTAAAAAAGGGAACTTTGAATGCACTCTGCGACACCACCAACTTGCTGTGGCACAGGGACTATATCCTACTTAAAGACACAGGGACTATATCCTACTTGAAGGCACAGGGACTATATCCTACTTGAAAGTACAGGGACTATATCTTACTTGAAGGCACAGAGACTATGACCTACTTGAAGGCACAGGCACTATATCCTACTTGAAGGCACAGGGACTATATCCTACTTGAAGGCACAGGTACTATATCCTACTTGAAGGTACAGGGACTATATCCTACTTGAAGGCACAGGGACTATATCCTACTTGAAGGCACAGGGACTATATCCTACTTGAAAGTACAGGGACTATATCCTACTTGAAGGCACAGAGACTGTATCCTACTTGAAGGCACAGAGACTATATCCTACTTGAAGGCACAGGAACTATATCATACAATGCATTGCATTATACCCTAGAATGCCCAGAAACATTACGTTTCCAGCTCGAGAAAAAAAAACGAAGGAAACAGAGACTCATTTTTTAAATCTCTGCTCAGGGAACTGATGTCGGTGCCAAATACTTGTTGAGTAATAGTATATGTCCGAAAGGGGTCTTCAACTGTTCAGCAATATCTGTATTACACATGACAGTGATCAGTTCGAAACTTCAGATTTGGAGTAATGATAATACCTTTTAAGAGTTACCACTCTTTCTCCTTTTACACAATAAATTATTTTAAGAACAGCAATTGGAAAATCAGTATTTAGGATAAAAGCTTTCAAACACTAATACTTAACTAGACTTTTCATTCTTTTACCGTTATTTTGATTCCTTATCAATGTATTTGATTAATATGACTTCATTCATGTTAATGTCAAAATAACAGAGATTACAGAGCCATATCTTTATCGGAGCTGTGAAGAATAACTCTGATTCCTACTTGAGAAAATCTCAAGCGGATCTCAAAAGCGTGTGAGAGAAAATCAAAGAGTTTGCCAGTGGACTTCAATGAGGATAAATGAATGTCTCGGTGTTGAGACAACCTAAAATTTAATTTTCTTCTATGTGGTTATTTCTAAATATAAGTGTAATGACGTGTCTTTGTATGTGGTGTGTTTGTTCAAATGTAATAAATAGTTCGCTAAGAAACGTTTCATATTTTGGCACACAACAGAGCAATAATCTTTCAATGGGCTTATTTTCCTCTTATAATAAATGTTCATATGTTGTAAGAGAAACGTTAACTATTGATCTTTTTAATTCAGTCGGGGGTTTCTCTCGCATCTGTCTGTCTGCGAATAAATAACTCTTAATTTACCGCTGGAATTCATTCCTTATTTCCTTTAAAGTGGAATAATGTGCAATTAGAATTTGTAAGTAGGATTTTTAGATAGCTCCATCTCTTCGGTTGTGTAAGCGGAAAATACGTTTTTTTTCTGCTTGCTATCTATCATCTTGACTGAAAATTTTCAACGTGACTCGTTGATATAGATTCTTAGTTCAGAAGTATCTATTTGGTAGGTAACATGTAAAAGGTATTTGAATGCATTACAAAAACTTATATATGATATGCTATCCGCTGAATAGAATTATTTAAAAAAGAAGTCACGCTTTCACTCAAGAATAAAGTCTGGTCTTACATCACGGTAGAGCAGGATCTCTTACTCCTGTTGCCAATATCGTTGTGTTGTCAACACAGATAATTTACAATGAACCCAAAAGAGAATTTTTTTAAATCAGAATAAAGTGAAGAGTATGTTAAGTCTTTTATTTTAAATGCTTATGGCTCTGCAAAACCCTTTTATGGCTCATTTTGATACATCATTAGAATTTTTATTGTATTTTCATTAAAGTGATTTGTAATGATTTAGAAATATAAGATTTTTTCCTAAACACCCTAATATTACCAAGTCTCTTTTTAACACATTTCCTCTAATATAAGTAACTTTCACAGAAACAATTAAATATAAATTTGGTAACTAGGTAAGTAATAGATTATAATTTCTTTTTATAAAAATGGTGATTGTGTTTTAACATTTCTTATATGTATTTAGTGGAATAGCAGTTATTTTTATAATCTGCCTTCTGTTATTCATATAAATTAAGTCTGCTATTTGTAGTTGTTATTGCTATAACTGATAATATCAATTATATATCCCATTTGGCTACTTGATGCAAAAACTGATGCTCCCACATCGAAGTCAAAAAAGCAAACAACACTGAAAAGCTAATTTGACGTCTCCATTTCTTTTTTCTGGAGTACGAGTTAAAATTGATGAATGTGTGTGATAGACCTGCTTTTATAAAAACGGATATTCCTACTCTCGACTTACCGGTGTCTCAACCTCATCATACACTAATTTGCATTTTTATTCTGACATCTTTCAATGACAACATAAAAAGAGTAAGAACTTTCTTATTTACCTTATATTAAAAATTTTAAATTAATTGTTATATATTTAATGAAAAAATATCTGTACTTCTAATTTAAGATTCCAATCCAATTTGAATGAAATATAACGAGTCAAAATATATCCATTAATGAAATTTAGATATGAAATATTTTAAAAAAACAAAACATAGCAAGTTCAGAGAGATAAGCAATAATAGTTCTCATGTAATGAAAATTGTTCTTTAAGTTATTTATCTAATTCTCAAATTTTCATCATAAATTTTGATAGTTTGTAATTTTTTGAAAGAATGTTATTAATAAAATTTTAACCAATTTTATGAAAAATAATTTCCAAAATGAATCTTTGAATTGATTTTTAATAAATGTATAAAAAAAGTCAAATATGATGTTATACAAAATATTTCGTTTATTTAAAAATGTTTCATATCACTGATAGTTGCAATTTTTAATATTATTCATATCACATTTTCATATTGCTCTAGAAGTAGAAGAAGAAGTTAAAAATTTAATGATTGATATCTTTATTCTGTAATATTTTTATCAATAAATTGAAAAAAAAATAATATTTTATATCTCTAAAAATGAAATAAAAATTCACTACATGCTTAATGTTTTATTTGAAAAATGCATCATGATAACTTATTATAATTTTAATTTATTACATTCTTTTTACTTATTAAAACATCATTTTAACTTATATAATTTTATTAATTATAATCATTAACTTGAAATTTATTATGTTCTGGAATAAATTTTCTACTGAAATGATTTTAGGAATATTAATACGTAAATATATTTACAGTGACATTTTAAAAATATTTTATATTAATGCTTTGTAGATTACAATTTTATGTTTTTGTGAGGCACAATTTTCTTTTCTCCTGTAATATCAAGCACTAATTATTATAAATTACTTCCTTATTTGATTACAATCAAATCTATACTTCTTATCGATTCATTAAATGGAATAATAAAGATAAAATTAACAAAGATAATGAAACTGCAACGAAATGAAAATATTAGCAATATCTTAATGTTTTCTTCTACATCTTCATTTGGTTATTAATAAAATTAATGAACTTTTACGACTGGGTAAAATAATGGCAACGAGGAATTTTCTTAAAATATTGTAAATTGTAAAAATATTTTCTAAAATTTAAAAAGTGTGACTGCACAAAATTTTGCCAAGTAATAGAGTAATAAATTTTTCAATAGTTAAATTCATAAGAAATATAAATTATAATAAATCTCAATCACATTTACTTCAAATTAATTATAAATTGAGTAGAAGTGTGAAAAATCCAGATTTTAATGGCCATTGCTATGCGTTCATAGTTATAAATATATTTTTTAGTAAAACTTAATGTCTGTATGAGTTTATAAGGACAACTAAACGTAACTTTAAAAAGGTTATTTAAATTACATTTATTTTGCACTTTATATTATTAACATAGGTTTTTTTAATTACATATTAAATATAACTGCAATTGATGCAACAGAAATATATAAATTTTTTTATTTTTAATGTGATCTAATATTTAAATTACATACAACAAACATGAATAGATCCATGAATATAACATTTATTTTAAGTGATAAACTATAATTCCGCTTAAATTTTTTGTTATTTTTAAGCTATAAATTAATTTTATGAAAAAGTGTGAGTACGAAGAGTTCTTATGAAAAAATTAAATTTTGTCATATAGAATCAACTGTTCTTTGTTAAATGAGAATATATTGAAAGGTAAATTAAAATTATAAATTATTGTTTAAATAAAATATGGCTGTAAAATTCCTATTATAAAAATGGAGAATTTTTGCCTCAATTTTGCATTTATAATTTACTTGAATTAAAAAGTCACTAAAATATGGGATTATATATAATGTTTTCAAATAATTAGAATTATATTATTGAAATATGAATATTATTAGATATCAAATATCGATTGAGTTACATACATATATATATATATATATATATAATATATATATATATATATATATATATATATATATATATATATATATATATATATATATATATATATATATATATATATATATATATATATATATATATATATATATATATAACTATAATAATTTATAAAACAGACTTTGCCATTATATAGCAGGCAGCCAATGTGACAAAAGTTGAAAGGCCAATATTCATAGATATTTACAATATATTGTTTCTATAGAAAATTTTTCTTTAATAGAAAGACACAAAGGAAATTTCGATTTGTAAGATAAGAGGCCCAAGCATTTTCAAACATTTATCCCAATAGCTTTACGGGTGGCCTATACTTTAGGTTGCCCCCCAGTTTCTTGACAATTTGGTAGCATGTTATCAGCGATGTTGGTTTATTTCTGGCAACCTTAATATTTTTGGTGACATCTTGTTTCGAAGTAAACTTGTCGGCAAAAAAACAAAAATAAAATTGTCGGAAAAAAAACAACATTCTTCAAGGGACACCTAAAGTATATTTTTCCTAGCTTTACATAAGAAAAATATAAATGTAACATCCATTTTTTGTTCTTTAATAGCAAATAAGCTTGAATCTATATATCACTCCAAAGTGTGTTAAGTTACATATCCCCATAATTTACCATATAAATAGGAAGAAAAGATAAAACACGTCTGTTAAGTATCTAATTATGTAAGCTGCAAAGAATATATAATAATTCAGTTTCGTAGTGTAAAACGACATAACCAAACCATGATAATATAGATATGTATATTTTTATTGTACTTTAAATTTGAGAGTTTCCTCTTTACATTTCAAATGTGATGGCATCTTATACAATGGGGCACCCAGTGATTGTGCCATCTTTACCTTGATCCAAAAGTGAAGGGATAAACACACACACACACACATACACACACACTCGCACACACACACACACATACACACACACTCGCACACACACACACACGCACATACAGACACACACATACACACACACACATACACACACATACACACACACACATACACACACACACATACACACATACACACATACACACACACACATACACACACACATACACACACACATACACACACACATACACACACACTCGCACACACACACACATGTACATACACACACATGTACATAACACACACGCACATACACACACACACGCACACACACACACTCGCACATACACACACACTCGCACATACACACACACTCGCACATACACACACACTCGCACATACACACACACTCGCACATACACACACGCGCACATACACACATTTTAAATTCTACTTGGCCGACATTTCTTTCGTTATTACAGAAATCAATACAAATAAATATATCTATTTTTTAAGGTTATACACGCAAGAACAATTATACATTTAGTTTAGCTTAACAATCGTCAGAAAGGTTTTGTAACAAAAATAACTCTCTCCAGTACTGGCAATGTACTGGGAAAAATTAAAATAAATAATTGTATTTGAGAGAAAAAAAGGGATTCATAAAACTTCTTCTCACGATAAATACTGTTATGTTATAATAATAAATATTGTAATGAGGTGCTGATTAAATAATTCTTATGGAATATTTTTTCTTCATTAAATTTGTCATTAGATGTTTCAGACACAAAGCGATCGCTTTTCTTTCTTACAGGAAAACATAATTTTTATTCAAGGAGAAAAATATGTGAAGAACGTTGTTTATCTATTTAAATACTTATTGCTGCTTTTTTTCAGATCTTCTTAATAAATTTTTATTTTCTTCCTTCTTTATGTAATGATGGAAATTTCCAGTCTAACATTCAGTGAATAAAAAGCAGATGTACTGCAAATCAATCTCAATGCAGACGTACTTTTAATTGGTTGTTGATAACATGTTTCTATGGCTATTGCTTTGTAAACAAGCTGTTAAAATATCAACTAGCATAACCATTGCAGTTAGTTTGAACTTGTCATTCATTGTTTGCAGTGGTTGGAAGAAAAAAATGATTTCGAAATTTTTGAAAATAAACTGAGAACGTTCTACTAAGGAAAGCAATAGTAAAGGGGAATAAGATCAGTTTTTGCGCTTCTGTTATTTTCTATATAGAATGCTTCAACGCAAACTCCAATAAAAATATCCTAAATCCTACTCCGCAATCTCATACGGAAAAATGAAATCAAATTTGTATGTAAAGCAGATTAATAATGTTTTTTACTATTTTCTTCAAAAATGCAAACATACATTATATACAATAATATATTATGTTCTCATTCATTTTGTGCTAAGTTTTATATTTAAATTTGCACGATGATATATATTGCCCTGATACTGCGTATTTGAATTATTATATTAATTTAGTTTACAAGTTTTAAGCATTTTCAATTTTATCTATAGCAGGAACTATATTTAATCTACAGCATGATTTAAAGCATCTTGATTTTTTTTATAAAAAGAAAGAATCACGAAAAAAAGGATTACATCCCTACTTAGTAAAGAACATAAAAATTATATGATTAAGCTGCATTTCCATATTATATGTACATAATTCTGTAAATTTACTAATTATTCCATAATTTTTGATGTTTCTTTCTTTTAAAATATTTTTTTCAAAAAATAGAGAAACGGCAGGAAAAACTCTCATTTTATTTATTAAATATTTTATAGCTAAAGTTATTGCAAAAAATTATTTGAAATGAATTCATCTATAAAATATGTTTAATAAAAAGATAAGGCACATATATAAGATAAGTATATATATATATATATATATATATATATATATATTATATATATATATATATATATATATTTGCAATACAAATATTAGTATAAATAAGCATAATATATTTATTATTCAAATAAAGTAAACAAAATAATTCAAATCTGAAATTTTCGCATAAATTTTATTTGTATGAAATATAATATTGATTTTTCTTTGTCTTATGCCAGCTAGGTTGACAATATGGGGTACGCTGCTCCACTTTATCATACTAAACCCTGTTTTGTGTGGTGTCCGACTGCTTCAGTACACACATGCCATAGGGACCCATTTAAAGAGTAGACAACCATTCAAACCTCATTCATTCACAGAAAGGACAAATATAGGGTAGATAGAGAGAGAAAGTTCATCCATGCCCGAACCGGGATCCGAACCCAGGACGTCCCTATCCGCAGTCAGGCAATCTGACCACTAGACAGGGGTGTCGGCAATAATATTGATATGATATAAAGTAGCCAATAAAATACTAAAATTTTCATAATGTTTGTCTCGTGTCTATCTTCAGAATATCCATACGAATACAGAGACAAAAATATTTGAGAAATTTTCTTTAAATTTCAGCAGTCCTTAACTTTATCCAATTCTCTTAGTAAGCATATATTTTTAGCTAATACTTTACTGACGTTTAAAAAAACGTTTGAAATCTAAAATAAATTACCCTTTACAGTTAAAGCAATTGATGTCTGAGTAGCAAGGAAAATTTCCAGTGGAAAAATAAATATAAAATAATCTATTTCTTCATCAATCCTGAGTTTATTTTGTTCTATGGAGATGATTTCAGTGATGTTGATAAATATAATTATTATTTTCAAAATGCTTGTTAACTCAAAAAACAGGATAGTCTAAAATTTTGTATTAATTACTCGTAATTTTCGTAAAATGTTTTATTTATAAAACATAAAATCAGATGGAGTTGTTAGAGAGATTAATTTGGAAACAATAAATTCATACTAAATTCGGCAATGTGAATTCAAACAGTTATGATACAATGATAGTAAAATTTAGCATTGTTCTATCACATATAATTTATCTAAAAGTTTACTTTGCCAATATGTGCCTTTTAGATAGCTGTATGAAAGTTTGTTCCTAAACTTTCTTATCGAAGAAATAAACATTTTTAAAGGATGGATCTGAGGAGAGGCGAAGAAGTCATCGCCTTTTATAGTCGCATTTACTTGTTTTTCTACCTTATCGTAACTTTGTTCTTTCTGATCTTGAGCAAAGGTTTTTTAAATAAAAACACATCGATCTACCTCTAATATCTATTTGTTTGAAAAGCATATGAGAATATTTTCAAAATCTTATTCTTGATTTGGTGACTCTTGAGGAAATAATAATTTTTCTTTTTACTAGATATATTAACAATCAGGACCAAATTAGTGAAAATGTTGATTTGGAAAAGACCAGTATCAAAGTATAGAGTTAGTTTAAAAAGTAATTTTTTATTTTTTATTTCTATAAAATTTTTAAATATTTCTTTCTTATCAAAATAGTAAACTATCTATTAAAATGCACATTTAATAGGGAAGAACTGTCCTTCTTTCTGTGCTTCTTGTCTAATTAGCATAATGGTTCTTGTTTAGTGCTGCGACAAAATGAGATTTATATTTATTGCACTGAAATATATCTGGATAATCTTACTAGAGTATATGTAAGGTAAATAAAAAAAGTTTCTAATTTTATTGATGCCATTGAATTTAGTGATATTAAATATGAGAATTAGTGCATGACGTGGTTGTGACACTGGTCAGTTGAGACATTAGTCATTATAAAAACAGGTCCACCACGCACATTCAACACTCTTAACCTGTAAAGAATCGAAAAGAAATGGACGTGTCGATGTTGTTCGAGTTCGTTCCGATGATGTTTGATTTACAACTTTTCAGTGGGCTTATCAGATGCTACATCAAGTTATCGAATATATTGCGGATAGTGCTGTGAATGAACATTCTGCAAGGTATTTGTTTCACAATTTCAGATTGGGAGACTTGTCACGCTCTGTTGAACCTAGTGTATGGTAGACTAGTTGTAAAGTGACTTACTAGGTGCTGTTACTAATGGGCCAAACTGTCTCTTCTAACTTGTATTTGCAGCAATTGGAACATATGCTACATGCATTGTGACAAAAAGAGCCAGTACTGGTTTTCCACGAAGGAATACTGTTTTCGGCCGATAGCGCCCGGTCGCATCTCGCGTAAGTGACTAGGAATATTATACATTGACTTGATTAGGAGAATTTGTTCCAATTTTTTTATTCATTAGCACCATGAGATTACCACCTCTACAGTTCCCCTGACAGTCATCTTTGTGGAAAATCTTTGGCCAGTGAAGCAGACTTACTCCAAGCACTCGCGGATTTTTTTTGCTTTTAATAATCCCGAGTTTTACTGCTAGTGGATTATACAATTGAGACACATTAGTGGAAGGTACTGGATGCCAAATGTAATTACTTCGAGGAGAATTGCGTAAGTGTAGACCTACAGAAAACTTACCCAATTCAAATGTAATCGGGTAAGTTTTCTGTAGGTCATGCTCTTTTGGGTAATTAAAAAAGACAATAACTTCCTTATTTGCATAAAATCTTTCGAAGATAGTTAATGAAAAATAATTAAAATAAAAGTAAAACACACTATCTATCCATGCTAGATTTTTATTTAGATGAAGAACTAATTCTATGTTTAAATTATTTTTGTCTGAATTATGAAAATCATTTATCAATTTTTTCAATCTTTATATTAAAGCATTATTTTTTAATCCAGTATTCGAATAAACTATGTTTTAATAGTTTAACACTTTTAAAAAATTGTTTATATTTTAGTAATGTATAATTTTTTTAAGACTAGTATATTTTAATATTGTTAAAACTATTAAAATAATATTTAAATATTTAAATAATTATAGATTATTCAAATATTAATAGGAAAATATGACGTAAAAATTTTAATTTTTTACAGTCACTCCTTATTAATGAATTTAAGCTGATAAAATATGATGTTATTTTAAAACTTCCTTGTTTTATGATCAATTTGGTTTCCTAGAGTTATGATTATTTTTAAGACCACACTGAATAAAATTATTGGAAACATCATTATTTTCTAATTATGAGAGTATAGTGAAACTCTTAGGCATGACAGGAATTATTAAAGCATAAAGGCACTTGAAAATTCAGAAATTTGGAATTTGAATTCCAAAAATATTCGTAGAAATTTTTTTAAATCATGGAATTTTATTCATTATAATGAATTTGTGATTAAACTTAGGATAATTTATTAATGAAGAAAGTTAAATGGTACAAAAGCTTAAGAAGTTTAGAAAATTGTAAGAATACTCTATCTTTTTTATAATAAAATGCAATTCTACATAAATATGAATTTGAAAGATTTAAATTTAAGTTAATTTGAGCAGATTAACAGATTTCTTATATTTGTATTCTGTAATACCTGCCATTGAATAACTATGTTTAAATTTGCTTTAAAAAACACTTGACATCAAAATACGAGTTTAAATAAGAATTATGAGACTTTAGTGTGAATGTATACAATTAATATAATCCTGTAAAACTCTATGGCACACAAGATTATGTTTCCTTTATTTCAAATAATGAAAATCAAGGTAAATTATTTTTAACCGGAAATGAAATAGTTTATGCATTATTCATGCCGGAAGGAATAGATTTTTCAATGTATGTTTGGATACAATGAGATTCAAAATTGAATAGTACTACAATTTCCATTACACGCATACAAAATATAACCGGTGTAGAAAAATAAAATATTATTAAAAGTCTTACCTGAATACTTTTTTAATCTTTATTTTTGACAAAATGAATGTTTTTTATTGATAAAATGAGACTCTGCAGTTACATTTTTAGTATAGAAATCATATGCCCAAAAATGCTGAAATTTATTTGAATTTCGATATGGTCTTCATAATTTATAATGTTTGTGTTCGTTTTCATTAAAATGAACTTATTTTTTCGCAAAAAATAAACCTTTACTTAAAAATATTTGTTTAATAAGAATAAAAATATGAAAAAAAATCAAAATTTTATGAACTTTAATATATATTCGTTGCATTTATGATTTTATTCTATTGAATTTCTTTCTAAGAATTCACGACTCAGTGAACCCAATTTACGCAAATTTATGTAAATGGCATATTTATATGATTTTATGATGCCACAAAACTGAAACTTTTATTAATTTAATGATATTTTATCACTTTTTATCTGCAATGAAATAATACTTTGTGACATTAAAATGTATATATTCATAAAGCATATTTAAAATATAAATAAATTGAATGGCTCTAAATATTATCAGAGAACTATGAAATAAATTATAGCGGAAATATCTCTCAAATAACAATTATATGTATTTTGAAAATTTTGTTTTTTTTTTTGGTTCATATTTCTTTACAACAAGATTTTGATGTATGCATTATTCAATAGCTATTAATTATCATTTCTGAAAAGCAATTAAATATATTTTTAATTTTTACTTTTTCACACGTATGAATTTTACTAAATTTTTTCATTTCTTAAATACATTCTTCATGCCTAGATGCACAGTTAAAATTACGGTAAAAGTTTATTATCATTATAGATTTCTAGAAACCAGTTTGCACTTACAATTTACATAAGTAATAAATAAATAAATGTTGAACATTACAAAATAAAACTATCACAAATTACAAAAACTGTTACGATTTTTTTTTTAAAGTTAGACATTAACTGAATCAGCTTGTGGTCTGATTTCAATATTGCAATTTTCAACGAATTCACTTCATTGGTCTAAAAGATGCAAATATAAGCATAAAAATGTGACGTAAATAAACTATTTATTGTTAAATTTAACATTTTACGAAAAGTTCTTATGTGCATTAAACTTTATAAAACAATTTCTCTTTAATAAATATTAAGACAACAACACTTGTTTAGCATATGATGTCACGTGCATGCAAACTCTCAAAGGTAAAACATCCACGTCTCAATACACTTGAATGAGCACAAATTATTTTTTTTACCCTTTTAATAGGAGAAAAGTCTGCTCTGGAAACGAAACAGATGGCTATTTCGAATCGTAAAGTTTCTCGAGACTTTTATGTTTTACTTAAAGCGCATTTCAATTCACTTTTAATGGAAAGTAAGATTTATTCATTTGGAAAACTTAAAACTTGAAGCACTGAGTTCTTTTGCTAATTAACTGAGCCTTTTGAAACACTACCTGTCTTCAGCTAAGATTAACTTAATTTTATAAACAAGCTCATTTTGTTTTAAAGTAACGGAACTTCATAATTCCAATGTTAATAAATGAAAAACTAAAAACACTACTTAGCTTTTATTTCAAAAACTATAATACTTTTATCATACGTTTTAAGTGGTACATGGCTATTATTATTTTAATGTGACATTTCTTTGTGTTTTTGCACTTTAATTAGTTATTGAAATACACAATCTTTGTATATAAATTTATTCAAATAAGATTAGATTACTATTAAACATGACTTATTAAACTAATATATTGCAATTTCAATCAATGTTTATTCTTAGATTGATGCATTGGAGGAAATTATAAATTCAATTCTTTAAAATAATCGCTATCTTTACTATCACAAACAAATAGTTTGCTGAAAATACTCTACAGGAAAATGCGCATTCAATATGAATAAAATTGTACCTCTGTGTTGGTAGTTATTTGAGAAGTTCATTTGTTGTTTTCATTGAAAAGACAAAAAAATAAATAAATGAAAAATAAAAAAATAATAAAGCGAGAGAAGAAGGAAATCTTCCTATTTGATTATGATTTTTGTCAGGAACTTGAAAAATCCTCAAGCTAAATTAAATAGTTACTACTACACAAATTTAAAATATGTTCTTAAAATAACTTTATAATTAAAAATTTTACTTTTTAATTAAAATTAAGAAAGTAATTTCATTTTCAAATATTATTCATTCTTATATAAACAATAGATTTTATCATTAAACAATATATATAATTACAAGAACATATTTTAAATTTTTTTTTAATTTGAAAACTTTTGACCAAAATTAAGAGACTGGAACTGAATAAAAGAAATAAATTCTAGAAGTTTGTTGTTGTAAATGCATTACAATTAATTTTATTGGAAGAAAATTTATTAAAACAAAGAAGAGTCAAGATGGCATTTTTTATTTGCATTGTGAAAAAATTCAAAAATTATAGATAAATTAAAAAAAATATTCTTGAGATTATTTTATTTTACAAATTTGAAATTTATGTATAACATTTATTTCTTATTTTATAGTAAAATTATTAATATGATAGGAATTTTTATATAATACGAATGCATGAAATCCTTAACGTTGAGAAAAAGAAAAAAAAACACAAGTTTTATTGGGGAATTTTAAGGAATGTTACAAATCTAAAATTATAAAATACAAAGCATAATTTGTTATTAAATAATATAACTTGCTTCATGTATTTATAGTATTACTATCGAATGCACGATAATAGCAAAAAATTCCTTTTACGCAATCCCTTTTTTTTATGCATTTTATTAATTACTTTCTGAAATCTTGGTTGCTTTGTACATAAAAAATAATACTATATTGGATTTGCCCATATTATAAGTTTTTAAATTTTTTTCTTTCAGAATAATTTCATAAATTTATGAACGAAGGAATATTGATGATTAAGTAATTTATAAATATTGGCGGAAATATTTAAAAAAATGTTCCTAGATAAGCGTACATAGCGGTGCAGGTGAGCAGCGGTAATGTAACTTAGAGTTAACAGGTTTGGAATATTCGCCTCTCTCAAAGAGCCTTGTCATTATGAACCACTATCTGGTGAGTAGGTCACAGCTGAGCTGGTCCCCTTCTCTTCGCATTCACGCCGCGCACCAGTTGTAGGAGTTTAAGCGTCACAGATTAACGGGAACACGTCCTAAGCCCACGGAGCCCCAGCAACACAATAAGGGAGAATATAGTCATCCTCCCAATCATTATCATTATGCTAACTTATATCCACATGATAAGTGAAATGATGCTCCTTTTAAAATCAGTTTGATGGGAAAATCTGTTAAATTATGTATCCCCGATTTTTATTAGATTTCGCAGACATTCTCTTTGATGAAAGCATATCGATAATCTAATTAATTAACCATACTTCAAGTTATTCCAGAATTAACTATTTAAATGAATTTCAGTGAAAATTCACTGAATGACGTTTTTTCTTTAAGCAAAGAATGTTAAATCGCATCTGGTGTCAAAAATGTATTTTATGGGTTCTCTATTTTTCCCGAAATTGGAATTCATTGCATACCTAAGGCAGTAATGAATAAAACGATATTTATTTATTAACTATAAATCGTTTTGGTATTCCAGTGAACTGTTCAGTCAAGCCGTTGTCTCTTCAATTTGTAAATGAGTAAATTTGTTTTCTCTAATAAATTGAAAGGTCATATTTAAAAGTGATATATAAATTATTTTCTGTTGGGTTTTCTAGGTTCAGAACTTCAGTTACTTTTGTAACTAATTGCAAGTACTGTGATATACTGGAAAATACTGTTCCTCTATCTGTCATTATTGAGGGAATTTAATATAATGATAAAGAAAAGTGGTGTAAGAGATATGCTCATAGAATCATAGATAATTTACTATTCAAATTATTTTTTAATGATGTAACTGTGAGAATAATAATGACGTATATTTTCTGTATTCAGAATAGAAACTTTTCAAACACATTACTTTAACATTAGATATATGTTTCTAGTAGAAACATTTTGACTGGGTGGCATTGCAGAATTTCAACATTTACTCTAGGAATATTTTAAAAGCATATTGTAATTCGTTTTCAATATACTCTGTATAAAATATGTTTATTTTGCTTATTAAGCTTGATAATACTTCAAAATATTTCTTTAACACTATTAATAAATTCCAGTAAAAATTTACTTACGGGTACCCCTTGATTTTTTGACAGTACTTTTGAAGACAATGTAGGTGCCAATTTGAAATAACAAAATGGCAACGCTAAAACTACTCTAGTTAAAACACTAAAAATATCAGGATTGCTACAAATTAAATTTTACCTCCGATTTTTATCACCAAAATAAGGGGTACCCACTTTTACATCGAACCCTAAATTCCTGTCTTAAAAGTGGGAATTAAGTAGAGTTAAAGTAATTTAACTTATATTCTAGGGGTACTCCTGAGAATAAATTGTTATATGTTTTCATAAATTGCGAAATTTATAACATTGTATTTCCAATGTTATAAATTTTTCTGCAATTACGGACAAAACATTTCATTTGAAAAGATTTATCAATTTTAGTATCTTAAATCACCTGATAATTATTTTATGACTAGTTACACTCACATATTTCAACAATACCTTGATATTAGCATTTTTATTGAGTGTTTTACAAATTGTTTTATTATCTAGGATTACAAACTATTAGGCTCTCGTCAGTAAGTTTTCTACTAATATTCATCGCCGAGAAATTCTAAAACGTAAAAAATAAATGCTTATATTAGAAAACAATATGAATTAATAATTTAGACAAACTATTTGTCTGCATAGGAACCTTATGCTGCAATCAGATGCATTTATTTATAAGGATAAAATGTACTCTTTTAAAATCATGAAAACATGAAAGTAAAAGTTTACAATCTGGGACCTCTTTTTTTGACGCCAAGATGTGATAAACAAGATAACCGTTGCCGCTACAAAAAACACTAAACTAATCAGGGTTACTAAAAATGAAATTTTATTGCCGAAATCAAGTTGACTCAAATTTTATTCCAAACCCAAATGAATGCTTAAAAATTTAAAATTTCAAAAAGTATCATTTTACATTTTACAAATTCAAGACAACTTTTTTTAAATTTTACATTCAATGCCTATATTTTTTAGAAAGTCTCAGAGTTTGGTTTCATTAGGGAAACTTTACTTACTCATTTAGGGAGAATTACAATTATATCATTTTTCGTCATTTCTTCGTTTGACATTTTAATGAACGCAATCGCAATATGCATTTATATTTTTAATGAACACAATTGCAATATCCATTTATTCTAATTAAGAAACCTATCTCATTGTAAAGTGAAATCTCAGTTCATCTAGGCAAGCATAAGGCTTTAGTAATATTTTTTTAAAACACATTTCTGATATAGTAATGACAGTGTTTTTTCATTCTTTTTGACTTAAAGGGAAATATTTCATCATCCTAGCCAATTTAATTTATTCTTCCCACAAGAGTTTATATAAGATAAATGCAAAAAAATAAATAAGTAAAAATACATCATATATAAAAAGACTCAGAATAAAAGACACTCTCCGTAAAGAAAAACTCCGTTTTCTTTTCAGACGGCGAACAAAGACACTCCTTGGAATAATGGAATAAAATAAAATAATGATTGTTAGTTGCACAAAAACAAAATGCCTTTTTGACCCTAGACCCATTAACAATATCTTAAAAGAGTTTAAACACCATGGGGAAGCGTTATTGTCTCAAAATGCAAAAAAATGCTTATTTTGGAAAAAATTAATGATGTCATTTTGTTCAGAGCATTTTTTTTGCTTATTATACTTATTTAGAAGCATAAACATTTTCAAAATACGTCTCAACTTTATAAACACTCATTTCTCATACTTAAAAGCGGAGGGTTGAACTTTTGTTAGCTTTATTTTATTTTTATCTTAGATTTAGTGGAAAAATGCTTGAGAAAGAAACGAGATTTCGCTCAATTGTTTTACCATTCGAAAGTACCGTTAAGAATATAATAATTATACCCCTACATTCAATTTAAAATTCGCTCAGAAACGATAACGAAATTAGAAAAATATTTTTTTAAGTTCAAAAGAAATGCGCATATTGGTTTTTATTTAAATCAAGTTGATTTAAATTACCTTCGTCAGAAAATTTTTTTTATCTAATAATTTAAAAACTTCTCCATTTTATGTTTATGACAAATGCAGTTTGTAATGAAATATTTAAAAGCCGAGGATGAACAAATAAAAACTATAATGTTTAATAAAAACAATCCATTTTACTCTTTTTTCTAAAAGCAATAATTCGAATTTTAGTTGGAAGGGGGCTAGAGAAAGGAAACGAATGATTTTATAAAAAGTATTTCTTACTTTTGTTAAGAATTGAATTTTTAAAAATTTATGTAAAATGTATGTGAAATTTCTTTAATATGGTACAGATATAAGTGAATATTAGTTTCCATTAAATTGACTGAAACAAATAATTGTAATGAATGTTAAAATAATAAGTAAATAATGGGAAAAATTCTTAAAACTATGCATTTGTTGTGAAAGAAATTTAATGTTATTTTAAATTTAAAAACGAGCAATTTATAATTTCATGTAGAGTTTATCTTATATGGGAAAAATGCCCTTACTATGGTTGAATCACTACATAGAATAAAATAAAGAAGAAATATAGACTAAAACTTAATTTTAAAAATAGTTTTTAAATTGTAATAAAAATAGTATTAAAACGATAGAGATAAGAAATAGTTTGAGTTTTATTTATTCAATTTGCTAGTGTAGCTTGTAAATCAGAATCTTTTTAACCTGATTTATCGGTCTGGATAAAAGAAAATTTATCATCCAATGTAAAAGTTAAGGATTTTATACAATATGATAAATGGTAATTAAATGATAAAACCATAAATGATAATTAAAGTTATACATTTGAAATGGGTATTTTGCTTTATTCAAAAGTAAAAATATTAGTCTATAAATGAAAGCAAAAATGTAAAATGACCTAAGTTGAAGTAGTCATTGTAGTAATGTCATTTTCTATCAAATAAAAATGACATATAAGTTTTCCGAGAATGGAAGAAATTTAATTATGTAACAAAGTTAAGTATGTATTCATTGATATAAATAATAAATAATTAAGAAAGAATAAAAAAAAAACTCAATCATTTTCTGAAATTAATATATTCTTAAAATTAAATGAATATGATGATATTTCAGTTTATTTGAAAGATATTCTTTTAAAGTTTGTTTATTTAGTAAGTGAAAAGGCAAATTGGAATACAAAAAAGTTGAATTACTTCGGGGAATAGAACGAAAAGAAAATAAAGGCGTAGAAAAGTATTAATTTAAAGATATCATTAATATTGTACTGAAAAACAGAACATTTTGTGTATTTTATATTCTTAATAAAATATTAAGATAAGAAAAGCCACAACATACAACTTTCTTTAATATATATTAGAATTTTTGATTTTCGTTTTTAGAAAGACCAAAATTTTCATACTCATATTTCAAAGCAAAATAAAGTATCTGATAGAACAGATTATTAGTTGCAAACTAATTAATAATCATTACTTTTAAATTAATCATTTAAGAATATTTGTATTTATATTGTTTTATTTTTTACATCTGTTTTTCGTTTAATTTAATATGTTTTATAGATAATACCGAGGACACATACATATTAAATGAACAATTTATAGTAATTCTTATTGATATTAAGAAAATTGTAATTTTTTAAATGATGAATAAATAACAAAATTTTAACAAATTTTATAAAAACAATTTGCCGTAAAATCACATTTTATTCTAAGCTTTAAGAAAGAGTCAGTTTACGTATTAAGAATGTTAAATATAAAAGTAACATCAAGTACTGCAAATGAAAATTTCTAAATATAATTAGAAATCAACACGAATTCAAACTTTAACTTTAGCACATTTAAGAAATAATGAAGTATAACTTTAGCACATTTAAGAAATAATGAAGTATAACTTTAGCACATTTAAGAAATAATGAAGTATAACTTTAGCACATTTAAGAAATAATGAAGTATAACTTTAGCACATTTAAGAAATAATGAAGTATAACTTTAGCACATTTAAGAAATAATGAAGTATAACTTTAGCACATTTAAGAAATAATGAAGTATAACTTTAGCACATTTAAGAAATAATGAAGTATAACTTTAGCACATTTAAGAAATAATGAAGTATAACTTTAGCACATTTAAGAAATAATGAAGTATAACTTTAGCACATTTAAGAAATAATGAAGTATAACTTTAGCACATTTAAGAAATAATTAAATAATAACTTTAAAAACTTAAGCAATAGTGATACTTAGTGTTTTAATTTTATATTTATTGATCAAAATAATTATTTAACTCTTTTCATCCAATTTCAATTAATGAGAGAAATTAAAATCTAAATTAATCACTATTTTGGTTTATAATGAATTATAGTCAAAAGGATATGATTAAGATCAGAGGAACATTCATCCAACATGTTTGTAGAAAAATTAAAGTTTGTTTCTCAAAGTGTTGCGAAATTTATGTGTGTGCAATTCTAACTTATTTAATATCAAATAAGAATGATTTTCATTTGTTTGTTGTATGACCATATTTTATCAAACGAGGAATAACTGAAACAGATCAACAGTCTTATCACTACGAATATGCATACCCAAACTAGGATTCGAACCCACGAACTGTTTATCCGAAAGTCGGAGAGCTAAAAATTTGGCTGTCATTTGTGAAAAAATTAACTAGTATATTTGGTTTAATCATAATATAGCTAATTCTTTTAACGATACGAGAATATTATATAGCAGCTCAAATAAAAAGTTAATTTCGCACACTTTATTATTACAGGATGTTTTATGTTTTACTTGTGTAAATACATTTTTTACATGCATGTTAAAAGTTGATTCGAGTTAAAAACAAGTTGAAATTAATTATAATTTGTAGTAAATAACATTTTCCGAAAAGAATATGAATTATTTGCTTAGAAATGCAAAATCTACTCCAATACATATAATATTAGGTGAGAATTTAAGACTTTCTCAGAAAATTTTGTCACATATTCTCCGTTTGGAATTTCCATAAAAAATTTAATTTTAGCCAAAGCTCTTTTCAAAAATTAATTTCATCCGAACTTTGACTCTTATAAGAGTGCATTTAGCAACAGTCAAAAAAAATCACCTTGAAACGTAATATTTTATTACTGTTTTTCATCTGATATTGAACAAGTATTTATAAATCCTACTAAAATTAGGTAAAGCTAATATTAAACTTTTCCTAAGCAATCCTTACAAGTTATCAAAAACTTATTAATATAAAATTTTATCAATTATTTTCTAAAAGAGTTTCTTTTAATAATAATCTTAATATTTATTTGAATTTTAAATCAAATGAAGGTCTTATTTAGTCAAATTACTGGAACCAATCAAGGTCTTTTTTATTTCTTTTTAAGTGTAATTTACTTGTAAAAATAATGTTTATTAGGTAAATTTTGTGTGTTTTATTAAGCTTTCTAATTTTTACTCTAGAGAATCTATAAGAAAAACAAAGCATTTTCTTATAATTGATTAATCTCTGATGAGAATAAGTAATCTTCAAGAATTAGAACAGTTCATTATTAAACTCGAAAAAGTTGACAAAGAATATGAACGGAATGTCTAAATAGAATATTCATTTTTTTAAAATTTCATATTACACATAACACACATGAAAATAAACTTTTTACAATTTTTTTTCAAAACCTTAATTTTTGACACATTAAGTTACTATTACCAGTCCTGTTCTTGGAATGAATAATTATTCTAACTACCATATTTTATTAAATATTTTTCATAAAGTTTGTAATTAAGATTAATTTTGATTGCTTTAATATTAAGAAATTATGCTTTTTTTATCAATATTCTTATAAATCAGTATAAAAAAGGATGATGTTTACATATATACATGTAAACATCATCCATGTATATACGTAACATGTATATATGTAAACAACATCATTTACATGTATATATGTAAACATCATCCATTTGTGTGTGTATATGTGTATATATATATATATATATATATATATATATATATATATATATATATATATGTATATGCATTATCGTCTTTCTCCAGCTTAAGGAGATTAAAGACTCTGAACTATACAATGTCATCGATTGTATTAGGTATTCTTATCGTTTCATTTCAACATATTATGGATTTTTCTTATTATGTTTTCTGTGATTTTGGTCAGCTTATGTCTAAAAGGTACGTGTACTCAAGAATATAAATAAATAATAAAAAAAATAAATAAAAAATAAAAAAAAGTATCAACTGTTATTAGACAATACTCCTTATTAGATTATACTTCATTATTAAAATTCATTTACATAATTAATAAGCATTAAATTGAAAGTAATTATTAATATTTGTTATATTCCTATCAGAAAACATTTCGTAAAATCTTAATTTATGCTAATTATTAAGTTTTGCTTTTATTCTAAATGCATTAGTTTAAATTAAGGTTCAAATTGTTTGAATAATTTCCTATTGAATGAATAGTTTTTATATTAGAGGTCTAATTATACCAGAACTTAGATTTAAAAAGTAGTTTTAATCTGTTCTCACATCCAAGAACAAGATAAGTTTTGAAACCATGATATATTGAATTCTGGGGTAAAATACTAATTTTTCATTTTATGTGAATAATTTGTTTGTTAGTCCAAAATGCCCTTACGTACATTAACATTTGTATAATAAATAAGTATTAAACTTTTAAAAATTCATTTTTAATCAGAATATTTCATGAACATGATGTTAATCAAAGCAATACATTTTATATCATTAGTTTAATTTAATCATTAGAAGAAATGCAGATAACAAAATGATATTTATTGGACAAATATATTATACTTGAAATAACAAGTGATTAAATTTTCAAAAAATTTGGCTGGATAGATCCTGAGAAATCAGTACGCACAACAACCACCTCTGGCAGTAATAACAGCAGTTATACGCCTGGGCATTGAATCAAACAGAGATTGGATTGCATGTACAGGTACAGATGCCCATGCAGCTTCAACACGATGCCACAGTTCATCAACCGTAGTGACTGGCGTTTGGTGACGAGCCAGTCGATCGGCAACCATTGACCAGACGTTTTCTATTGGTGAAAGATTTGGAGAACGTGCTGGCCAGGGCAACAGCCGACCATGTACCGTATCAAGAAAGGCCCATACAATACCGGCAACATGCGGTCGGGCATTATCCTGCTGAAACGTAGGGTTTCGCAGGGCTCGAATAAAGGGTAGAGCCACTGATCGTAACACACCAGAAATGTAACGTGCACTGTTCAAAGCACCGTCAATGCGAACAAGAGGTGGCCGAGAAGTGTATCCAATGGCACCCCATACCATCAAGCCAGGTGATGGGCCAGTATGACGATGACGAATGCACGCTGCCAATGTGCGTTCACCTCGATGCCGCCAAACACGGGTGCAACCATCATGATGCTGTACACAGAACCTGGATTCATCTGAAAAGATGACGTCTCGCCATTCGTGCGCCCAGGTTCGCCGTTGATCATACCATTGAAGGCGCTCTTGTCTATAACTCAGCGTCAAGGGAAGCCGCAGGCATGATCTCCGAGCTGAGAGTCCATGCTGCTGCATACGTCGTCGAACTGTTCGTGCAGACACTTGTCTTCTTAACGAGTCTGTTTCTTGACTCACGGCTCGTGGCGTGGTTGCACGATCTATTACGGCCATGCGGAAAATTTGCCTTTCTTCACAGCTGCTAGTGATAGGTGGCCGTTGAGATCCCGCATGGCGTTCCGTATTACCGTCCTGAACCCATTGATTCCATATTCTGCTGACAGTCATTGGATCTCGACCGACGCGAGCAGCAATAGCGACGCGAGCAGCAAAGATAAATCGCAATCTCGATATGCTACAATTCGACCTTTATCAAAGCGAGAAACGTGCTGGTACGCATTTCTCCTTCTTACACGAGGCATCACAACAACTTTTCACCAGGCAACAACGTTCAAATTCAATTTGTGTATGAGGAACCGGCTGAACAATTTCCTCATTTAAACACAATGTAGGTGTCGCTACTGGCGCCTGCTTTGTTTGAATGCGCTGAAAAGCTAATCATTTGTATATCACTGCACCTTCTTCCTTTCGCATAAATTTCACGTCTGTAGCATGTCGCCTTCTTGGTGTAGCAATTTTAATGGTCAGTAGTGTATTTAAGGGAAGTATGAAATAAAATAGTTATTTTTTTACGTCCTTATCTTGGCTATTTCAAACATAATAAGTCTTGCAATCCAATAAAGAAATGAAGTATCTCCAGGAGTGGAGAGCGTCTTGAAATGTAAAAAGTGAGCTTTCTGGAGGGTAGAACATTTACAAAGATGCTCGCCATCCATGTCAACATGTTCCTTACGTAAAATGCAGTCGGGTGAATCCACAAGCCCAATGTGATATAGATGTTTCTGGAGAAAATCATGCCCAGTAAGTAACTTGAAGCAGGAGACCCCTGTAGATCTAGGTTGATCTCTGGGAATACATGAGATTAGCAGGGTCCTTCAGAGGCATCAACTGCATTCTCTTTGTAATAAGTTTTTCGCTGGTGATGGATAATCCGTTATAGAAGGAGTTTGACATTTCTCAGGCCAGTAGGAGTATCTGGAGGGCTTAAAAAAGAAGCCTCTTTAGCGAGATTTCCTGCTTTTTCATCACCAAGCAAGCCGCAATGACGTAATATAGTTATTTAGCCATGTCTCTTATATTATTATATAGTTTTTATAAGCTTGTCGATTTTATATTTTCTTTACTACTAATTAAAATTAATGAAGATGAGACATATTAATTTAAATCATTTTCAATTTTACATATTTACTTAACACTTAATTGTGTTGGCCGTGTGGAAAATAATCTATAGTATTTATCTGCAATGTTACTGAAATTGATTTCTTTTCTTTCTTTACGTAAATTAAAATTTGACTTATAAAATATAGCATAATTTGAAATATACAAAGCAGTTAAAAATTGAATCCTCATTTTGAAGAGGGAGACTTAATTTTATTTATTAATTTATTTAGTTTTGCTGATCAGGTGCGTTAAAAAGTAATATGGAATAGTACTGAAATTTTCAGATATAACTTAAAAATATCATTTTAATCTTGATTGTTTATTCAACCTTTCATCCCCCCTTTCAGTGGCTCATTAAAAGTTGAGTACAAGCCTGCTTTGGAACAAAGAAATTGAAGATTTACCCATTAGGCTGAATACCTAACTGGGATGCATTCTTCGCACTATCAGGCATTCAATCAATGAAACAGATATAGACACTATAAGCTTTGGGCCTATGGGCGCTTTCGGGCCACTGAATTCAGTTTATATAAACTTTTAGGTATGAGGAAACTATTGAAATTTTAGATGGTTATTTTTTAAATTGAAATATTTTGATATACTTTTTATATATTTAGATATCATTTTTAGAAACAACTTCAAGAAATCCTTGAAATATGAAGGGTTTCTCATGAATAAAATTTATCATTATAAATATTGAGTCATATGTTTATATTTTTTATTTTTAATTCATGTTTCTTTTCAAACAGCTTTTTTTAAGGTTTTATAGCATTCTAAAATTTAATTTATAAAAAAGAAAAAAAAAATTGTGGGATATAATGCTTCAAAGACTATAAGTAAATTCAGAAACTGATTTATTTAATATTAAATTTTAAATACTCAATGACTGCAGTCAATAAGAAAAATATTTTGATATTTACAATTATGGAGAGAAAAGATATTGTTTAAGCATAATTTCTTAATAAAAAATATATTTTTTGTTTCGTTATTTTAAAGATATAATGCATTTATGATTACGATTATGCAATGAAAATGATAAATGATATCAAAGAACCTATCGTTTTTTTATATAGTATTTTTTATACAAAGCTTGAAATAGTATTCCTGCATAAATGGTCATACCATTATTTTGTTTTTGTCATGATCATATGCTTCTAAATAAAGCATTCTTTCTCTTTATTTGTAAAATGAAGATGAACGTATAAACATTTTATCGTATCAATCTAATTAATTTTACAAATAATTATGTATATATATATCTATATATAATTATATATATATATATATATATATATATATTATATTATATTATATTTCAGTATAAATAACACTACAGTTATTTGTACATATTTTAGTATCAATGATTGCATCATTTTATCTTTGATCTAATTAATCGTTTGAAAATAAAATGTTTTTGCTCTATATTTACAAAATAAATAATAAATATACACAATCTGACATCTAAATTTAAATATTTATATAAGGAACCACTTTTGTTTTCAAATGATAAGTTTTTAACCAATGCACATTTTAGGCTAATCTAAGCGTAAATTATAGCTATATATTTTCTATACAGTGATAATTTTGAAAAGTTTGAAAATCCAATCAATATAATGTTATTGATATGAAATCTAAAAAAAGAGTATTTTTTTTGTAGTTGTAAAAATTGAATAAAGTAAGATTCCTTTCTGGGTGACTTTTACTTCTAGGGAATGTGAACTGCCAGAGTGATACATTCGGCGTCCGACCGATACATTTTTCTGACTTGTGAACATTTTTCACTCTGTAGGCGTTGCAAAGTGCCGAGAATAGCTTATTTTTTCATGTGTCACGAGAAGAAAAACCATTTATTAGAGTCGTTTTTGTATCGACAAAAATTTCCTACTTTTCCGTGTAAGTGCTCTAATTTTAGCTGCCATTTCATTGAAAGAAATAAGGTCAACAATGGGGTACCCACTATTTGAAGAGATATTTCATATGCCAGTTCCAAGTTCTACCCTCCAAATATTGAATTCGGATAGTTTAAACCTGAGAAATTGGGATTGTAAGAAATTTATCTTAATTTAATGAGTGTTTTTTTTTCTAAGATGAATATATTTTTGGAAGCAGAGATAATATATAAATTTTTACAATACCAGGAATTACTAGATAAAAGGGATAATAGTCATTCATTTAAAAGTAAAATATATAGAATATGATTATTTCTGTTTAGTTATGAATATGCACTTATAGTTTCTATTACACATAGAACAAGCATCATTTATATATCTGGTAGTTATAATTGATAAAGCAAAATAAATAGTAGAATAAATATAGAGTTTGTACATATATATTGAGATATAATATTTTCTTAAATTTATTTTCATTAGCCTATATATTAATATTTTTGCTTAGGAATATGAATCTGCTTTTTTATACAATTTTATTATATTTATTTTCATGCTATATTTTATTACTTTTATTTTTGCTTAACAATGAAAATTTACTTATAGTTTGCATTAAACATAAAGGAAAAAAGATTTAGATTGCATTTAGAATTCTATGAAGTAAAATAAATAACAAAACAAGTTTAGGATTTCGCATAAATATATTGAGATATATTATTTTCTTAAATTAATTTTCATAAATAAAAATTTAAGATATTTTTTTAGGTTTAGATACATTATATATGCGACAACATGATTGCATGATAAAACTATCTGGAGTCTGTAACTATTGAATCTAAGTAATTTAAGTCTACAAAATTAGGAGTATGAAGAATTTACATTAACTTAAAATTCATGTATTTTTCTGCTCTCAAATTCATTTGAAACCAAACAGAAACTTCTAAAAATAAAGAAAATTGATAAATAACATAAGTAATTCAAGTTAAAAGTTAATTGTAAAATTTATTACTTATATGTTTATTATTTTCATTTCGCTATAAGTAAGTTTACAAATTACATTACATTTAGCATTACACACAAAAGGGAAAACGAATCTAACAAAAAATTTAAACTGGATTTTAAACATAACTAACACGCAATGAAACAGAGTAAAAATGGAATTTGTACAAAACAAATTGAAATTTATTTTTTTTAATTCATTTTCAAAAATATGAAAACTAAACACTTTTTCTTCAGTTTAGATCTATATTTGAGGAATATTTAGATTGAGTACAGTAAAAAAGGTTGAATTTTGTGTTACAGTATTTAGAACGTGTTGCTTAAAATACTTTGATTATTAATCAAGTGAATATATTCAGCTGTGTATGAATTGAAAATTATTAATAACTGGATAATGTGAAAAAATATTTCGTTTTACCGCATTTTAGTTATCAGAAATATTTTACATAGTTCGTTAATTTGAAATTTAAAAAAAAAATCAAAAAGGGAAGTGTTATTTATTACATACTTTTAATTTAAGTTTCATTATTTTAGACATTCTTCGAAAATATAATGTTATATAAAAGAGGGTAGAGAAATCGGAAGTAGTTAAATTGAGTATTTCAGAATTACAGTAGTTGATTTAATTGTACTAATAAATTTGTTTTTTGATACTATGAGTCTGTTTGAAAATGATTTGATTAAAAGTATCATTCTTATTAATATTAAGCATTTCAAAACTCCATTTATGCAGTAAACTTGAGGAATAAAAAATGATTTGATACTTAATTATTTTTTGATAATCTTCAAAATGTAATTACAAGAAATGACATTTAAAGTAAAATAACTTGAATTTATAGAATGTGGAATAATTGATGCAATCATTAGATTTTTCAATCATTTTTAATAGTCGTTTTCGTGCTTATTATTATATTTAATTTCTGAAATTCTGTTTACAGTTCTTAACAATCAAAATAATATTTTCATCGGATTAAAACCTTTAAAGAATAATAGAAAAGACATTAGTCTAAGAAAAAAAGTTTATGGGAGGAAAAAGCGTTAATGAAATATACATTAATTTTTCACCATAGATTTCAAAAATTTTAATTGAATTGATAGAATTTTATTACGATTATAAATTTATAAATATTTAATATTCAGAAAAGAAGTTAAAAGTAAGTGACTTAAAACTGTACTTTTAATACATTGTCTTTCGAAATATTTTTTGATATTAAGAGCAATTACTCATTTTATTTATTTATTTGAATTTAGCTAAATGTCAAAAAGTCGAGCAGAACACTTCCTCTTAATAGATTTTTAGGCAATTAATTTGTACTTTGATTTGTAATTTCCCTGATTAAATTTATTTCGTTTACCAATTATATTTCTAATTATATTCGAAAGACAATTTTGATTATTTATTCGGAATAATTAAATAAGAAAAATCAAGAGCTACGTTAATTTAATATTTGTAATTAAGGAAACATTTTCCTTAAAATGGACAAAAAATGCTGTAGTATTAAAATTTAATTAAATTTTTCGATGTGCTCTGTTAAGTTAGAGTGATTTTTCTGATTACAGATAATTGTCTTTTGTATTCACTTATTTTTAGATTTAATTGATAAATGAAATAATTATACAAAAATTCTATATGTTGTTTAGTTTGTAATTGGGAATTTTTAAGTAAATACAAGAATCATTTATTCATTGGTGTTAAAATTATAATCCAAATTATTCACTTAAAAACAATTAAGCGGTAAAAACGTTAAAATATTAAAATATTTTGTGCTCGTTTAATGATTTCTGTGACTATTTGAAATACTTAATGACTAAATTTTAAATTAAGTTTCCCTCAAATTGTAAATATCATTTATTATAAGAATAAGAATGCGACACGGTAATATAAAAACAACGATTATTTTGATTAATATTTCGAGTTCGGTCTAAAGTCGGGTATTTTTTGATTTGGAAAAACATCTTGCGATATATTTCGTCGATAAAGTTAAACTAAATTAAGTACCAAGTACTCTAACTTTAACTTTTGTGTAACGGCAGAAGCCAACTTCATTTTGGCATCAAAAATTTGCCAAAAAAATTAAGAGGTAACTGATAGTAAACTTTAATACGGATTCATATAGTGATATTTATTTTATGGTTCAAACAGTTTATCCATTTTAAATATTTTTTAAAATTACATTTAAATAAAAAAATGTGGCATGTTTTAAGTCATTTTATAGATTTTTTTGATCATTTATGTATTAGTGATTGTTTTATATGTAGTATTCATTGTTGCTACTTTTAAATCAATAAAAAAATTTTTTTTGTGGAGGCCATAGCTTAAGATTATTTTTATTTGTCACTTAATAATAAAATGAGAAATATCTTGTAAATTTTTATCTACTTTTTGCAGGAAATATATTCATAATCTTAGTGTAAGTTTTCATGTATTATCAGGAAATATTTTGCATTTTTAATAACATATAAAATAGATCGTATGAAAGGAACGTCACGCAATAAGAAATAGAACAAGTGATTTCGTAGAATTTGCTGGATTTTTATGCTATTTCTACTGTTATTTGCACAGAGATGAGAATTTCAATCTGTCTTTCAATACATATTTATATATATTGATGATGCATTGAAAGACATAATATGTCTTTCAATGTGCATCAAAAGGTCGCCAGGTAATCAACAGCCAAGTTTGCAGTCAAGTAGTTGGCACTCTAACTATAGTTGCAACAGTCCTCAGGTTTTTGAGTTTCGATATTGGTTCATAATATACATAAAAATGGCATTTTCTATGCTGATTAGTTTACATTCTAACTGGACCATGGACTATACCACCTGTAAAAATTTACTGTTAAGAGACAAGCGAAGTAAATCAAATAATTGATCTAAGAATTATTCATATTTGCATATGCATAAAATTATAATTTTTATATATTTTGATAATAAAATAATGTTTTAAAAATAAACAAAATTATAATAAGTATGCACTGACAAAAAACTAGTGATTTCTGCTTTAATTATATGAATTTAGTTATTAATTTTCGTAAATACGTTTTATCTCATTTTCCGGAGGTATCAAACTCTAAACGTTGCGTACATTTGAACTTTTCAAATTTTAATCTGATTTTATTAACTTAAATTATAATTTTAAATTAGAATGTATATTATAAAAATGTTTATTGAAATCTAATTTAATATTTTTAGATGAACTATGAGATATTTTTAAGACAGAATTAATACATATATTTAATACAAAGTCCCATTGTTTAAATGTATAGAAGAAAGAATTCATTATTTTTATGATAACAATATAGTTATTTTATCTATATTATATTTATATTTTCTGAATTTATATGTAATTTGTAAGGTACCTCTAAATTTTTAATAAAAGGATTCTTGTTTATACAAAATAAACAAGGTTTTCAAGCTTAACCATAAACAAGACATACTTGTTAAAAATGAGGATGCGATTTAAATTCAAGGGATTCACATTAATGTTGAAAAACAAACGTTTTTGAATCAACAAGTTCTTAAAATCATAACATCTTTGTGTCAAGAAATTAAATAATATATTATGTCAGAAAAGGAGTAACTTAATAATTTTGCTAAAGAAAATGCTTTATTATTTTTATTTTACAAAAGGAAAACAATCAATTCGATAAATATCCCCAAATTCTTTGTTGTTTATAAATTAACAAAATGCTTTTAGCAAAGATGCCTTGACTGTCAAATTCAATAAAGGAAAAGAAAAAGAAGTAAGGATTTCCGCATTTTAGCAGACTACCTCTCAGCAAAAACTCTCAGACCATGTCTTAAAGCTTGGGATACATGGTGTATCACCTCTCAAAAAAGAACTTGGAAGATATACCACTATACTTTCAAACTGAAGTACTTGTTATAACTAACTATATCTTAATAAATTTAGGAAAATAGTAACAGGGTAAGCGTAAAAAATTATTGATGAAAGTCAAGCAGCGTTATTAGTTGTTAACTCATTCCAAATTAAATATAAAATTGTTTTCGAATGTAGAAATATTCTAAACGAACCACCAACTAAGAACGAGTTCAATCTTATCTAGTTACCATGACATTTAGGTATTGAAGGTAATGAAAGAGTTGACGAGCTCGTAAACCAAAGGTCTTCTCAGAACCCAGCAAGAGCAGGGACTTTCTCTGGCATAAAATGTAAAACTATAGATATTCTTTGCTAGGAAAAACAGAAAATGTATAAAACCCGATTTTAATCTTCTAAACTATGGCACTCTAAATAATGCTTTATAACTAATTTTCAAAAATTGCTACTGAAACGCTTAGATATCCAAGAGAGAAGATACGGCCGTGGTAGCCTAGTAGTTAGGGCATCACTCTTCTTTTCATGGTTCGATTCTAAATTCCACCAAAGTCCCACTGAGTACATGTGATTTATGTTCTCGTTAAATTTGGGGAATCTAAAATCCTGTGATTGGTCGTGGAGAAATTACCAAGGGTGTAATGGTCTGGAGAAAATTTTCTCCCCCTCCAGATCAAAGTCAAAATCGAAGGAGTTGAACTTCTGGTGGTACTATTTATCGGAGGAGTCTTAGAACAAAGACGTACATTCACCTTCGTATTGCTTTGGTTAAACGTAAGACTCACCCTTCTGATTTAATTTCGCATATCCGTCGGATAAGAAGCTTCACTTGTCCAAGTATCATAAGTAACAACAACGCTAGAGAGAATATACAAACAATTTTGGTGTTTACTACTGGGCACTGTTATTTCAGAAAAACTTCTTATAAGGGAATTTTTTCAAGAAGATCCTGTATGTAGAAAATGTCATAAATTTGAAAAAAAAGGAGCATTGCATTGGTACCATCTTAGATTCCCTTGGTTTTACGTGATTGACCTCTTTATGTGTTCTTAAGGTTAAAGAATTACACTTTAGCTTCACAGGGGGATTTTCTGCTTTATAAAGAAAGGGGGGACTCTAATAAAGGGAGATAAATTATTTTTGATTCAGATCTTGAAACAAAATGCTTTTACTAGAGACGCCTTGAATGTAAAATCAATGATTCTTTCATGTTGGTAAAATTATACTTAAAAGACTTTAAAATTTAGAATTTTCAGTGATATGTCACAAGAATAAATTTGTAATTAAGAATAATTGTTTTTCTACTATATATATATATATATATATATATATTAACTTTCGTTAGTTCATATTTTGAAACAAAACCAATAGGAAGAATAACTTTGTTTATTAGTAATGATTTTAAATTAGTAAAGCTTCACAAATTATTTCGAAGAATTGCAAATCCTTTTGAAAAAGATGGTAAGAATGAATGCAAATAACGCTTTCCTTTTCTTTCTTATTCTGTGGTTCCCAAGTATTTTTACTCCTAATGCCCTGGCATAAAGTCACAAAGGCCTGAGATCTTATGAGCAGAATTTACAAATAATAGAACTAAGAACGAAAATAATTGCCAAAAAGCAATCCTGCCAAACAGTATCTCGACTCCTCTGTAAGACCAAGATGAGATCTGTATCAGAATGGGTGAGTCTTGTAAATTTTTTTACCAGAATTACAAAGTAAACAAATAGGATAAGTTGAAACGTCTGTGAAGTACAGGTGGAAGGTAAGACAATCGTGTCCAGAAGATAGGCGGGAAATCACAAAAGCATTGTCATTGGATTGCAAGGATTGAAAGAAAGAGATAACTTCCTTCAGTTGTTTAAACCACATGAATTCAAGTGTCTCGTAGGATATTAACCGAGAATAAATATTTTTAGAAATAACTAAATCATCTAATAAGAAATAGCTGTATTAGGATGTTTTAGTAAAGTGGTCCATCATTTTGAAATTGTCAGGCTCCTTCTGGAAAATAATTCGCTTCTACGTTAAAGTAAGAGTTTTCATAAACTCTTTAAATTACAGTATTTCAGTTGTTAATGCGTATCCTACAGAATTATTTATTTAAATTTCTTATTGAACATAATTAAAAAAAATAATTGCGTTTTTAAACTTGTGATGGACAGTCAATAATGTCATTAGCAATGACCGCTATTTAACTATCAAATGAAGACTAATGTTGTATACCAACCCTAATATTAAATCTGCAATAAAGAAAAATTGTAAAAATGTGCAACCACTGAATAAGTATATAACTGGTCGTAATAGTCTCCAAAATGAGATATTTAAAAATACTTGGTATACCTCTCTCTTTCTGTTCATGTTTTTTTTTACTAGATGTTATTATTTTTTACTAGATATTACTAAGCATTTATGACTCTTCGATTCATAGGATTCATAGCTGTTATGAGTGATTGTACATCTTTTGGAATCTCAAGACACATTTATTAATATCCATAACTTTTTGAATGAATCCGCAATGGGTTTTTAAATACCAAGGCTTGTCTGTATATATTCCCATCAGTAAACATTCCTTATCCGCAATACACATTTAAGAAATATGAATGTATTTTATATTTCAAATACAAAGGTTAAAACAGCAAACTTTTATAATTATGAAACAAAATAATGTACAAATATGTAAATATATTCTTCCATAAATAAATATTAAAAACTAAACCTTTTTCAATTTTGAGAAGGTTTGATTTACGAAATAACAATATCTGACACTAAACTACAGAAAATATCCTTTTCTAAAAAATGAAGACTTAATAAATATTTTAAGAAAAATAATGTGAATTCTTTTAAAGAATATTAATTAAAAAAGGATTTTTTATTGTAATCATTTCAGTATGTGGATGATTCTCTCTTGAACAAAGATAAAAACTTTCAAGCCGAATTGAAATTTTATACAATGTTCAACAACCAAATATTTCAACTTATTCTCTTATATCTAAACAGACTTCCTTTCATTCACTTTAAGATATCTATTTTTAGAACTTCGATCATTTTTTTTCTACTTAGAAAGAGCAAAAGAACTATAGTAAAGGAACCCCGGATGGTACTACCATGCAGAAAAGGATGTTTATCTGGGTAATTGTTTTCCCCATCTTAGAAATGGAAAACGTCTTTGGCGTTTCCAAAGAATCCTCCGAAAGCCCATTTTTTCCTTTCTAAATCTTTTAAAAATGCATTCCTCAGACGTTTAAGACTCGTCTGAAGCTGTGGAGTAATGACTACTACCAGAGAAAACTTTATCTAAATGCAGTTGGTTCTTGGTTCGGTTCCCTAGAATCCAAGCCATTTTTTTTCCCGCTGAATCTTGGTGAAACTCGAAGAATGATTCTGGAGTATAAAATCGAGCAGCCGAAACGGGAAGGCTGCTTTTATTTTGCTTGTCGATGCATTTCATGAACTATATCCATGTTTGTTCCTTTCCTCGCTCGGGTATTAGAGCTAGTTTGATGCCGTATATTTTTTTTCACCGTGTCCCATTGAAAAGTGAGGGGGATTTTATGTTCGATGATATTTGTTGAAAAGTTTTACATAAGAAAATTTTTTTTAAAAATTTTCAACACGAGTCAATATAATATAAAAACTGAATTATAATATTAAAAAAAAAAGAATTAAAATGATTTTCAAAATAATTTTTTTTAATGTTTATGACTCACTCAACATTTAGAAGGAAAGAATGAATTCAGAATAAGTAATTTTTTCAAATAACTTTAACACAATTTTCATGTTAACTAATTTCATTTTTTTGTTAGTTTACAGAAGTTATAACCCGTATGTTTTTAATGTTTAATATTAATCAAAAAAATATAAAAAATATCATCATATAACTTTTTAACAAAACAAGCTTAACAAAATGCATGAATAAATAGTTAAAAAAAATGTTCATAGCTAAAACATTTCTCTTTATTAAACTTGATTCTCCTTTAACAATTAAAAGCTATATAATTTTAATATTTTGAAAATATATTGTTGATGACATGTGATTTTTTATAATAATCTTTTAAGAATTGGTTCTCTTATAACAATTAAAAGCTATATAATTTTAATATTTTGAAAATATATTGTTGATGACATGTGATTTTTTATAATAAACTTTCAAGAATTTGTATTCGGATACAAAATTTACTATACACAGAAATATATAATTGCATTAATTCATCGTGATTTACAAATCAAAATGTTTAAATATTTTATGCAGATATCTTTCATTAATTTAAATTTTAATGCGTTTGAAACTAAAATTGTATTTAGCAATAATATTGAATAAAGCGAATTTGTCGAAAATGTAAATTAACATATGAACTATGATTTGAACATGGGCCATGAACTAATTGGATTATATTATTTCCTATATAATTATATGGTAAATTCTAATCACATTTGCATGCATTATTACAAACATAACCATTGAATCCAATTAAAGTCTTTTAATAATATTCCTTAAATTTATTTATATTTATGTAACAAAAATATATTGGTTGAATTGGGAATTAAAGTTTGCAAAATTTTGGGCGAGGTAAATATTTCCCACATAGAAATAAAATAGCTGGTGGAGGAAATTTTTTTATTATTAAATACCAGAACCAAGCAAAAATATGGTCCAAAGATCTTTTCAAGTAAAAATATATTTTTACGTTTTATCTATACTTCGTTATATTTTATTTTGTTATTTGGTTATATTTTATTTATGTTAATAATGATAATATACTTTTTATCTATGTTTGGTTAAAGAATTCATTTAATAGACGTCAATACTAAAAAATGTTTCTTTTATATAAATTACATTACGGAATAGCACAAGAATCATTGGTCTATGATGTTGTTTAAAATGAATCCGAAAATAAGGTTTTCTAACTTCTTAGGATTTAGATTTATAAGGAATAAAAGACAATTTTTATTTGGTATATCTTCTTCACATTTCATCATCATCTACACAGATTACTTTAAAACCCCCTTTCTATTTTAAAGCTATTTAAAGGTAGTTTTCACTGGGCTTATTGATTTTTCATATCAGGAAACTCAAATCTTACTGTAAACTCAAACCTAACTGAAGAAAAAATATGGATAGAAAATTAGAATTCAAACCATGCAGTTATCTTTTATCTTCATAAAACCAGAGGAGGATGTTTCTAATAATGCTAAGTACTGATAAAAATAATAACGATAATTACTGATAAAAATAATGGATGCAATGGGGGATTTTTCTGATAATAAATGCAATTGCATTTGAAGATAATTATTTTATTTGAAGTCAAGCATTTTCTTTTTTAAAGAAATTATATATCATACATATCTTTTCAAGAGTGATAATTTGCTTTTATATATTTTATGGTTCCAGTAGCTCAGTAGTTTCACATGGATTCCTGTTAATATTAGCAGAGTGAAGCGTCATTTGCATTAGGCAGTGATTGGGAGGGTGACCGCATTCTCCCTCACTATGTTGCTGGAGCTCCATTGTATCTATGTTGCTGGAGCTCCATTGTATCTATGTTGCTGGAGCTCCATTGTATCTATGTTGCTGGAGCTCCATTGTATCTATGTTGCACAAATAATCCTAATGAATCTCTCAAACTGAGATGACAAATATTTTTAAATCTGTTGTGTTCACTTTTTAAGTTTAGGGTTATACTCTTACTGAATTAGTATATCAACTGACTTAATTGTAATCATTCCATATTTCAGTGTTTTATTTCAAAATATATTCATACATATGCTGTCATACCATATACATTTTAATTATTATTAGAAATACTGCAAAATATTTTATTAAATATCGTTAGCTTTTAGTATTTCATTTAGGTATTTTCCTGTTAACAATATTTATAAACGAGGAAGATTCTGTTAAAAACTTATCTATTAAACGTTAATATACTATTAAAACATATAAACTAAAAATTTATTGCATTCAACATTATATTTTCTACATGATATTTTATTTTAGTTTTTAATTATTTTGTTTCTCACAAATTTATTAGTAATAGTCTTCGTATATTTTTTCAATATTCCACACTAGTGAATGAAAACTTATTAAATTTTTATTTATTAAATTTTTTTGTAAGCATACTTATTGAAATTAGAAATGGTATTGGTCATATTTTTTTCAAGATATTTATTGTTCACTTATTCATTTTTTGATTATGAATGTTGACAAAAAAGTAATCATTAAAGTTATATAAAAATAATTTTTTATAACCATGCAAAATAAGTGATTCTTCTTGCATTGATAAAAAATAAGTTTTGAAAACTTTTAAAATCCAAAAACGGAGAAATATCGATTTTATACTTTGAAAAAAGAAGAAATTCTCAATGAAGGATGCTACTTACAAAATTAAAACCATTAATTGAATTAGTTCTTTTTATGATATTAATGAAAGACTTTGATGAAATTTTTTAAATTAATAGTTACGGAATTATTTTAGAAAATCATTATTTTTAGAAAATAAGGTATTATATTTTACATATCTTATTCTGAATTTAAATTAAATTGACTGACCATTTCAAAAATATGAAAAACACCTGTCAAGTTTTTCAGAAAAAAATGCTATTACAAATCTTAATAGTAATGGTTAATCATGATTATAAAACTAATGGTAATGATAATCATTATTTGTTTTTTCTATGTCAGACATCAAATTTTACAGATATTACTCTAATTTAAAATTTAATTGATTAACCAATTCAAAACCTGTCCTGTTGCTCAGAAAAAAAAACATGATTGCTGAGCTTAATGGTAATGGTCAGTCTTAATGGTTAAAACTAATGGTAATGATAATTATTATTTACATTTTTCTTTATTAGATAACACATTTTATAAATATTATATTAAATTAAAATTTAATAATTTGGGGGTTAACCAATTCAAAAATATAATAGAAACATGTCCTGTTTCTCAGAAAAAAATTAGATTGCAGAACTTAATGGTAATGATTAGTTATAATGGTTATTAATGGTAATGATAATTATCATTTTTTTTCTGTATCAAATATCACATTTTACAGATCTTGTTCTAACTTAAAACTTAATTGATTAACCAATTAAAAGATGTAATAGAAACCTGTCCTTTTTCTCAGAAAAAAATTGTGATTACTGAGGTTAATGGTAATGGTTAGTGATAAAAAATCTTCGCACCATATGTTCGACAAATGGGGACCAGTGATTTGGGGACTATGGAGCCTCCTGCACGTGATCCAACAGCCACGAAGCTGATTGAACCCAAATAATTTCCTTCCGACCGAAAACAGAAATAGCTGAAAAAACTGAATCTCTTTTGCCAAGAAAATAAAATGCTGGCTAGAGGATATGATCCTTTTTTGATTGAATCTCTTGCTTGGGTCGTATCTGAGGCGTAATCACTTTTTTGAAAGAAACTGAGGAGACAGTACATTCTCTTCTAAAATCTGTGTTTATGAATTTTTTTCTGTTTTTCAGTGCAAAGAATAGATAAGAGGATTTTATTGATGTGTATTTATTCCTTGGCTTCCTTTAACATTATTAAAAAGTCCAATTTTGAGGGATACTTTTTTTTAAATTTGTGGGGATGTGAAGTTACATGAACTGATTTTGATGTATTTTTGGAATTTCTTGTTTGTAAGAATGTTGAAAATACGTAATTTCATATAAATGAAAAAGAAACAGGTTTCGTATGAATTTATATGAAAAGAATATTTTTTATGAATGTTATTTTGTTTGCGGTTCTGTTTTCTTATTGAAAATCTTTTATACAACTTTTATACAACTTGAATTATTGAAAGTTCTGTTTTCTTATTGAAAATCTTTTATACAACTTTAGTTTCAGTGCTTCATTGGAAGCATTTCTCTGTAACACATTTGAAAGCATATATAGCCTCTATGAAGAAAATAAAGCGATGAATTGTAGGGCTTCATTGATATTTGTACATTTATAATTCCTTCACTACCAAAATTATTGGAACTAAGTATAACTGCCGTAAGGTGTACTTCTGAGAGCCCTGTAGTAAGGATAACCACAGAAAATCAATTTATTGATGTTGCAATCTAATAGAACTAAAAACCTTTTTATGCATGTGTGATATCTCTGATTGCAAACGGAATTAGAAAGTCGATATTTGTCCCTTCGGTGAGCCGAAAGTTATATAATAATGAGCTGTTTGCCTACGTTACGATTAACGTTTTATGATTTCACGTTCTTTTACATGTCTAATCGAGATACAGGATTAAAACGGCAATGCCAATATATCCTTTGAACTAAATTTGATTTTAGACACTTATATTTTGCAATTTGTTTATAGTTGTGCAAGAGCTTATGAGCACAAAGTAGAAACGCTCTGCTTCAGGGCATCACCAAACACCATGTCTAACAAGTGAAAAGAAACAGGGCGTTATCTTATAGCTGTAATACCAGCCATAACGCTATTTATAAAGGAATTCTGTGACGTACGGTAGTATTTGGGGAAAGTCCTAAATATATCATTGTAAGATTTTTATAATGAAGCAGTTTTTAACCATAAAGTGGTTCTTTCTTTCATTCCATTTGAGATCATGGATAAATAACTTTATTACAATTCCTATTGGTTTAAAATATCAATGACGCCAGATAACATTTCATTTCATAGAGTTAGTAGTATCATAATATATGTCACACATAATTAATTACAACATCGTATTCAAACGCGATTGCAAATAATACTTGTCGACGAATTTGCTACCTGTCTTCAAATCACATTTTTCGACCGATAGCAAACAAGGTGAAGTTTGCAATCGAACGTCAGACTGTCCACGGCGACGAGAAAAAAATTCCATTCATGATTTTTACCAGTAATAAAGAAGTATTTTTATTATAATTTTTTCCGTTTGAGTAGTATTTAAAATGTTGAAAAATCTGTTGTTTTAAATAATTAAGTTTCATATATTTAACAATATTGCTTTCAAAATTTCCTGAAATTGTTACTGTTTCTAATTTGTATCTCTGACATATTAGATTTTTTTTTTTTTTTTTTTTTTTGCTTGACTTTTCTGATTACCAACTTTTTTATGTCATGCTCACCCACTTCCCCGGCTCATCAATTTTCCCTAGCGCCCGTCCCTTCAACATCTCTTGAAGTATTTCACGTTCTCTTGAAATTCGTTAACACTTCTCTAATTTACTTCTTAAATTTTAGATTTGATGAGTATTTTATGAGGAAAACCTGAATTGTTATGAGTATTCGAAACCAAGATTACAGAATTTCTTTCGAATAGCATTGATCCAAATGTTTTTAACAATGGTCGATTTTATTTGGACATGACATTCATATCGAGTGACGATTTCATAACTTCAACTAGCTGGAATCAAACTTAAAAATATTATCAAAGTTTATTATTAAAACAATTTCTTGCATAAAGATTAAAGCATCGGTTTGAAAAGCCGTTTTACATTGATTCAAACTATTAACAAGATTTCAATAGAATAGGAGAAAAAGCAAAATGATAAAAGACTAGACAAAACAGCCATTTCGTGGTTAGTTTAAAACAGCAAGGACAGTATAAATTTTCCAATTTTTTGATTTTGTGAATTATAATAGGCGTATACATAGACTGTTACCAACCACGACAATTCAGAAATTGAAATGATATCGGCTATTTAGTAGCTGTTATCATCACCCGGTCTGCATTCCATTTCAAACCTTCGTAAGAATTACGTCAGTGCTGTACATATACATTACTTATACCTAGTCATTGTCAAAGTATTGTACAGAAAAGATAAGGATTTTAATAGCTACGACGGGTGATAATCTCATTAAGAAAGTTATATATATATATATATATATATATATATATATATATATATATATATATATATATATATATATATATATATATATATATATATATATATATATATATATATATATATATATATATATATATATATATATATATATATATATATATATAACTTACAAAAGATTTAATGCTGTTTTCTTTTCTTAATCTATTGTTTCATGTAATGAATAATAGTAAAATTATATTTCAGTACTTTGTAGCCGTATTTGTATCAATCAAATCAGTACTTCTGAGTATTTTGCATTTTATAGTCCAGTACTTAGAATTTTAGAAATTAATATTTTATGAAACCTACCCATCAAAAATAATTTTAAATATAAAATGAAATTTTTAAATAACACTTATTGTAATATCAACTAAACTTGTGAATTAATAGTTAATATACTTATATACGGTAGCTGTAACTATGTAACATTTAAATAATATTCAATTATAACGCGATACATATATTAATTTCAAAATTGATTGAACATTTTGATTTTAGTAAAAGCAATCACAATTTATGTCAACTTACAGTGAGTTTAATGCCAATATTTGTACTTAGTATGAAGGTAGAAGAGTTTGTATTCTGTACATTGTATCCCTGTGAAGTTGGTTTTTTGAATAATTTTGTTCTAAAACCATCTATTTTCTATTATATTTATGTGTATGAAATATGTATAAATTATTTATAAAAAATACTTTCTTTCGGCAAATATTCAGATTTTATTTTGAGATTTATCTAAATAAAATAAAGACAATCAGGAATAGTTTATTATGAATTAATTGCTGATTTGATTTATTGAAGTTACAGTATGTGATAAATATATATGATTGTATTCTATATTTATCAATGAATTATAATATAAATCATCTGCTATTACAGTTTTGTTTTATTTCATGACACATTATATAGAATATTAAAAATATTTTCTGTCATAAGTATCAAATAGTTTTATTCATATTCTAATGTGATAAGTTTTAACAGTTTTAAAGAAAGGTGTAATTGTCAAAAGGAAACTTGTGTTTTATTTTTACAAAACATAAATCTTAACTTATGACAATAAGGAAATTTGATGCATTTTGTTTCCATATTTATTTTAGAAATGTAAGTGATGAGGAAAATCCTTTGTTCAAAATTATTTTTTCTCAATATACCGATAAAATAAATTTGGATATATTGAATCCCAAAATGTTGGGAATTGTTATAAGATTAAGCAAATAAACGTATTAATAATAAAAATAATAATATTTATGTTTTTTTTTCATCGATGAAATAAGGTGATGTATATTTCTACACGTAAAAGATGTGTATATATTTACATAAATAATTTAATCATACTACTCTCTTTTTTAATCAATGGAAAGATATTAATTAGTATTTGTAGGCAAATTTGAAAAAAATACTTTTATTTGCGCACTGTTTTAAAATTAAACAACTGAATACATCAAAATAACTGAAAATTATGTTGTGGTTATATTGCAATTTTAAAATAATATTTTATATTGCATGTTTTCATATGTCATCCCAAATTGGAAGCAGGAATACCGAAAAATATTAATGATTTTTAAATAAAGTGAATACAAAAAGATTTAATTTTCTATGGTATTTATATCCATGCAATTAAAATATCAACTTCTCTAATTTAAAAATTAATTTAAAAATATTATTGAATTTTGTACATTTTAGTATAGTTAAAAGCATCATAAGATATAAAGTTTTTAAAGCTGTATATAATTTTGGAGATTATTTTAAATTCCCTTTTTCTGAGACAGATAAATTAAATAATAAAAATAACACTCGTTAAGAAAAATGATTTAACAAAAGTCAGTGAAGAGTTCGTTTATGTATCTTTAACAAAAACAATTTAAATGAATATGAAAAATAAGCAATGAAATGCATAAAATAGTGGGAGAAAGATTTAAATAAGAACATGAATAATTTGAGCGTAGAGTATGAAGAGAAGGTCTAAAAAAAAGAAAAAATATTTAATATAAAAAACTGAAAAGAATGAAGAGATTAGTAGGATGGAATTAGAAAAAGAGGAAGAATAAGAAGTATTAGGACACTGAGATAAGGTATATATAAATAGTACTGAAGAAGCTCAGAAAATTCTTTTAATGCAATTTGCGATTAGATTTGATTAAAAAAGAACGAAATATTTAAATTTTAAACGTAAAACAGAAATGGCTTCTGTTCCAAAAACAGAATTAGCAATTTATCTTTTAAGATACTTATTTTCTGAAATACCTTGTATGTTATCTAGAGAACCTCCAGAAAGCGTTGATAACTAAAATCAGCTTGAACCATTACAGAGCAGCATAAGTTAAATTTTTAGAGATTAAGACAGCCGTTTTTACACGTCCAAAAATATCAGTGAATCTATACTGAAAATTTAATAGTAATCTAACAAATTCAATTACTTAATTAGAAACCAAGATTTTTGAGCTTAAGGAATTTGTTATAAGACATGAACTGGAATGCTGAACAGTAGTAAGAGTTAATATTTTTTTTTACGAATTCTTCACTTCATTTACTAGAAAAATTGATTAAAATGAAAGTCACAGAAATAACAATAAAATCGAGAATATTAACAAATTTGAAAAATATTCCTAGATTTCTACATTAAATAAGATCATACACATTTGTGAACTTAAATTCAACAAAACACCTTGAAATAATTACATTTGAAAAGGTAGAAAATAAAAATTCCAATGGCGAAATAAAAAAAAAAACAATATAAAGTAAAATAACTAATAATAAAGGTGAAATTAAATAAATTATGTATACATAAAAAAGTAATAGAGTTTTTTTGACGTTAAGAATATTTCTCTCGTTTTAATTTATATCATTATTGTGGTAAATTTAAAAATAATATTTTTAATTCATTTATTGTATTTTATACCTTTATTAAATTTATTAATAAAATTCGAGATTAATGCAAGGGAACATAAAAATATGATTTTTAAAGATAGTGGAGTAGATCTCTGTACATGAATTGCAGGAAATATAAGCGATCAGATTCACGTATCGAAAGTTTATTCTTCTGGATTCATAAATCTTTGCCTTTTGCAAAAATAGTATTGTGAGTCAGAAAACAATCCGGAAAAAGTTTGTAGTTCTTTAAGACACTTCAGAAAAATCTCAGAAATGACAAAATTCTTGGGTTATTGTGAATCTTCGGATTCTTCGAAAGCTATTTATTGAGTAATTGGTCAGCCGCATTATTAGATAATATAGAAACAAATAAGAGAGAGAAAACGCTTTAGATATATGCTACTGAAACTCAGTCTAATTAAAAAAAACAATGATTAAACAAAGTGTTACTTTTCAAGTAGAAACTGTCGCATCTCGTCTTAAAGGAAATTTAACACTAAAGTAGTAAAACTTGATTCTGATTGCAATATTCAATAAGTACGGCTCATTATTTTCTGAATCAATTTAATTATTTAAAGGATTAAACTTTTAAATTTTACTTATTCAAAACCAATCAATATATTTCTTTCGATATTTTCCTAAAGGATAGCCTAGTTTATAAATCATAAATGTTGTTGTTGTTGTGGCACATGCTCGAAACGTCTGACAAAGTCAAACAAAGTCTATCAGACCCTTGACCCTAAGAAAATCAAAGATCTGAAGAAGGGATGAGTATATACCTTCTCTGGGAAGACCCAAACAGTCCAGGATGTGATTAGGAGAAGCCTGCTCGGTTTTACATTAAGAGCAGACCTCAAACATTTTCCTGCCTTTGAAGTACGTGAGACCTTTAGTGTGGAAGCTTGCTAGTCTGGAAGTTGTGGCTCCAGAGATACTGTCACAATTGAGGGTGAATGAAGAGCCAGGCTCTTTGCTCGCGTACTAGTGATGGCAGGGAAGAATCTTCCTCCCTTTCGAACTTTCAGAATTAACTATAGACTGATGTTCTAAAAAGGTAACTGTTGAAGAGGAAAAATTATCGTGGTAACAGCCCTCCTTGGCTAGTCTATCCGCGTGCTCATTGCCGTATATGTCTACATGAGAAGACATCAATTGAAAATAAACCTCATGGATATCCGAAGTGAATTTGAGAAGAATTGAACTGCTAGTTTCATCTCCAATGGCAATCCAGATGTGGAGGGTGCATGTTGTTGTTACTATTTATGACTTGGACAAGCCCAGATCATTATTTCCCTTTACCTATGCACATTTAAGTCAGTCGAGTGCACATTTCTTTACAAGAGCATCACGAAGGTAAAACTACGACTTTGCTCTAAACTTATCGATAGATGGCACCACTAGAGGATTCACTCCCTCTCTTTTGACATTGACTCTCACACCCATGGTAACTGCTCAGTGACCAACTACAGGATTTTTGATTATACAGATTTAACAAGCACGTACTTTTTATGTACTCGATAGGTGTTAAGCTGCATTGGGAATCAAACCCAGCCCTTATGGATGGAAGGTTTTACTCTTACGGACTGATAGGCTAGCACGACCTAGTAAATTCTAAATTATTATATTAATTTCGAATTGCAATATTTGAAGGAATAAAATAGCTTTTCAATTGAACAAATATATAATTCCATTATATCAATAGACGTCTCGATTATATCAAGTCTTCAATACACACACAAGCAAATATATATATATATATATATATATATACATATATATATATATATATATATATATATATATATATATATATATATATATATATATATATATACATATATATATGCTTTGACTTTACGTATTAGGACTTTCCCCAATGCATTTAGATGAATTCACATCAATTATCTTGATAAATGTTTACCTAATTGCACATTTAATTGACTTTTAATAGCACAACTATTTAATTAGTTTTAGATTAAAAAAAAGGTTTGGTATTTACTTGATAATTTAAGTTAAATATTTTATTCTCTGAATCAAAGGCAAATAATTTTGCATTTAATTTTGAAAAGAGCTTCAATATACCTTTCAATTAATTACAATTAATTTGGAAATTTAGAGAATACAGGAAACATCTCATGAATTAGTTTCTATTGATGTTAATAACAGCTTTAATTTAATTGGCAATTCAACTAAAATCGTTAGAATGCCAAATACTTTTACAACAATTCATTTCTATTCTTTACATTAGATATTTTTCGTATTTTCCTTTACTTGAATAAGTGGTACAATTTGTTATTCAAAGTAAACATTCATTAAGTGTTTAATTTAATTAGGAGTAAAGTATATATATATACTATCAAATCTTTTTATACGAATAAATTATTTTCATTCATTGATTAAGGATGATAATTGTATGAATGCGAATATTTGCAATCGAAAAAAAAATTGTTTTTATCAAGAAATAATTTCCTAGATAAATGCAAAGAATTTTCAATCGTAATAATTCCTGTTTCAGTGATACATGAATTGAATACTTCCAAAAATGTGGAAGCTAAAATTGAGGGTATCGTAACATGCAACTGAGGTTACTCGATTTCTAATTATCTATCTTCTGGTATGTTTGGTACCTATAACCACGAATCGTAATATTTGTTTTTACTGAAAGCAATGACAATTCTCTACTAAAAACTCGAATGGAAGAAAATTTCACTTGTTCAGGATTATATACTTAGCAGGCCAAAATTAGACTATAAGATAATATTCTGCAATGGATTGATAAGACATTTTCAGACCAACAGAAAAGGATACTATCACAGTTGTGGTACTAACATGTTGAATAGATTAAGTGGGAAAAAATTAAACTGTTCAATTTATCCAAATTTCTTTTATAACCTGATATCAAATGTATAAATTTTAGAGGCAACACAATCGGTTCTAGAACTAACAATTCACACTAATAAACATCACACATTTGTGGGGAAGACATTAAAATCTTGATTGAGAATTTTTTTTTACTATCGTTTCTATTTGCATATTTAGAAATTAGGTTCTGTTAAATATACATAGGATAGAGATGATGTCCTACATACCATTAAATACTAAATAACTAAATATTGGGGCTCTTTTTTATTTTATAAATAATAATATGTGATCCTTAGAGTTGTCATTTATAACTCTTCAACGATTATCAGTAAAGTAATGGAAGAGTGCACAAAAAGTAGTTTGTTTACTATTTTGAACTGAGCACCATTTAAACTTTTTGAGAAGTCCTCCTAAGCATTGGTTGTTCTCGTTTCTTCTTTCCATTCACTCTTGCAGACTTGGTAAGTTTCTCGGCAGGTGAATAGAATACTCTATTTGAAATTATTAATCATCTCAAAGAAATTTTAGTCAAATACAGTAAATTTTTAAGGAGATGAATGATAAACGCAACCTTTTATTTTTTCTCTATTTATTTTGATTTTATACATTTTGTCTCACATCCTTAAAAAATACAATATTTTTCTTTGTAATTTTATATTTTGTTTCAGAAATAACCTTTTTTTAAAATAACTGATTCTTTCCATTGCATTTAATGAATATAAGATTCAACAGTTCATATTCTAGCTTTCAGTTCATAAGTTCAGGAGATTGATTTTCATCTCACATCTTAATATTTTAGTAATTCGAAGTAACACTTACATTGATTCCCATTGGACAAATTTAAGGACAAATAGTGTTCTTTAGATGTATTGATCTGCACATCCAAGTCACAGCTCCAAAGTTCGATCCTCGGGTTAGGCAAGACCGACTCACTATCATTCTTTTAGTGTGTTGATGAAACTGAGTACCAGGAATGCTTGGGAACGAAACCCTGTGAGCCTCATAAGACTAATCACCTAAGTCAGCATCCCAGTGCCCTCAGTCAAAATCAAAAATAGATATGTGCACTGTAAACCATGGATCCATGGGGGCTGTTGTACCACTGAGATTTTGAGTGTCTTCACAACGTAAATTTCTTGGTTCGATCTTAGTCACTTTTAGACCAAGTGATATTTATGCTACTATTTTGTTCTTTTTACATGCACGTCTGGTGGAGTAGGTGCTTAATATTTTTTTCAGTTTTTCACGCTTTGTCTCACATGTAATAGGGTCCACTATCTATCCAAAGAATGCAGGCAAAGGATATTAAAATGCAGTCTTATTCTATTATATTTAAAAATGCAGTTTCATTCTATTATATTATCACATGAAACAAAATTAATTTAGAGCGACAAACGCAAATTAATCTCTCATTATTTCACCCCGATAAACGCGAGTAATACTTTATTTTTTTTTCTTATTTAAGATACAATACTTAAGTTTTCTGAATGTAAATGAATATTGTTCTAAGCTTGAAACGAAAAATGTACTCAGATAAAGTTTGGGAGTTTTGAAATAATGAAGCGATACATCTTCTTCTCCAGGGAAAAATATACCATGAACCATCTGCAATTTGTTTATGATACTCATGATACAATTAGAAGACAAAATGATACTTTGGATTTGGTATTGCTATCTAAAATGCGAAACAAATTCTTCTGTAGTTTTTATTAATTCTTCTTTAGACTTGTGATTGAGCAGATGGCTTCCAAGAACAAGGAATAAAGTTTTTAATTATAAGAATTGCAGTAAAAACATTACAAATGCAACATTATTCACATTCACACATAATGTGTGTGAATAAAGATGTATTAATCTATTTCTTCCCTATTCCGTCACATAATAGATTAACGTACATTCTAGATGAATTCAACATTGAAGTCACAGGAAGTAAAAATCTACATTATTTATTTAAGAAATAGTCTCATATTTTGCATTTGTGCTCATAATCTATACACAAGTTATTCGATTATCTTTCACAACTTAATGTCATATTATAGCATTTACTTTGAAATATTTTGCGATATTTAAATTTTATGATTTTTTTCCTTTTTGGTTGCAGATTGCGTACCGTACTGGATTCATTAGCTGATGTTGTGAAAAAGCAATATGGGAACACGAAATTAAAATATTATATGTAGTGCAATATGGACTACAAAAATCAATTGCACAGGTTTTTCATAACGCTATTGTTTTATTCAATCTGTCAATCACTTGAGTTAAGCATGATAAACAGATTCCTTTGTATATCTTTATTCTCGTTTTGTATCTATCTAATAACTTTACAATATTGCTCTAGATTTTCTTAATGTTGGTTGATATTGCTATATTAGACGAATGTTGAACATTTTATATAAATGTGTTAAATTCAACTATAATGTACAAAATTGTTTAAATGTATGTTATGAGAAAAATACATCCATGTTTCATTATAGATGTCTAATATTAAAAAATCTATTAAGATTATTTGAATGATATTAATTTTAAACTCGCCAGATGTCTTGAAAATGATATATTTCAATGAGAATTGAAGAGGCAATGTATATTAAATGAATACTTACAAGACTCTACTTTTTTAATGCTGGAAGTGTTTCGTAGTTTGATAAAAGTAATTTAGGGACAGTTTAAAAATCCTCTTCATGAATGCGCATTTCGTTGGAAAGTGTTCGATGCTATCAAAAATATCGAACACTTTCCATTGCATTTATTTGCTATTAATTTTACATCGAAAATATTTCACAAATATCATTTAAAGTACTTTATAAATATTTTATACATATTTTTACGAAAATTCAAAACTTTAAATAGTATTTACAACTCTTAACTACCATGAAAATAACAGTTTTAAGATTACGCATTTAAATAAATAATGCCTAGAATATTAAAACTCGTTTAAAAATAAGTAAACTACGAAGATATTAGCCCAAAATATAGTAATGACGATTAAGAAGTCGTGGGCTTAGAGCTAATAATTGTTGCGTTATCTATATTTGATAGTTGTAGATAGGATTTTATGGGATACATAAATAATGCAAGAAAGTTATGATGTAGTATGTAGATATCTAAATACAAATTTGTTTTACGGGCATCGTTTAATGCAGACATATAATAGTAAACAGCATAGATTAAGTAAAGTGCTTTAACGATTGTGGAATATTATGCCTAATGGAAAAAAAGGCGGGGAATTCTAGAATTATGATGTTCTTGAAGAAATTGATTCGTCCTATATAGTCAAGTTATCTGATTTTTATGTTATTCTGTGAAATAGGTAATATTAAAATGTAGCAGTATAAAGTACTATTAATTTTGACAGTGATTATCTTAGATTACATAGAAAAGGGTTGAAAAAATAAAGCTAAAGTATAGAGAAATGTAATTTAAATCGAACATTATTTAGTAAGAAAAATTACACGCACAAATAAAGTTCCAAAAATAGAGATACTTTTTAAATTTTTGTATCGAAATATGTATGTGTTTATACTTGTCAAAAATAAATAAAAAAAAACGGTAGAATAATTCAGTAAGATAAGGAATTTTCATAACTTTTCTAATTTAAAACCATGTTACTTTTTCATTTTTCAAGGTAATTTATTTCAAACTAAGATTAGATTACAGAAAATATATCTATCGTATAATACATTTATATATTTCTTGAAGAAGCACAAAATTTTGTAGATTAAGATCCATTTTTAATAATAGTAAACTGGCAACATCGTTTTCCTGCTCCGATCTTCAGCAGCAGAAGCATTAATTTCAAGCGGACACATCTTAGAGGAGACTAAGAAGAAAAATAACCGACTCGCTTTGTTTTGCTGTAAAGTAAATAAAGATGAACGAGTCAAGGGAGTCCTGGAGAATATGAACTTTTGCTGCAATCTATTTTTCGAAGAAGAAAAATGTTACAAGATTACTTGATAACATTTTTGTGTGAGATCGAAAGAGAATGGCTTTTTACATCTAAGTCCCTTTTTCCCGATTTGAATTTTGTGCAGTTTTTAGGTCCCCACTAGCATCATGAAATCTCATTTTGATGGATCGGATAAATATCAAAATATGGTTTCCTACGTATCCGGATAAATATGTATTGAAGCTCGATCTTTACCTTTTTTTTTCACTCCTTATTTCCCTTCAATGCATATTTTTTCACCTTCACCCTACTTTTCCCTGAACGCCGCCTTTCGTGAAACTGAAAAATCCCCTCTTTCCTTGCCGAGATTTTGATAATATTGCGATCATCTATCAACGTCACTTCCGCCTTTTGTGTTTTCGGAAAAGGACCGGAAGCACTTCGGTACACCACGTGACTGAGACGATGATGACTTCCAAAAATCGTGCTGAAGCATCTGGAAGACATCGATGTATCCGATTCCGATTCAGTGAGATGCTGTTTGCTCCCCCCCGCCCACTTTTTTTTTACTGTTGTTTGTTTCTGAAACAAGTCGACATACCACTTAAATTAAAGGGATTTTTTTTTTCCAAATGGTGTCGGATCATATTTATATCGATTTTGTCTGAGTTTCACAATTATTAAATTGACGTTTTGAAGCAAATTTTAGTATTTCTGATTAAATGTAGTTTAAAATATCGTAAAACCGATTAAAGATTTCTTTTCTTTATTTTAATAATTTTAAAGTAATGTATAAAATAAGTTTTATTTTCCATTTTATCATATGAATAGCCAACCGCCCTATAGTGGCCAGAGTGCCTGACTGCGGATTGGGAGGTCCTGGGTTTGAATCCCGGTTCGGGCATGGTACTACTTTCTCTCTTTATCTATCCTGTCTTTGTCCTTTCTGTGTATGAATGAAATGTGAATGATTGCTTACCCTATAAACGGGTTCCTATGACATGTCTGTACCGAAGCACTCGGACTCCACACTAAATATGGTTCAGTATGAAAAAGTAGAGCAGCGTACCTCATATTGTCAGCCTAACTGGCACAAGACAAAAAAAAAATCACCTGAATAAATTTATTTAGACACAGGAATTTAATAATAAAATAATGCTTTTCAGTTTTCTTCACGTTAGAAATCCAGTTTGAAGTTTCAGCGAAAACGTAAGGAGAATGCTGGTTATAATTTCTTTTATACTGATGGCTTAGTTTCTCGGTATAATATTTTATACTTTGAACACTAATATACAAAATTTTCATATTCGAAATGTTCATCATAATGTAGTTGAACTTAATACGTTTGTAAATACAATATTAAAATTTTATAAATAGCTTTGCAAGTTTTGAGGATCTTCTTAGCAATTAATTTCAAATCAAATTCTAATAGATTCTCGGAAACAAAGGTTGGAGGGTAGGAAATTATTATCTTGGAAAACACTGAAACTTCAGTAGTAACCAGTGTATGTTACCTTTTAATTTGTAACTCTAAAATTAAATTTATGTGCAGAGCAAATAAAATAATTAATGGGAACACTAATATACGGTGATAGACATTCCAGTATTCCATGAAAACAGAAGAGATACATGCATTTGCGTCCAAGATTGGAATGGAATCTAAGAATTAATGAGATTAAGAAAAATCAGTTAATCATTCATTCGTTAATAGGACTGCCAGCGTTTCAAAAGCTCTCAGAATATAACCAAAGGTAAACAATATTTTATGCAATAATTTTTCATTCATAAGAAGCTGAACAATTAGTATTATTAAAAACAATCAATGAACCATATAAAGAATGTCAATATGGAATGAACGAAAATAGTGAAATGTAACTAATTATTTTTTTTCTTAAAATGTATATTTAAAATTTGGAAGAATTTTATAAAAATTATTACCGTTTCATTATAGTTTGTGAACTTTTATTTCTGCCACATATTTATATTTGGCATTAAATAAATATTCAGAGGAACCTACTATTTTTAAGAAAGTTGCGATATTTTTAAAATGAAACATGGCTGACCAATTTATAGATATCAATAGTATCTTAAATATGTTTTTAGCCGATTATCTTAAATTTAATAATAATTTTGGGTTATTGGGAAAATCAGCTTTCAAAGGAAGCATATGAAATGTTTAAAGGTTATTCATTATACTGATATATTAGGAAGTTTCAAAACTAGTTTTAAAATTATTAAAGGCTAAAATATTTTATAAATTTTATTCCATGTATGTGCAGCTTATGTGCATGTGTGTATTACGAAATTGTATATTCTATAAAAAGGGGTATATATATATATATATATATATATATATATATATATATATATACATACATATATATACATACATATATATATATATATATATATATATATATATATATATATATATATATATATATATATATATATATATATATATATATATACATATATATATATATATATATATATATATATATATATATATATATATATATATATATATATATATATATATATATATATATATATATATATATATATATATATATATATATTTTTTCTTTTTTAATCAAAAACTTTTATTAATTTTAATTTCCAAAATGCATTTTTCATTTTAAGGATACATTTAAAAGCAAAAATTAAATTCATTAACGTGATAAACTTTTAATATATTATTATTTCTTCTACAATATGGGAGTTTTTGAAATACCTATTTTCATTAATTTGAAAAAGAGTAATTAAAGATAAATGAAAAATTGTACGTTTTATTTCTCCTGTATCTTCCGTAGCTATTTAATTTTATCACTTAAATGATGAATAAAATAAGATATAATTTACACAATTTCAAATCATATAACAATTTTTAATTGTTCCATTGTTTTTTAAACAAAAAAAAACTTGTTTATATCTTAGAAATTACCTTTCGCTTCCTTTATTCAAGATGAAACGTATAAAAAAAAAAACTCATTATTCATTAGGAATAATTTAAAGCTCTTAAGACAAGCATAAATTGTGAAAAAGGTCAAGAATGATATCGGACAGACATGATATCATCAAAAAAAAAAAAAATTTAATCACATTGTTCTGAGTATTTACACGATATATTCCTGAATGTTTGGTATTATTAGAAGGAGCTATGGAATTGTTAAATATTAATATCTGTGCCAAAAGTTGGTGTTTAGCCTATTTATTTCCTCAACCATCATGGTTGCAATCTCTTGAGCAGGATATCTTCTGGCACACAATAAAGCTTTATCATAACGTTATCTCTTTATTCCCATGGAAGAAACCGATTGTTGAAAGGAGTAAGACATTTGTTGCTGATTCGGCAGCATTTGGACCACAGTTAGCTTTATATGTTTAGCTGTTCAGTTATTTTGGGAGTTCCATCATGATATAAATCCCTTTCCTAAAAGTGTTCTATGAATGTGCTTTTATCGTAGCATTACTTTAATGGCTGATACTTCTATAGAATCTAAAAGAGTTGACAACTTTGTTTCTTGGGATGTTTTCTATAAACTTGTAATTTTGTTACAAGATCATTGCTTCAATAACTTTTATTCCTACCATAGCTCTTGATTTCATTGTATTACCTTTGATTCAGAGAAGACGTTTGTAATCTTTTTTTTGTGTTCAGAAATTAGTTACAATGTTTATCCATAATGAGACTGTGAAATGTTTCTAATCATATGAAATTAAATAAATATGAAATTCAGATGTAAAAATATTAGAATTTGTTGATGTGAAATTGAAAAATATTGCTTTTTGGAATTTGTACATGAGGGTGATAATGAAAACAGTATCGAATAAAACTGTGCAATTATTAAAATTTATTTTTGTGAACGCTTAAATGTATTAATTTCTATATTTTTCCTCCTATTTTAATAATTATCCAATCTAATGAAATAGTACTAATTATATATATATATATATATATATATATATATATATATATATATATATATATGTGTGTGTGTGTGTGTGTGTGTGTGTGTGTGTGTGTGTGTGTGTGTGTTGTATTAAATTTAACTTATTTAATACAATTCGAAATTCATGAAAATTCTCCTATATCACCCTATACTGATGTCCCGAAACACAGGTGTTAGTGAGTTCCAAAGCTCTTTTTTATACATTTAACAACACTGTAGAATTCCCTTCATAAAGTAAGTGTCACATTTATGTTACAGATGGACAAATTAACTTTAATTCAACTTTTATTTAAAGAAATGCTATTTGGAATGCACGTGTGTCTTCTGCCCTAATATTCTGCTTCTAAAATATGAATTATTATATTAGGAAATCATATATATATATCATATATATTATATGGAATATATATATATATATATATATATATATATATATATATATATATATATATATATATATATATATATATATATATATATATATGTATATATATTATATGGAATATATATATGTATATATATTATATGGAATATATATATATATATATATATATTATATGGAATATATATATATATATCATAGATGTATAGGCACATTTATGTTTATGCATATCTAGGTTGAATCTTTGATATAATTATATGAAATCCAACAAGTTAAACTACTGAATATTTAAACTTCAATTGCATAGCTTGTTACTAGAGCATTCTTAAATCAGTGTCATGGCAGAATTATTTGATTTTTCACATATTTATATCAAATAGGAAAAATTTTAAGAACTTGCATCTTAAAACAAGTTTGCCATGATGCACGTTTCCTAAAAAATTCCATGGAATATTGTGATTTTCTTTTGCCTTAAAATATGGAATAGTATTTCGAAAAGAAATTCGGAATGGAGGTGTGAGGATAGATATAGGGTACAAAACTGGTTCGGATAAAACAAGAGAAAAAGGAAGATAAAAAAAAACTCGAAAACAAAGTTTATCAAAGCGTTCGAACTGAACTGCCACAAGAAACAAACAAAAATCTCTTTTGCGAGAAAAAGCAATATACGTATCTCGGAGCTGAGAGAAGGAAATGTAAGCAAAAGGAGAGGAAAAAGTTTCACTACCGAAGAAAACATCAGAGACAAGAAAGAAACAAAAGCTATTTCGTTGGCACTGAATACATATTTGGCATCTTTGGAAAACTAAGGATCTGGTTTCCTCTGGAACATGTTGAAAAGGAGGAAGATGTATACGATGGTTCATCATGACACCTTATTCAGGCCACTTTTCGTGGTATGGAAATCAGAATTTCCTTGCAGCTGCCGTTTCAAATTTGTCACTTTTTTTTCAATATTTGACTGTTGCCAATGCATGAATAAAAATATTCACATGCAGTATTTTGTGTTGGATACATTTTATAGTGATATAAATTTCAAAGTTAAAAGAGACTTTTACATTGTAATTTTTAGAGTTCTATTTTCTTTAGTTTTGATATCATTAGTGAAAATACACTTAAGATATTGTTTACGATATATTGATCTAAATTTAAAAAAATATTTTTTAGAGTGACAGCATATTTTAAGTGTTCTTATAGCAGTTTTACTTTAAATCTATGATTTACCCATGGAAAGTTCAATCTTATAAATAATTGATATGATATAATGCAATTTAAGAAAAATTGTATGAAAATTATAGGAGAATTGTGTCCTATACAATATTGCATTAGTTAGTCATTATATCATAGTTATTTCTAAAATCATCAATTAAATTAATCTTGCTATTGTTACATTGAAGTTGTTGCTTAAATCATATTTTTTATGTATAATAATTGATTGCATAGAAAATTAAAGTAATTTTTATTGTAAATAATTATTAACTTACTATAAAATTTTATATTAGAAAATCCAAATACATCAAATACGTTGGCTAGTTTATATAGAATCGATGTATGAAATCTTTAATAATGAATTTTGTAAGTTTATACTTATATTGGTATACGATTTAATACTTATATTGGCTATTAAATAAGTTAGTTTATTTAATTTTAAATTAACTCTATTTTGTATAAGAGAGCAATGTAAGAAATAATTCTTTTGCATTTTTCATTGCATAAGGCATTTTTTATTAATTTCATATGGCATATAAAGTGTTTTCAATAGACAAAAAGTAAACAAGATTTGCAACGTTCTTCAAATTTAGAAACGAGCTGGTGCTTAAGAGTTTAAATTTGAAAATTCCACAAAAGGGAAATTTATGTTTCATATAATCTTTAGAAAATTCTAATATTTTCTCTTGAAATCCAGATAATAATTATAGACAAGTTAGCCTATGAGATTGAGATTTTTTTTTCTGTGAAACATTAGCAAAAACTTTCTTCATTGAAGCTATAAGAAACTAAAAAAAAATATTTTGTAGCGAGAGATAACAAATTTTTATTTAAGACATTGATCTAGTTGAGAAATGTTTTTATTTCGCTGATATATATTCAAGAGAAATATATCCTATATAGAAATCTGCTATTATTCATGTAAAACATGAATTAGGTGATTAAAATATTTACATTTAGTTGCTCAGATGTCTGATTTCAATTATTTTAAATGAAAACAGTCCTATGTAGCTAAAAAGATCTCATTTTCTCACGAAGTTTATATTTTAGAGCGATTTTTGAATCAATTTTACACAGAAAATGTCAAGGTAAATCTTAGTAACTGATAATTATTTCATTAGATTGTTTTAAGCAAAAGTCTAATTTTATATGGGTTAAAGTACACGGAAGTTTACAGAATGTTTTTCATGCATTCAATTTTTCCTCGACTCTTTAAATCATTATCCTGATTTATTGAAAACATTACTAAAACTAATAATATATACTAATACGCTTTCAGAGATTGCAATGTAAAATAAATAATATTTTCTCACTAATCAGACTAATATAAATCATCTCTCGCTTTCTAAGATATTTTTTGATCACTAATCTAATCTACGATAACTAATATTAACTTATACTGTTGGATTACTTCCCGTCCGAAAACTTTGCTCACAATAATATTTTGAAATATTACAACAGCTGAATGCAAATTTATGAAACAAATTAGCGTAAAATATTTTTTTTAAAATTATCAATAGAAAAAAATTCTGATTTTTTAAAAATTTTTGATGGTATGGCAAGATACAGCAACATTATTTAAGTATAAGCGAAAGTTTGTACAATAAAATCTTGGAAAAAAGAGAACAAAACAAAAAATGACCGAAGTCCTTACTTTAGACAGTGTCCGGCACTCTAATATTGGGAGATTTTGGATTCATAGGAAGAAGTGCTCTACAGAAGCGAAGATAGGGCCTGTTCATATATTTTATAAGATTGCAGAGTAAGCAAAAAAAAGTTGGATAAAATTTTTAATACGGTGATAGGCTTGCCTAGGACAGTTTCTTTAAAAGTGATATAAAAATATTATTTTTTATGTTTATGCTAAAAAAATATTCGCTATAAGCATCGACTGATTTCATACCTTTCAATAAAAGAAACAATTTTAAAATCGTTCTATTTACCTTAATATTTACCCGTTTAAAATGATAAGATCTTTGGCGTTGCTAGAAATAAAGAGGCAGATGAACTTTTCAAGGAAAGAGAGAAAGCACAATGGCGGAAATATCTTCAAAGTCACTCGTGATGATGTGAATGCGATTGCAAGATACCGTTAAAAAGGGAAAAAAAACCATTGAAAAAAATTCACAGATTTGTGAAATAAACTCTAATAAAGATTTCACTAAAACTATCACTCACTTTAGAACAGGTCACTATAAAGATATGGAGATTCAGACAGATGGCAACAGAATCTACCGTCTCTGCATTAATGCAATAATATTCCATAAACACCAAAACACATATTTGATTACCTTGCCATTTTAAGATCTTTCGCTCATGTAGGGGGTTCTCCCCCTTGACATCAAAATAAGTTTATGCTCTGAAAGCATCAAGAGATAACTAGCTGTATTCTGCACACTCATGGTCACCTATAGTTCTTTCCATGGACACGACATCAACCAAAGAACCAACCAACCAACCAAAAGATAAGATCAATACAGTAAAAATACGATTTCTCAATTATTGTATTATTAAATTAATGCTTCTGATGATTTTACTTCGAAATTTATCTTTATTCCAACTTCATGGTTAAACTTTATATCCCACACGATGAAGCAGCATTATAAAATTTACAAACTGTACAATAGAGACACACATAAATATACTTTATATATTTTTTAAAATTTTAGCAGTTTTTTTATAATTATTTATGAAAAATATGTGTTTATATCAAAATTCTTTAAGCACTTTTAATTTTTTCAATCAAAGTTAAAGGGAATTGAAAAACTACAATAAAAAAAATTTTAAAAATAAAAGTTTGCATGGAAGTAGCTATTAATTTCCTCAATTTTAATTTTTAAAAATGGTAATTTTTTTGGTACTTATATTTTATCCTATTTTTATTACTTATGCGTTTTATTCTTCCTTAAAATATACGTTTGAAACATTTTAGAGAGGAGGAAAAAAAATTTATATCCTGTTCTGAATAAACATTAACTGAAACATATCTTATACAATACTATAAATCATTTTTTATTCTGAAAACACTATTTGCAGTTAATAAAATATATTATTAACATAAATTTAAGAAAAAAGCTTGAAAAAAAGAAAGAAAACAGATTGTAAAGCAAACAAATTTCTATTTTGGGGAAAAAAAAGAAATGAATTTTTGTGTTAAGCTTAATTTTTCAGAGTTTTATTGTTTCTTATAAATTATGCATATAAATTATTAAACGCTTATATATATATATATATATATATATATATATATATAACTATTCTTATGATTAAACGTTATTAATTTATGGATCATAAAAATTATCACTAAAATGATAAAAAAAATTTTTTTTTGCGTGTAGATTAATTAAAACACGGTAATAAATATTTTTCTATAAAAGGAATGAATAATTAATTATGAAATAAAACTACTAGAAAGAGAGAGGGAAGAAAAGAAGGGAGAGAGAAAAAATATAGTTAATTTGATTTTTATACGTTTTTTATAGTTTATTGTGTATATGTAATTACTGTTTATGGGGTGTATAATTTGATAGTTTATCTAAAAACACTTCAAGTTTTACCTGTATCTTTTATACACGATACCAGAAAAAAATTGGTTAAAGAAAACAAGATTTTTCATTATAAATATACATTACGAATATGCATTGAGAAAAGTTTTCATTATTACATAAGTGTCATGAAATTATTTAATGACTTTTTGATATTGAATGTTTATTTTTGAAACACAACACACACACACACACACACGCACGTATGCACACGCACGCACGTATGCACACGCACGCATGCACACACACGCACGTATGCACACACACGCACGTATGCACACACACGCACGTATGCACACACACGCACGTATGCACACACACGCACGTATGCACACACACGCACGTATGCACACACACGCACGTATGCACACACACGCACGTATGCACACGCACGCACACACACGCACACACACGCACGCACGCACGCACGCACACACACGCACGCACACGCACACGCTTTTATTGTTAAAGTTAACAATAATTGCTTAAATAAAATTTCCATTTAAAGAGATTTTTCATTAAAGATCTTTCAAAATATTTTGCAGTTTTAAATTATACATCTGCTTTCGATAATCACCCTAATGGGAAAGAAAAATGTCGCAAATTATCGTCATAAATAATCCATTTGTACATGTATATGTTTACGTTTTCTGAAACTACTAAAAATAATATAATTTGTTTACATTTTATATAAACTGAACAATTATCACTTATTGATAAAAATTATTTAAACACCAATGTTTATCTCTTGTGAAAACTGCTTAAGCAATCGCGTGGGTGAACCACTGAGTAAGTATATTGTATTAGTGACATTTTTTCAATGAGATTCATTAAAATTGTGCTGTAGTAAATTATTTTTTGCCGTTGGAGTTTTGTGACCGTAATGCTTCTTTTAACTGATAAAATTATCACAAAGTAATCTTTTGCACCAGCTAGTTTTAGCTATATTTAATGTTTAACTTGTTTATCATTGCTTATCGATTTTTATACAGTTTTTGACTAAAAAGTCAATTTAGTATGTATTAAATTTATAATAAGATTTTTATATAGCCAATAAAATTATCGTAACTACATTGTATTATTTTTATTTCTATGTTAAAATATGCTTAGGATTAAATGAAGAGGTACAATGGAAAAATACCAAAAATTCATTATAATTAAATGCTTTATAAAAATTAATATTGTTATATAGAAAATAAGATTTTTAAAGATACCAAATATAATTCAATTAAAATATGGAAAATATTAAACTTCAAACAAAGTAAATCATTAAATCTATAAATATTTTTTGTCAACAGATACTACGTGCATATATAGAATACGGTTTTGCTTTTTTTTTTTTGTCAATATAGGGTGCGCTGCTTCACTTTTTCCAACTGAACTTTATTTTGGTGTAGAGTCCGACTTCTTCAGTACACACATGCCATAGGGACTCGTTTATAGGATAGGCAATCCTTCACGTCTCATTTATACACAGAAAGAACAAAGACAGGATAGATAAAGAGAGAAATTACATCCATGCCCGAACCGGGATTCGAACCCAGGACTTCCCTATGCGCAGTCAGGCACCCTGACCACTAGACAGGGCGGACGTCACGGGTTCGCTTTATAATTTTCATGTATTCAATTTGAATTTCAGTTAAATTTTAGCAAAATGTTGTACTTAGAGTAATAGAGATTATAAAATTATAGAAAAACGGACGTCTATATCAAAAGTGCGGAAACTTTTCCGCATGTTTTAAAAGTTTAAATTGCAAAAATTACTTATCATAAATTTTATTATATTTTTTTATTGCAAAGAGTAATCCACGATGTTAGAATAAAGTATAAAATTCTAAGATAAGAAATATAGCGATCGGATACAAGGCTCGTCGCTGAAGAAAAATTTTCTTTGGTATAAAAGATCGATCTCGGTTTACTCAATCAATCATTTTTCGAAAATTTTCTTCTTCAGAAACACCTGCTGTAGAACTAAAAAAGAATCTCTCTTTATCTGTAAAACGTATTTCGTAAGTCTTCGAAATCAGGGGAGAGGAATACATCCAAAAAGTATTAAAAAAGTGATAGAGAGGAAAAAAATTAGATAGTGTTGAGCGTAGTGATTCACAAAAAGCAGTGATAGATTGGCCAAGTTTCCAGGGAAGGAAGTCTCGAATTACATCGAGATTCTATAAAATATTTCTTTCTTTGAAATATCACTATTTTTTCATCCTATTTATACAATAAAATAAGTAATAATCAAAGTCATTAGGGAATATTAAAGGTATCAATAGAGGAGTAAGAAATTCGAAAGGATTTTAAATATTACCACCCTTTTTAAAATATCAAATACTTTAATTTTATCTGGTATTGCTGAATTAATCGATATTCAATGTATATTTCGATACAAATTTACTTAGAAAGCAAATAAGCGTAATTATATTATGTGATATTATATATATAATTTGTAAAAAATAAATTTCATACTTCATAAATCATATTTGATCAATCATCTTTGAAATAGAATATTTCTTCTAAAAATTGGTTAAATTATTTAAATGTTTAAAACCATTTTAATATAGATTTTGTATTGTTAAATAGGTATCAAGTCAATTTTGCTGTTATAGTTAATTTCATTTGGAAATTAAAATTATATAGTATGAGTTAAATCACGCTCGAGTTTCCTTATTCTTAAAATTATATTTTTTTTATCGCAAATGAATTTATTTATAGTAACGAGAAATTTGTGAAGTCAATTCATATAGTTGTTGTTTTATTTTATATGTATCAAGTGATTTTTATTCTAATATCTGACTTTGTTTAGAAATTGAGGAAAATAAAAAGTGTATGTTAAATAATTTTTGAATTTTTTTATTCTTAAAAAGCAAATATTTAATTTAAAAATGAATTTAATTAGAGAAAAATTTGTGAATTTTTTTCCATATAATTCTTCTTGTTGTTGCATAAATATTAAGTAAAATTTGTAGTTATAGCTGAATTTATTTGGAAATAGTGAAATTAGAAAACTATATGTTATATATATCCTGCTTGAGATTTCTATTTTTTAAAATAAATATTTCTTACGTAAATCAATTTAGTCTAAATAATAAGAATCATTTATAGCCGTATCATTTTGTTAGTCAACAACCTAAAGATTTCAAAAAAATAATTCTGGAACTGTATTTTTATAGTAAAATAGTGATGCTTATTCACAAATTTAAAAGATTTTCATAACAGAAATAGAAAATTGGAGTTCAAAATTCTTTTGTGGGATGCTTTTTACTATTCTGGTTTTCAAAACTAAAATTCTTTTAACATTTTTATCTTCTTAAAACTAAAATTTTATTTTTATTTTAAAAGTGAATTAGTTTTCTTTAAAAATTTGGTAGAAATATAAGCTTTAGAATTTTCTAATTTTTCAAATGTATTTTAATAACAATTATAAATGAAAAACAATTTATAACATATAGTTTGTGCAATACTGAGGAATTTATTTAGATTTTGTTTTTATCTAGAATAGGTACAATAAAATATTTCATTTATATTTCTCTGAAAATAATTTAATTTCATAAATAATTTATATCTTCTTTTAAAATATATAATAATAATCACGTTGTGTGTGTGGTTATTATTTTGCTTAACATATTATAAATTTTATGTCTCCTTTCGTTAATTTTCTTTTAATCAAATTTTTAAAATTTCAAATAAATAAAAAAATTATCATAAAAGGTTTTATTATAAAAACTATCAACTTTTTCATTTTGAAGATAATACTAATAATAAAATTATAAATAAATTTCTCGCCTTTTATAGTGAGGAATTTTTATTTCAAATTGAATATTGCAATAGAAAAATTTAGTCATGAAACCTTTCTTTAGTTATATATTTATTACTCGGTTTCATAATCAAGTTTTCTTTTTTTTTTTATAAAAATAACAGCATAAATATGTGACATAATATTATACATTTTATTTGAAGCAGCATATCGGGAAGAGCATTTTAATATCTACCACATAAATTGTTTGCCAGAAGATTTTTTTTTAAAAAAATAAAGAAAAAAAAACATCTATCAGTAAAAGTAAACATTACGGAACTGCCTCGCCAATTGGTGAAATTTTTTTTAGCAAAAAAGAAGAGACGTAGATATTGGAATTAATTAGAAACCCATAATGATATCCAAAGTTGCGCTAGGTGAGCTGTGACCGTAACATTCACTTTAGCCTCTCTATAATCTAATATTCAACAATATCTGGGATCGAATTTATGAACTTATATTCTGAAAAGCACTGTCATACGGTTGTGTGCCCGCGGAGAAATATGTACTGAAAAGTGCATATGTCAGTTAAGAAACATTACATTTTGAAAGATTTCATATTACGCTAATTTTAACTGATAGATCATTTTCACAATTATAAAATAGAGAACGGAAAACATACGCTGACACTCATATTCGTTTATAAAAATCAATAAGAGACAACTACATTTGCTTATGAGAAAATGTGTTATAATTTAAAATCAGTAGATTGCGTGAACTAAGAAATATATGCTTATTTTCAATGACATGCTTACTGACCAAGTAATTACAGTACCTATAAAATGATTACAACAAGGATTCTAAAGAGTGATTTTATATGTATTAACTTATTAATTTATATGTCTTACTTATAAGAAAACTCATAAAAATCGAAGAGGAATTAAAGGACTGTATTTTGACCAAAATTATATTATTAATGAATTTCTGTAAATATTCTGATATATCTGTATATTTCAGTAAATTTCTGCAATGTTTCTGATGCCATTGTTTGACTCTGATATTTATTATACTGTTTTCATACTCTTAGTTAGAAATCATGTCTATTTTACGTTTATTCATTCCCAGAAACCCTATTTTAAGGTATTGTCTGTATTCTTAGAACCGTCAGACTGTGTTGCACAAAATAATATTCTAATTTTATCTACAGAATCAGCGCTGATATTTTACTTGATGTATTCAAATGTGATCTTTGGACAAAGCAAATCTTAATGATTTTGTGTCATATCAATATTTACTTTTTATTTGGTTTTAAATATAAATTTTACAATTATTCCAGTTGCAAGTTGTTAGAAAGTTCTAAATTACAATAAAGAATCTCTAATTAGAACCTTTAATATCTCTGAAACAAGAATCTTTGATTCTAATTAGAATCTCTAATAAGAACCTGTGAGTTTGGCCGCAGGTAAAGCTACAAACTTGATACGAAAAGAAAAGAATGAAAAATAAGAGATAGAAAACAATATTTTGCGTTACTCTCGTGTCTATGTTTGTTTGTTCATTTTTATGTGATGTTCATAAATGTTTGTCCTGTGTAATCTGTTTATTGTCAATTTAAATATCACACTCAATAGGAACCTACTACAAAAAATATCCCGAAGACGAATGCTATTCAAATATTCTTCTTTTTAGATGCAGTAAGCAGTTTATACAATTTAATAATGAATATTATGCTTAAATTTTTTATCAATATTGGTTACTATTTTCTAATAAAATAAATTTTTGAGATATGCAAGTTTATTTGCTGCCTTGTTCTCCTTTTGTTTGTGATTATTAATTAGATCGAGATCCGAAATTCAAAATAGATTCTGAATCACTAAGAACAATTTGAATAAAATGGAAAATTTAAACTTTCAACGTTTTGTATTAATGATGACATCTTTGAATATTCAGCTGTTAGCTGGGCAGCAAGTTTTCAAGAAAAAATACACTCACTTCCAAAAGTTAATCACGGAGAGAAAAATGCTCATTTCCGGAAGCCAATCAGAATTGAAGAGGATGCAAATCGCTTCAGAGGTAATTGGAAGTATGCGAATAAGGTAACTGCCAATCATGCTTTCATGTCAAGAAATATGTAAAAGGGACAATCTTATAAGATAGCAGTTTTATGAAGGATTACAGAAGTTCACTGTAAGTGCTGATAAGGTGTTTAAAGCTTTCATGCAATTTGTTTTCAAGACATACGTGTTTCTATGATTTCCAGAAGACAAATGGAAGATTCTGAGTGTTAGCGTGCTGTGGGGCGCATTGAAGCAGGACAGTCTATCTCAGAATGTTGCTCTTTTCTTCGACATTCATCATTCTGTAATTTCACATTTATGGAAACAATTCCAAACCACACAGACAGTTGTGTGAAGGCCCGTAGCTGGTCGCTTAAAGGTTACAAACCCCGCGGAAGATCGGTATGTATTGAGATTTTAGCCATCTGCAATCGAAGAAGATCTAGAATCGAAGAGCGACCTCCACACATGAGACATCTATAGTTATAGGTCTATTAGTGAGGTGATATCTGCAGCTACTGTACGCCGAAGATTACATATGAGTGGACTGTACGCCAGAGTATCTCGAGTTTGTGTTTGTCTATTCATTCAATTAAGAGGGGCACGATTAAATTGCTGCCTGGAACATGTCAGTTGGACTGTGTATAACTGGGGAAATGTCATATTTACTGATAATTCAGTATTTCCTCTGTAGCCAGATGACAAGCGCATAAGGATATGACGTGAACAAGGAACACGCAATCATCCCCCCAAAATATCACCTAATATCATGATTTCTGAAGCGAAAGCATTATGGTGTGGGCAGGGATTTCATGAGAATATCACACCGACCAGCACATCTTTAAAAGGGTTCCTGTTACTGCTGTCCTGTATCGAGAGGAAGTTCTAGTTCCTATTGTGAGCTTGTACACTGCAGCAGTTGGCCCTACTTTTGTTTTAATAGAGAATAACGCACGTCCCTAAAATGCTGACATTGTTGATGACTACCTGGAGAATGAAGAGATTGCGCGTATGGCGTAGCCAGCATATTCACTCGACCTTAGTCCCATAGAAAATCTTTGGGATGCTCTCCGCCGTGCTGTGTTTTCACGTTTCCCAACTCCATCCACTCTTACTGAGCTGGAAACTGCTCTACAAGAAGAATGGCTATTACTTAATTCTGCGGTGGTTGACCACCTAATTGAAAGCATGGCCACAAGGTGCAAAATTTGTGAACAGATGAGGGGGAACCATATTCCCTATTAATGTCCTTTTTTCATTTCATGCTGTTTATTTTCATTTTATACATAATTATGTTTAAATCTCCAGTATGTCATTATCTGATAACTTACAAGAATTTAACGGTAAAAATATATTTTACGATACATTAAATTTTAAATTTCAAGTACCAGTTATAGCAATATGTACTATGTGGACTCTATATAAATGTATTAATTTAAACTATTAGACATCTCGAACAATCACAAAAACATTTTAATTAAAATATGCTCATATTTTATATTAAATCAAATGATACAAAAGGTAATATTTATAAATAAATCTGTGCAACAGGAAGGAGGAAGGATTTCCAATGAGAGAATTTAACAGACATCTTTCTTAATTTAGTAAATTATATCTTATAGATTTCACCAACAAAACGCACTCATTTATACATTTAGACATTTCTATCTTAAAATAAATCATTTAATCAATCACCTTGATTAAAATTCATAGTCGTATATGGTAATAACATAAAAATAAACTTTTAAGGGCCATTTCTGGGCTATTATTGATAAGACTAACTTCATGTTTTATTAGAACATAAATGATTTAATGGAAGTAAATTTCTAAGATCTAAGAAAACATTATTACGATGACAACTATACCACTATAATATATTTTTGAATGCTTCATTTAATTCATCAATGAAATTTAAGAATTAGGATCTGAGCAAATAAATGTATAGTTAGTACTAAGTTTTTGATTCAATAACTTATGTATTTGATTCCTATCTAGAGCTTAAATACTTTTTTGATATAGTTCAGAATCTACAGTTAGCTCAATATCCCACTTAATTGAGAACACTTGTGAGCGAAAAATTGCAAATGAGCGAAAAACAAACTAGACAAAACATACGTATCACAATTTTCCAATTAATCATTGTTTTACTACATTAATTTTATAAGGTTATGTAAACGATATCATCTTTTAAATGTCTATATTAGAAAAAAAACCTAATAAAATTTCTGAGATAATTTAATAATGTTCAGTTTTTACTTGTAATTAATGAGAGTTAGTGTAGTTAAAAGTAATTACTTACACTGTTTGGAATACCATTGAGAATATATTTTATAATACATTTGTTTTTTAATTTAATAACGTCCTTATTAATTATTAGGAATTAGCATAGTTAAAATTACTCAAATTCTTGAAAAACCACAAAGAAAATATTATTTTGAGAATTATTGGTCAGTTGGAAAATGAATCCAAGATTAATTATTTATAGAATAGTCTTCTGTGTGTGTATGTGTGTGTAGTATAAATCATGTAAATATCACGAATTTCATATCATATAGCTTTTTAATCTGTAAATGTTTGTCTCAGTGAAAGTGACTGCTATTGACAATAAGAAGTTTCTGTTGTTGATCAATGCTTTCTTTTCGATATTTTAAAGCTTTTTTTCTGTTAAATTAAGAATTGTTTTTCCCACTATAATTTGTTATATATAGGATTAGAATTAAGATATCTCTCAAGTGTCCATTTCATCCTTCGAGAGAAGTTCAAAATTACAAGGTGATTAAATGTGTGACTAGATTCCTTTTAACAGAAGTAAACAATTGATAAAAAACTAGATCAACAAATAAGGTTAAATTTAATGAGAAAACACATGAATACATTAATCAGTGTTATTTATACAAATATTACTGTTACGCAGGGTATCAAACTTTACACTAGTCAATTATTTTTCATAATTAATACAGAAGGTGTAGAAGTTGATTAAGAGCACATTATTACGTGGCCTTCTATTGCAAGTCCCTTATAACATTTAATACTATATTTCGCCACTAGAGGGCGATTCACAGTTGCATCCCATAATAATTACTATTTCATTGTATACATTGCTTTTAAATTTTGCTTAATTGGCCAAAGTGTTTTAATTAATTTTTTACTAACAAATATAATAATTTACGATATTTTATTAATTAGGGGAATTAAATTAGAAACTATAAGTCACTTAAGCGATGATAAAGATTATTGAGAATAATTCGCCAGAAGTTATATATATATATATATATATATATATATATATATGTATATATATATGTATATATATATATGTATATATATATATATATATGTATATATATATATATATATATATATATATATATATATATATATATATATATATATATATATATATATATATATATATATATATATATATATATATAGTCACGTGAATCTAAGAAAGAAAATTCCTTAAATTGAGCCCGTTAAACCAAACTCTAATCCATGGTATTACATTCCCCAAGTAGAGGAACATTAAGCTTAATCGCATTGGGTTTAGTAGTCTTCAGTATACAAAGTTAACTGTAAAGAACCCTTAAAGATTCGATAAATCATAATTAACTTCTTACTCGTGCAGGTAACTAATAAGATTTCAGTGTAAACATCCCCATGGGATTCCAGGGCAGCTTATTTAATTGTTTTTCCGAGAAAACTCTCCCTGGGTTAAAGTAATTTAATTCTGTTTTTTCAACCAAACTCTTCTATCTTTACACGCACAGGAAGTATCATATGGAAACAGCATGCGGCTGTACTGCTTATACGCACGCAGAAAATTCCTTTTAATGGGGGAACGTGTGCAGCAAAATAAATCTGAACTTGCTATTATTGTTTTATTTTTCTCTCGTTACTTATTCATTTATAAACTTATTACTAAAACTGCACAAAAGAAATTGCCCACGTTGGAAAAGCAAATGTTTATTTCACAGTTGAAAGTTTAATTGTCCGAGAAAAAGAGCGTTAATGAGTTGCTTTTGGTTTGAATGAAATAAAATTGTTTTTTTATTCCCTTTGCATCGTTTTTATTGGTCCTTTTTCAACTTTCTTCATTTAACAACTTTAAGAGCAAGATGATCGATATTTTTTTAGGGTATTTCTTTGTGGCACGTTCAAGCTGTAAGAGTAAATCTCAAAAAATTATCAATGCCAACTTTCTTAATCGTGATAAAAAATGAAAATGAGTGAGAAAAAATAGCAATTTTTCTACTTCATAAAATTCAGAAATATTAAATATGAAATTAAAATAATACTTGTTATTTAAATAAAATTTAAATTAAAAATAAAATATTTAATAAGGTGATTCATATTATTGTGCAAAAGTATATTAACATTAGTGATGTTTTATTAAAAATGGTATTAAGAAAAAAATCCTATTCTCACTTTGAAATGCAGTTTACATGGTTTATAAATAATATCGCGCGAGACTTCTTTACAAGTAATTAAAGAGCTTATAAGTTCTTAATATTAAGAACGCAAAAATCTTTTAAAATGTAATGATTTAAATTTTAATGTATTTTTACAAATATATACATATATATATATATATATATATATATATATATATATATATATATATATATATATATACATGTATATATTAAACATCTGCTTTTTTGTATATTGAACCTAGCGAGAGATTTTACTTTAAATTAAAATATTAAATATTTTGTAAAATATAATTTGTAATTTTTTTAACAATTATACAATACAATGAAAAATATTTTGAGTTTTATTTCATTTAAAAAAGTAATGCATGAATTTTTCCCTCCTATTTAATTTTTGTATATTAAGATGCATTAATGACTAATTTATTAATAAAACACGTTTACCGATTAATTTTCTATTTTCTTAAACCATCCACATTTCCTTTTTATTCAATACCATTTCCTGTTAAATTATGCATATCTTTATGATGATTTATTCATAAGAGTCTCATCTTGAAATTTAAAGTCTTTTATGAGTAGACTGAGCTTAGAAATAAATAATTGAGAATGGTTAAAACTATTTTAATTATCTTATTTAAATTACAGCATTATAAAAGATTAAATGTACAATTGTAACGTTTATTCATTTACTTTCGCTAAATGAAAGTATTAATTAAATTTATGCAAAAATAAATGTTAAATTTAATAATTAATAACAGTTAGATGAAGCTTGTATATAAATTTAAGCTTATTTGATGTAAATAATGGAGAAATATAATAATTTAAGAAAAGATTATAAGCATGCATTTAAGAATTATACCCATCATTTAAATATAATAAATATCTGCTCTGTTGAGTAGTTTTATTATTCTTATGAAATTATAAAAAGGAGTTGAAATCTACAAATGCATGAGTATAGGAGGATTTTTTTTTAAAAATTTAAATTTTACATTATCGTAAATATTGTTTTTTTTTTTTTTTGGTGCCAGCTAATCTGACAATATAGGGTGCGCTGCTCCACTTTTTCATACTGAACCATATTTGGTGTGGAGTTCGACTGCTTCAGTACACACATGCCATACGGACCCGTTTATAGGGTAGGCAAACATTTACACCTCATTCATACACAGAAAGGACTAAGACAGGATAGATAGAGAGAGAAGGTACATCCCTGTCCGAACCGGGATTCGAACCCATGACCGCAGTCAGGCACTCTGACCACTAGACAGGGCTGTCAGCTGTGAATATTGTTGACGAGTGTTAAAGCCGAAAAGTACTAAAATGAATTATGATAATAGTTAAGCATTAAAAAAATGTTGTTAAATTTAAATGAAATACAAAAATTATAAAACGTTTAATTTATTTGATATTATTTTTGAATAAAAATTGTTTATATTTGTATGAGTTATAAAAATTATGGATTTTTCAAGTAAATCGAAATTTTCAGCATCGATGAGATTTCGAAAAGTCTCTAGATAAGATCTTGATACTTAAATGTTTTACTGCCAATACATATGCATCATATATTTTATTTTATGAATTTTGATATAAAAGGCTCTAAAAATAAAAAAGTTCTAAAATTGATTTGCTTTCTTTATTTTTATGATATTAATCAATACCGTAGCATTGAGAAATAAATATTCTGTAAAATTATTGTATTTTAATTCTTAGCACATATAATTATGTATAATCACAACGGAAAGCTATTTCCTAATATTCATGCTCAAATCAAACAGTAAAAAACATTTTAAAAATTAAAAAATATAAAAATGGAATATATATTTTAAACTCTTTGAAGATGTGTACATTTCTCAAATGGCCCTCTTCTGATTTATTAAATATTTTAAATTTGTAACTGAATTTTATGCAAGAAATCACAGATTGTCTGATCAAAATTTCGGCTTTTCATCTATAAATTTTACCCAAGGTCAGAGTTTTTTTATTGTTTGTCAAAACATTTTTATTGTTTTTATTATGAAAAGGACCTAATGTAACTAAATTAGATGTGTATAAACATGGTTAAAAATCATCATTATCATTTATGGGTTGCCATCACAGAATGGGCCAAGGTCTTATGAACAAGTTTCTTTCAATCACATCTGCTGGCGAAAAAAATCCTCCAATTTCAAGTTAGAAGGTTATTTAGCCTTCATCGATTGTATCCATCCCTCTCAAATTGGGTCTTCCTCTTCTTCTTGCGCTGTTGGGTTCTGCTAAGGAAATTTCCTTAAGTGTTTTATTGTTTTTCATTCTGATAACATGCCCAATCCAATTAAGGAGGCCTATTTTAATGTGATGTATAACGTCTTGCTCCTTGTACAATCGGTAGATTTCTGTGTTGTATCTTCTTAACCAGGTACCATTTTTTTCCCAAGACACTTGCACCATTTTCCCCCAAGATTTCCTGCGCTCAAACAGGACCAACAGCTTCTCCTCATTCACTTTCAAAGTTCAGGTCTCCGAAGCGTATGTCAAAATAGGACCAATAAGCGGCATATATCAGTGACTTTGTTTTACATGGTTAATTATATACAATATAATTATCTCTAGTCTAGTGAATATAATAGTATTTCTAAAAAATGTTTAAGAGATAAAATGTTACTTAAAAGTTACGGGGAGTTCACTATGGCTTAGCAGTAGGATTGTGAGTGTTTAAAATCAAGTTCAAGATTCAATTCCTGTCATTCATAAACAACAGGAATGGAAAGTTAAGGTATTTTGGCTTTTTTCTCCATACATGTTTAATATGATGAGAGCTGAAGAATGTATGTTTCTGCTTTTGCATGACGTGAATACACCAAATATTTATAAATATACCTCTCGGGAAGTGTTACACATAATGAGTTTTTAATGGTATTCTATTATTATATCCACTGCGTGGTACGCTATGCTTCTTTGGTGATGTACTAAAATGAATCATGCACCATTTTTGGATATTTTTATGTACTGTATATGGTGCTGAGTAAATTTAAATTACTTGTGACTTAAAATGCATTTATTGTTCAATCGAAAATTTACTTTGGTTTTCTGGTTAAAATTTTTGCTTCTCTAATAATTCATCAATTTAACCCTATTTTCGTTCTAATCATTGGTTCAGTTGAGAGGGGATGTTCGAAAGTTTAAACTTTCTTTATTATGTATTACAGTTTGTAACTTAATCTCGAATTACATTGTTAATATTATTTCGTCTGAAAAAGCACGTTGCCAAAAAATATTCATATTCTTAACTTTAAAGTCATTTTAAAAAATAGGGTTGTCATTTTCATTTTCGAAAGGAGTAATTTTTTATAAATATTACCAAATAACACATTTTTTAGCAGTAGAATCTTTTTTTTTAATTTGTTTCGCTGCTGACTTTTTCTTATTGGATTTCTTGGAATTATTTCAAGACATTTTTTTCATATTTTTATAAAATTCATATATTTTCTCATAGCTTTCGTTTGTACTTTTTACAGTTATTTTTTCCTTTTTTCAAATTTATTTTTTTGATAAGATTGCACATGAAAATTCTTCAAAAATGAGAAATAGCAGAATGGGTAAGAGGCTCTCATTTAGAAATATATTTCATATTTTATGTTTATAAAATAAAGTTACTTTACATTTCCAAACGCATTTATTAATTGGAATGAATCATTTCTTTGCATGCATCATCTACATATATATATATTTGTATTATATATATATATATATATATATATATATATATATATATATATATATATATATATATATATATATATATATATATATATATATATATATATATATATTTATTTATCTTGAATGGTATTATAAAAGGTTAAAAAAAACTACATTGGGAATCAGGATTTCAATAGAAAATTACAATATTTATCATCACTTTCTGTAAATAAATTTTTTATCACTGCTTATCATCACTTTCTATAATAATAAATTTTAATTATTACATTAAAACTAAAAATACATTTTTTATCATTAACGAGAAGTAAAAGTGACCATTTAAACTCCTGGTTAATTGCTGATTTTTCAATTGACTCATTATGTGTGAAACAATTAGTGCGACGAAAAGATAATCTGTCCTATAGACACTAATAGACACATGCATCTATCATTTACAGCTGCTGTTTCGATTTAGACAAAAATACAATAAATGGAACTTGCGACCTTTTGATTAATTCAACTCAAATGTAACCAAATAGTTTTCATATTATAAGCGTTTTATTTTGTTTAGAAAAAAATTGAATCTGAAGTTGAAGCTTACATGAAATACATTTAGAGATTCATCGAAGTTACAGAAATACTCATATGTTATCTGATTACAGTAAATCACAATAGTTTAAAAATAGTAACTCAAGTGAGAAATTACCGAGAATCAGCCACGAAATTATTATGAATGTTTTTTATGGCTATAAACTTTGTAAGCAATAAATTATTAAATAATTCTATCGCTAGAAATAAAAAAAATATGTAATAGAAAATTAAATTTTTCGCCAGTTAAGAAACTTTTGATTATTAAAAATAAAGATGCTATAACCCATCCAATAAAGTATTTGTGACAAAAAACGTTATTTTAACTCATTTAACAATTTTATGCTGTTATTTGTAGAAGCGTTTACTCAAATTATTAATTAAGTAATGCAAAATTAAATAAGCGCTTACTTAATATTGCTTTATTTCTCTTTAGTATTTCATTGATTTAACTGATTGTTTACTTTGTTTATGAGTTGTGTGTTGAAGTACTTTTAAAAGACATTCATTTAACATTTCATTCACAGCTCAATAAATGATGATTTTTCCTATATTTGATATATATCCTGTAAACATTCTTATTTGTTTACTCAAATTATTTAGTAAGATTATCAGAATTTAATTTCTTGCTTAAATTTAACGCCTTAATATGATAGAATTATCTGTTTTATTTGATAATTAATTAATTTTAATTTCATTTATACAGCCAGTTAGTTGAAAAAATTTACTTATAGCATGTTGCGTCAAATAAAATTTGTTCCACGAACATCACTTAACACGAAACCGTATGAATATTTTGCAGTATCAGTTGATTTTACATTTATTTTCTTACTTAATGTACCCTTATACAAATTGTTCTTTGAAAAGTTTATCATACTTAAAATGCGCTTCACACTAAAAGTTAAAATATTTTCCTTTAAAATAAATGTATAATATTTCCTGTTTTCTATTGATTATATTGTAAATAAATTTTGTCCTTTTTTAATTTTTTTATTAAGACTCCTACGACTACAAACCATATTTATTTCTTAAGCATTAATAAATAATCATAAATTATATTAAGGATAAAACTCCAATTTTCGGAAAGAGAAAGAGACAAAATTGTCAGAAAAAAGTAGGAAAACGACTCAGCATAAATTGTAATAATTACTAAAGTAAACAAATATGTGAATTCCTGTTATTTATTTTAATGATTTAATGCCAGTTTCCGTGTATTTTAATTTGAGATTATATAGAATATAACAGTTGGAGTTTCGTTTTTAGGCACCTGACTTTTTTAGCTGCTTAATTCTATCAATATCTAATAATTATTTATTGTTATTTCGCTTTTGGACTTGTGTGATATGACTTTTCAATTGCAATTGCATACTTAAATAGGAAATGGGACTTACAACTAATATATTCAGTATAATAGAAACATATGAGCATTTTCCTGCGTTAATTCTAGTGCATATACCCTCTGTTTATTAATATTATGTAGCAAATATTATTTAAATATTTAATATTGAATAATTTAAGTATTTTCCAAATTAAAGCTCAAGATATTTTGTTGACGTGAACAGGCATAATTTTTCATTTGAGAATATTATATCATTAATTTTGATTTTTTAGGTTTATTAAAATCTTTAATTACTTAAAAAGTTGCTTACCTTTATAATACATTATGCATTGGTGATATTCTCAAAGTAAATTCATTGTTTTTCAGGTTGAATTTTTCATTAATCTTCAGTATACTGAGATGTTAAAGTTTCATACAGAAATTACAATAAATTCTGCTTTGATATACAACAAAAATTTACAAATAGTTGATTTTATCTTTATATTATAGTATCATTGTTAATGTATTAAAAATTATTTTCATACATGTAACTATTGCCTAACAAGGGATACAACTTTTTTATTTGATTCTAGCATAACAATTTTTAAACATCTTTTTTTATAAAACAAGAGCAACCATTTTTTGTGTTTTTTTTCGGTAAACGTATCAAAATAATTGATTTTATGTTTATCTAGAATATAAATGTTAATGTAATAAAAGTTGTTTTTATACATGTAACTATTTATTAGCCAAGAGATATAACTATTTTATTTGATTCTAGACTGACGATTTTAAAATATCTCTTTTCCAAAACAAGAGAAATCATTTTTGTGTTTCTTTTTCTGTAAAAGTATCAAAAGTGTTCCTATGGATAGACACAGGATTTTGTATCTTCCGATTTTATTATGAATTTAAAATTAATATTAGTATTCAATTTATCCCCTATCTATTCTTTTTTAAAGTTCAAAATTGCTTTTAAGCAATTACATTTGAACTAGTGATTTATTTAAGAAATATTTATGTGGATTACTATAATTCTTATATATATACATACATACATACATACATTATATATCTATATCTATCTATCTATCTATCTATCTATCTATATATATATATATATATATATATATATATATATATATATATATATATATATATATATATATATATATATATATATATATATATATATATATATATATATATATATATATATATATATATATATATATATATATAAATTAGGGACATAATAAGCATAATAAGAGGAGAATAGCAAAAGATAAGATTATATAAAAGTTTCCATGTTTTTTCATGTTTTATGCGATGTCATAGAGAATAATAATAAATATGTTTCAATCACAATACTTAAAAATAATATTTTTGAGAAAATTTAAATTTTTTTCGCTGATTCAGAATTTAATTTTCTTGTACAATTACCCTGTATAATGATATTTGCTATTATATTTTTGTGATTGTTAAGATAACAATTTTTTTCTGCTTATTTATTATTATTATTCAATTAAAAATATTATTAGTTAATTTTTATATTCTATAATGTTTTTAAATTTCCATAGTTGCTTCTGTTAATTAAAAATATATAATTATTTATTTCATATTTAATAATATTAGCAGACACTTTTTGTTTCTTTTTAATTAATCCAGGGGTAGCAATATCCGATTCTGCTGGAAGATAACTGTCTTTCACAGACAGACGAAGACGTTGCTTGACATTGATGAAAGACTCTATCATCGAGATTAACAGTCTTCATCAATATTGCTATCTTCTCTTCCTATTCTATTCTTGTAAATGATTCTCTCAAGCCTGGATTAGGTTGGTGGAGCTACTCATGGTGTGATAATACGAAGGCAATATAAAAATTTCCTTCTCCGAAAATATCAACATGATTTATACAGAAACCCTATTAGGGTTGGAGCATTCTATATAGTAAAGAATATATTCTACAGTGAAATTTTCTATATAGCTGGAAATAATATACTAAGTGAGATGAGAGATGGTAAGCATAAGAGATATGAAAAAGTTATGCATTATTTAGTAGGATAAAAATTGCTTATTTTCCTATCTAAGAAAATATTTCTGCAAATGTGAAGAATAAATAAACCATAAGAATAAGGACAATGTCAGAATAATTTCTATAAATAGAAATATATTATGAATTCGTCACTTATGAGTTTTAATGAATTTACTCTTTTTTATTGTAACAGTTCAGAAAATATTAAATACAAATCATAACATAAAGTTTTATAAAATACTATTTACATTATTTTTATGTGATTGCCATATATTTCAGGTCAGTTAAAATAAAAACTTAATTAAAATCCTTCAAATAAGAAAATATAAAAAATAAGATTAATATTTATGGATTTACATTGTTAATTATTAAAATATTTATTTTTCTTATTATTTAAATATTTAAATTATCATATAAATAATAAGTAATAAATTTACATTTTATTTACAAATTAATATATGAAAATATACAGGTAAACTTGAACGCATTAATTTTTAAGAGTTGGTATTTACTTTTCTTTAAAAAATGTAAGCTACGAATTATTTCATCGTATACATAATTTACCTCGTAAGTAAATTTATTAGTTGTATTTCATTATAACATTATTTCTGAATTTTTCGCAACTAATGATTAATTTGTAAAATATTTTCAAGTTGGCATAAATAAAACTCTAATTTATTCTAAAAGGTAGTAAATGCTTATAAGTGAAAATTTTTAATAAAGGAAAAAGTTTCATTCCATTTGGAAGAACAACTCTTAATATCAGCTTTATACATACGTTAATTTTTTCAAACTACCAAAGATTTTCCTTAACATATTGAATCATCTAGTTTAATAATATAAATACACTACTAGAAAAATAATATTATTTACATTAAAAATTTTTTGTGGATTAAAACTTTATCTTTTTTATGACTTTTGGAATATTTTTTAATTGAAATTTTTCACTCTTCAGTTAAGATTATTTTGTTTCTAACTAACAGAAGTTTTATTAAATGCTTTCATAAAAAAAAATCCAAGGCTTTTGTATTTTCAATGGATTTAAATAACAGTTTTGAAAATTCCATAAATTTTAATTTTAAAATAAATTTATTAAAATTTTCAGTTATTTTTATTTTTATTTATAATGAAAAATAATTTATATCAGAAATGAGGCATTAAAATCTTCCTCCAGTATAGCTGAAGGGAAGAATTTCTCATAAAAGCGCAATTTATACTTATTATTTAAAAGCTTTCTTCATAGATTTTTAAAGGATGTTGTAAACTGATAATAATAAAGAAACATTATAATCCTTCACAAAAAAGCAAGCATTGAGACTCTTCTATAATCTGAATTTCAAGAATCTTTTTGTAAAATATGGATTTAAGTGTCAGAAATAAGGAATCAAAGTCTTCCCCTCAAGTATAGTTGACGCGAAAAATTTTATAAAAGCTCAATTTATACTTATTATTTGAAATCTTTTTTTCTATGTTTTAAAGAAGTAGTAAACTTTGCTATTAGTAGACAAACATTGTTATTCTTCAAAAACGCAAGAACTTCAAAAATATAAGTATTGACACTATTCTTAAATCTGACTTACAAGAATCTTTTTCCAAGATAAGGATTTAAGTGCAAAAGCATATGGAAAATCTTAAATCACGTAAAATCTTTTTGTACTATCTTTCGAATAATACCTTGCACGTCAAGAGCAGTGTATGCCAAAGGGAAACTTTTTTTTCAGAAATAAATAGGCATATTTTTTCATCCTTATCAATTGCTCTTGAAACGACCTAAAAGATTTTGCTATTTTTATCCAGTTGGTTATAACCATACTATAGCTTTTTCCCATCTCCAATTCTATGCTTTAAAAGTTTTAAATAACCAATAAATGTATCCTATTCCTTTTCTAAAACTAGGATTTTAGAAAAATAAAATCTGATTTTTTTCGTATACATATTAATTTTGGGAAACAAAAAGAATATTTTCCTTATTAATACTTATTGAAAAAGTTAAAAAAAAGTTATGTAAGTATTATGAAATAGAGTTGTTTTCTTAGCCTTAAGAAAATTGTTGTATATTTTATTTATTATAAGAGGTATAATATATATTTAATAAAAATACACACAGTAATTGCTCACAATTATTGGTAGAATTAAGTGACCCGATTATCCAAGGTAAGGAGTATTTTGCAGATAATCTTCAAAATTATGAAAAAGACAACAAATAAACACAAATCTGCATTTTAATAATATATGATAACAATCACACACACACACACACAGATATATATATAAATTTACGTATTTATTTTATTAGAAAAATATTAAAAAACGTTGTTTCATTCCGACGAAGCACTTCTTTTATAGGAATTGGAGAATTTTTGAGAATTCAATATCAGAGATAATCCACAGAGTGGATAATTGAGTTCATTGTGTATTTCGTTTTAAACAATAAGATATTAAATCTTGCTTGTTTTAATGATGTATAAAATTTTATATCTTTGAAACTTTTTTTCAAAGAATGCTTATTAGGTTTTACAAATGTGATATTTTTATTGAAATCAGTTAAAGAAATATTGAAATATGCTCTTTTTTAGCCTTCAAAATTCTTTAACTTTCCATTTTTCTATAACTAAGATGAAATTGCATGCATTTCATTTATTTATTTTCAATCGGAAACTGTTATATTCTAAATAAAATGTAATTGAGAGGATTTAATAGTTAACAATAATTTAAAAGATTCTTATCGAGTGAGATCCAATAAAATTATTCATAACAAAGTAGTCAATATCGATGATTATTTATCAATGATAAATATCGATGACAAAAGCACATGCATTTAAACTTATATTCCACTGAGACCAGTAAGCGTATTAAATATATTCACATTTAAGCAGATGCTGAAATTTGATAACAAATATCGGTTGTTTCAAATTAATTTAGTGAATTTTGTTTCAGGTTTAGCACTTTGTCCTATTTTTGTTTTTAAATGATTGATTTTTCCATTTCAGCTCATTTATCATAGATTTTTAAACTAGATTCATATTTTCTTCCTCGATGATAGATTATTATGATTTATTTTAAGTAATTAATTTTAAGAGAAGTTGTTCATATGTGAATTATTTCCGCTAAAATGAGAAAAATTAATTAAATTTTAAAAATGGAATATGAATGTTAAGAAGAAAAGAGATTTGAAAATGCAATTCTGAACTTGTTCTTGAAATGTTGAGATTTAGGTAATGAACTGCATTTTGTTTTAATTTAATACGTAAGTTTAATTTTTACGATAAGTATTAATCATCTTTAGCATTTTACTGAAGTAATTGATGTAAAAATAAGATTTGTGTATAAATCATCAAAATCAGTAATTTTTCATTGATTATTCAAAATTCCGGCTGTTTTCATGAGTAAAACTAAAAACTTATGGAAATCATTATTATTAATTTATAAAGCATGAATCATGCTTATGAATCATATTTTAATCTCAATATATATTATCGTTTATTTTTAATCTTAAAATATCACTTTTAGTCACGTGTTTATAATTTAAGAGCTTCAGTAATTATAACATATTCTATATTGTACTTTCTTAGAGTATTTTGTATAAGAATATTTGAAGTACATATAACTATTTTTTTTGTTATATCATTATATATATATATATATGCTTAACAGCCATTATACTTATAGTTTTATTTACCTTAGGTAACAATAAAGTTAGTTATATATCTAAATATTTAGTGAAGCAAATTTTTATTGTAGTAATGGGAATGGTCCTTAAAAATTATATTTAAAAACCTAATAATAGTAATGTTATTAAAATAAACTAATAATTTTAATACGAAAATATCTTAAAAGATCTTTAAATGTTTTCAAATAATTAAATTTTGTCTAGTTTCTCAAAAACAGTTCTTTTTATCATCATAAAATATTTTTTCTTAAATGTACTATTAGTTTTCGCAAAATTAATATTAAACTTATCGCTTAAAAACCACATTAATATATCATTTGCTAAATAATCGTTGCATATATAATATACATGAATAAAATAAGATCATATAATAACAATATTTAATGTGGTGTCAACAATTGATGCAGGACTTATAGAAGCAATTACTATTGTCAAGCTAATTTAGAACTCTTTAAAATATGTACACATGAAGAAATATTTTTTTTAGTTTTGATTCTAAATCAATTATATTTCCGTTAGACATTGTAACGTATCTGAAGAAGTAATTTAGGTTTCCAATACTTATGATTTGGTTTTACTAAAAAGATAAAATTCTAAGCAAATAAAAATTCAGATAACGAAGATTGTTCAGCCCATAAGTCCGGAAATTTAATATGGAAAATAGGCATATTTGTAATAATATAGGCAAAAATGAACTTTAATATTCAACAGAAATTTGTGAAGTTTTGAAGAAATGTAAGATATAAAAATCGCATTAAAACTGTTTCAGGCATATTAATTATTTTCAACTTATTAAAAGGAATTTCAAATAATTTTCTCCCAGAAATTATCTTTTTCACCAAACAAAAATCAACATGAAATTTGATGTATCATATTGAATTATGCTCTAAAAATATATCACACAGGCGAATCAAAAGATTAAATACTTTATCTAAATAATTTGCCGCATGTTTCCAAAGCAAGGAATCTCAATTTAATTACAAAAGTTTTATTCAGTGAATTAGAGGAAATATAATATCTTATTTGTGGGAGAATCATTTAAAACACTAGAGCATGAGTGTGTTTTTACAATGCAGAAAGAATTTAAAATAATAAGTCGCATTCAGAAAACTTTTAGTTGATGAAGGTTTGCTATAACGTTAATCTAATTAAAAAAAGTTTCTGTGTGTGACTGACGCTATGCAGGTATATAATTTTGCTTAATGAGTATTTAGTTGATATTATTCATTCATTACTTTTAGAACCCATCTGAAAAGAACTTGAAGTATCGCTACAAGTTGTCAGCATACGTGATTATTTTGTTAAAAGTTCCTAAAACGAAATGTCAAAATATCATTATGGCTGTGCTTAACGATTAGTGGAAACATTTACTATTCGTTTTGCGTATCAAAATCAACAAGAAATAATTAACTTTTTACAAATTTATCCAAGAACACACACATTGACTTTTTTATGGTGACAAATTGAGATGCATTGATGCATTTCTTCTGCTTGAAATCAACAGTATATATATGTGTGTGTGTGTACACATATACATATATATATATATATATATGTGTATATATGCATATGTATAACTTATCTGGTTTAATAGGAACAAAGAAATAAATTCTTTAAATAGCTCAAAATAATTTATTACAATTTAGGGTACAATTTGAGCACAACACAGATACATACACTACAAATAAAACAAAATTACATATAAAGTTATAGGGAAGAGGGTAAACATGAGAGTCATCTAGATGTGCGTCTCACTCCTACGGTTGCTGGAGAGGGACTCACTTCCTTGTTGATGACGTCATGGGTGGTGCTGTAGACAGGGGGCACTATAGTCCCCCCCTCTGGCTCCGCCGACATACCGGCAAGGAAACAGTATTGAGATTAGGAAGCTTCTGACGCTGTTGACGTGGTCTTCCTCTACTTTTCAAGGGGGTACATTGAACCTTTATTTCTAGATGATTGTTAATAGGGCTTCAACATACTGGTATCGTAAGTACCGAGTACTTGATCAGCGGCAGCAGAATCTGCAACATCATATGCATTTTCTGATTTATTCGCTAGTATTATATAAGGTCCTTCACGCTTGGGCATGAATTTTTTATTTGTTTTGGTTTTGGACTTGCTTACGGGATGTAAAGTGATCCAAACTTTAGCGCCTGGTTGATAAAAAAACAGGTCTATGCTTCTTGACGAAGCACTCCTTTCTAGCATTTTGTTTTTTTCTCTACACGTTCTGTAATTAAGGGTGTAAGAAGTGCAAATTCTTTGAAGTATGGTGTTATCTCTGCGACGAAGTTATCGTTATCAATGACAGCTCTAATATCATGATTGACATCATCTGTGGTTCGAAACTCTCTTCCGAATTGAAGGTAAGCTGCATTATGACATATAGAATCACACTTTGCGGTGTTTAAAGCAAAATGTATCGTGGGTAGTTTGTACTCCCAAGTATCATGTGAGTCACCAACTAGAATTGCTAATTTGGGTTTTAAATCACCATTTTTCCGTTCAGCAAGATTTGCTTGAGAATGGTATAAATGTATAAGGTCTTGCTTAATACCCAGGATCTTACAAGTTTGTTGCATTACAGCACTGACGAATTGTACATCGTTGATGCTGATTAACCTTCTAGGTACACCATAGCGTAAGAAGACTTCTTCTATCAATATTTTAGAACAACTAATAGCTATGGCATCTTTAGGGTAAAAAGTTCGACCCATCTTGTACTGGTATCTTCAACAAGAAAAATCCATTTTTTACCAGTTGGGATCTATGGAAGAGTACCAAACAAGTCTATTGCTAGCGCCTCAAATCTTTGTCAGTAAATAGGCGTTCTGAGTAATCCAGCAGGTTTCTGGTTGTTAGATTTGTAGCGGTTACATTCAGCACAATTTTTCACGTATTCGGCGATAAACTTTCGCATGCCAGGAAAGAAATATCGAGAAGCAATTTTATGATATGTATTTTCAGCTCCACAATGTTCTGCAGTGGGAGAATCATGATATTGCTGTAGGACACGCGTTCTCGCTCGTGACAAGGGACAACTAGCTGTACTTCTTCTGACTCTGTTTCAGGCGAATATCGATATTCCCTGATTCATCAGATAACCTCTACTAGTCCGATTTATATAATTTTCATCTTTCCGACCACTTTCAAAGCAGTCTATGATCTTTCTTACATTCTTATCCTTCAATTGCTCATCGCGAATGTCTTTAGATTTCCGTGATGGTAAATCTATGGAAATAGAGTACAAGTTACACACAAATTTGTCCACTGTATTCAATGGTCTGAACATAAGATCTGCAATTACACTAGTTCTTCCTGGAGTGTAAGGAATTTTTGGGTGATATGACTGGATTTGAAGAGCCCATCGAGCTAAGCGTCCGGAAGGCGATTTAATAGTCACAAGCCACTTCAAGGGTTGGTGATCTGTTGCAATAATAATTTCTTGATTTTCCACATAGCCACGGAATTTCTCAAGGACCCATACGACCACTAGTGCCTCTCTTTCGGTAGTTGAATAATTTCTTTTTGTCGAACAGAGCAATCGACTGGCATACTTAATCACGTGTTCTTTCGGTCTTTCTCCTTGGATAAGGACTGCTCCTAGAGATAATTACTCGCATCAGTTTCTATGAGAAATGATTTAGATCCATCTGGCTGAGACAACGCAGGTGGTGAGATCAACCGTCTTTTTAACTTTTCAAATGCTTTCTGCTCTGTATAACCACATGTCCATTGTTTATTCGTTATAGTTAAGTCACTAAGGGACCTAGCAATTTCAGAAAATGGGGTACATATCTCCGGAACCAGGAACAAGTCTGTAGGAGGGACTGAAATTCTTTAGCACATTTTAGTGTTGGAATTTTTTGAATCGAAGATACTTTGTCAGCATCCATTTCTACACCTTTTTCAGTTATCCGATGACCTAAATACTTCACTCTGTCACAAAAAATGGCATTTGCTTCTACTAGCGTTCAGTTTAAATATAGAAAGCCTTTCAAACACTTTAAGTAAATCTGATAAGTGTTCATCAAATGTTTCTGATAATATAATGATATCGTCAAGGTAAAACAATGCAAAAACATCTCAGTGTTTATCACAAAATTATATGGAATTTAAATATTGAAATTAACTCTGATATGAAATTCTTATAAGTATAAGCAATATTAAAAATCTTTGCAGCTTTAATAAAATGATTTTGATATTTTTCTAAATTTATCAATGAGACAGTGAAAAGTTGCGGGCGCGTTGCGCAATTGAAAAGACATTCGTAAAAATTTAAAAGTTCCAAATGGACAGATGAAGGCAGTTTTCTCTTGGTCTGATTCATGAACTTTGACCTGATGATAACCAGATCTTAAGTCTATAGTAGACATGCCTTTCGTCGACTTGGCTTCAGTCAATAAATCATCCATTATAGGTAGTGGATAGTTATCCGGAATAGTCGTTGAGTTTAACTTGCGGTAATCAACACACAATCTGATGATACCGTTCGGTTTAAGTACTAATACCATAGGACTTGCATAAGGAGATTCACATTCCTCAATTATTCCTTCTATTAGTAAGAAATCTGCCTCTTTCTTCAACAATTCTTTATTTGCAGATGTCATTCTATATGGAGGTTCAGCAACAGGTAAACTATTTCCAGTCTGGATTCTATGTTCAATAAAAGGAGTAGGTTCTCCCCCTGGCTTGAAGTTATTTTCAAATTCTTCCAGTAATGAATTTAATTTGTGACGTTGTTCTCTTGTCAAGTGCTTTCATTCATCATTTCTCAATTTCACGTAAATAGAGGTTTCTGAAATTTCAGCAGACATATCAGGAGAAGTTAATTTCTGTGACATTATTACCTTTCGAGTACTTACGGTTTCAGATGGTTCATGATAAAATGGGTAATGTCTGTGAGGATATTCATCAAAATGCCAAGCGCCCTTCTGGATGTTAAGCACAATACCAGCAACCAGGAAAAAATCAGTGCCAAACAATTTTCTATTGTCTTTAGCGTTCGGTAACGCAATAAATTTCATGCGAACTTTCTTTCCTTCTATATTAAGATACACGGCTATTGTCAAAGCTGGGGCATTTCTTTCTTTTCCATCGGCAAGTTCTACTGTAATATTCTTCTTTTGAAATTTGAAGCCTTCCTCTTTCAATAAAGTATAAAATGTCTCTCCCGCAATGGAATTTGATGCACTTGTCAGCACAAAAAGCCTCTTTTTCACCACAAACAGTTAAAAAAAATTGAGCTGGACAATGAATCTGAAGTTTTTGCAGTATGCAACTTTACACCATTTAAAAATGCTTTAGCTTTTTCTTTTAATATGTTGCGCTTTCAACACTTAGACTGAATAAAAATAGGATTACCACATACATAGCAATGAACCGAAATTCTTTTTTCTGGTTTGACTTTACTAAATATTGGACTTTCATAGTTTGAATATTTGATTGTGTCACTTTCCCTGGAGTTAGGAGGCTTTTAGTTTCTCTCTGAAGCAGATTTAACATAGTCTTTGAAATTTGGCTTCTTAGCAAAGATAGGGGAAATTTTTTTCATTCCCCGTCTTAAGCGCTTCAAAAGCATCTCTGTCGCCTTTGAGTAGTCTTTAACATCTTCATTTTTTCTAGCAATTAATTGATTTATTTCGGTTGGCAATGAACCTATCAAGTACGGCATCCAATTTATTTCAGGTATATTCACTAATTTTAATTGACGTTCAAATACTGTCAGATAAAGTCCTATTTCATCTTTATTGGGATTAAATTTTGGGAGAATTCGATTCAGATCCCAACATATTTTCGCATTTTCACTGGCTGGAGCTGTGGCAGTGGAGGAAAGTACCTTCTGAGCTTCCACTTGAAGTTTTAAGCGTTACAATTCATACGCTCTCTCTTTTTCAATGCGTAGTTATTCTTCTTTTTCTTTGTCTAGTTTTTCTTCCTTAGCAGCTTCTTACTGGGCGATTCTTACGAATTCAGCTTGTTTTTCTTTTTCAAGCCGTTCCTCTATTACATTAACTAGATTATTTTTCACTAATTCTTCATCACAATGATATGGTTTTGATAAGGTTATAATATTTTCCGTTGAATTACCTATAGATCATCTGCTACCCCTAGCCCAATTTCTGTAACGAGGTTTCTCTCTCTCTCACACACACACAAATCCTCCTTTTTCCTTTTCTCAAGGAAAGACATTTTTTGCATGCTTTTTATTTTTAATAGTTCTGAAGTTATTTTCAACTTATTTAAAATATTGATTTTTTCAATATGTTGTTATTTATTTTAGTTAAAACATAATTTAAACACCATCAGTCTTAAGTACAATATATTACGTGAAAATATAAATATTTTAACTTCAAATATAAGTGAAGTGCAACCCATTATTATTCATTCAAACATTTATTGCAAACAAAATGAATTCTTTAATAATTGTAAGTAAATCTGAAATATTCATATGATATTCACCATCATAAAATAATCAAATCAATTTCATTATATTAATCTTACTAAATTTATAAAAATTCTCTCTTATTATATATTTCAAATCAAACAAAGCCAAAACAAAGCATTTCAAAATTCTACCATGAACTTTTTATTTTATCTTGTTTCATTTATAACTCCTTACTTTCGTTGTACAATTACCAATAATCACTAAATGTACCTTTGATTATAAATGTACCTTTGATTATAAATTATTTTTATTTAATTCCAACATTCAATAAATCAAAATATATTATTTAAGATAACTTAATCAGATACATTCAAAGAATATTTAATATATAAATAACAAAAATGTTCTATTGAATTTTTAATTCTTTAACTTTAAAGTTCTTCAATTTTCTAATATATAAATTCTGATTTCTTTTACCAAAATATTAGTAATTATTTTGTTATCTTAATATATAACCTTAAATATGCATGGAAAAACAACATATTTTCATTCTTTATTCAAGGAAACCACTTACTAAAAGATTAAAACACAAAGATTCTAAACAGAAAATGAACGACGAAAAAAATAAAATAAAAATAACCATTAATATATACAGAACTCAGCATTCATAGACATTGAAAGGCTAGACAGAGAGGCGTTTATGAAAGCAATAAGAACGGTCGTTTGAGGCGCCTTGTTTCGTGTTTTAAATCGAAACAAAAGTATCATCCCATGAAAAATGCACAGTCATCAGGCAATTAAATTCTGTTAGATACTCATTTTAAAATATCTCACTGTAAAGAAGATATTTTCAAATATTCAGAATTAAGAAATATAATGTATAAGAAATATAATATTCAGAAGTAATAGATATTTTACTTATTGTTCATAATGTTCTTCACATAATTCACGTACACATACTGTAATACTTCAAATATAAAAAATAAAATTAATGTTTCTTTAATTCAATAATTTACTAAATTTTATGCATTTAATAAGATATGAAACATATCTACCAAATCAAACAAATAACTATACTCGCAAGTAATAATACTGTTCTAAATTCAAGAACATAAAATCATAACACTTTTATCCAAACACAACAACTTATAATGAAACTTTTTATACAGTTTTTTATTCATAAGTGCTTAAAAATTAACACTCATTAATTACTTCTTTAATTGTAATTCTTCACAATTAATTAGGAGATATTAGAAATATAATACAGTAACAGAAACTTATCTGGAATTCTCAAATCGAAAACGGGATGCTCCAATTGAACCACAATCTCGGATGAGATTATATTTCTCATGAGTCCATAAAACACAACACATCAGGAGGTAATCTGTAAAATTATTCTGAGTTTCCCTGCAACAACAAAATTGAATTCTGGGTAGAATTTTATTAACAGTGAAAAGAAACTCGAACTCGGGCCCCACGGTGGGCGCCATTATTTTATATTGTAGCATTACCTGGTTTAATAGGAACAAAGAAATAAGTTCCTTATATAGCTCAAAATAATTTATTACAATTTAGGGTACAATTTGAGCACAACACAGATACATACACTACAAATAAAACAAAATTGCATCTAAACATATAAAGTTAAAGGGAACAGGGTAAACATATGAGAGTTATATCGATATACGTCTCATTTCTACGGCTGCTGGAGAGGGACTCACTTCCTTGTTGATGACGTCATGGGTGATGTAGACAGGGGGCGCTATGCATTCATATATATATGGCACAGGTGTCGTATAATCCATGATTCTGAAATTTTTGCTGATGAAGAAATTTTGCCCAGATGATTCATCGTGACATGCGAGATGACGTAAGTACTAGGGCTACTCAATTAGAATTTTCTGCATAATTCTTATAGGTCTCCATATGTATGACGTAATAAAAAAAGAAACTGACGGATATATAAGAAAATCCGCCAAAAAATCGCGAATCTCAGAATTTGGCATTCTGGATTATGCGGCACCTGTGTCACACACTCACACACACACACGCACACACACACGCACACACACACACACACACATATATATATATATATATATATATATATATTGCAAATTTTATGTAAAATTAGACTTGAAAGTTTCTAAAAGTTAAAAAGTTTAAAATTTTTTTAACTTGCATTTTATTCCAAAAATCATAAAAAATGAAAATTAAGAGTGAGTTTTTCATTTTGTTCACAGATTTAAAGCACAATCAGTTTTTAACATAAAAATGTGTAGAAAGCTGATATATCTTCAATAAGTGCTTAAAGTGATTACATAATTTAAGTTTAAAAAATATAATTGGATTTTAGAGGAATTTATATTTAAAAAGTATACACCAAATAAAATTTAATTATTAAACATTGCATAAATACGTTATTGATTACATTGTTTCATAAGTTTTGTTTGATTTTGCACAGCAATATTAATAAGACCAGAGTCTACAGTTTAAATTGCATTTGAAATCAATGCAAACACCAATAGACAAGCCGATATTTGAGACCATTTCCTGAAAACCAGAGTGCAAAGTATTCGGCTGCATGCTCTTAGCTGATATTTACGAAACAACAAAGAATTGCAAAAGTCCTTTATTTCATTTGAAAGCAATAGAGATTACAAATATTTTTATAAATTTAATGGACATTTTTTGAATTTTCACTTGTCAATATACTTTTCTTCGTATGTATTTATATATAAAATTTTAAATTTTCTCGCTTTGTTTTAGCACATATATTGAATTACTTTTACATTCATTTAGGTATGTAATAGTTATTTACAAAAAAATTAAAAATAAAAATAAACATTTCTTAAGAGTTATAGCATAAAATGAGATTTCTGATATGTGGGTGATAAGAGTAATATCTGAAACATTTTATTATGTATAAGTTAAAATCTGAAATTATACAGCTTGAACGTTGTTATTTCATTGTCATATCGAAATTATGGGCTCATGTAAAATCTGAGCTTCTCCCTATGATAATTTCTTTTATTTTCTATATTTCGCTTACATAAATATATATATATATATATATATATATATATATATATATATATATAATTAAATATATATATATATATATATATATATTACACGGTGTGCCATAAATTCGTGCAAACTTTAAAACTTAATTAAAAAGGAACTAATGATGTTAAAAAAGTGTGGTTTGCAGGAAGGGCATCACAAGAAAGGGGCGGATCTTTTTTAAGAACAAAAAAATTAGTTTAAAAAATGACCAATATGTAGCTCTGATGATAAATGTTTTAAGCAAATTAAAACAATACTAATACAATTCTGGATTTTCAAAGATTTATTTAAGCTGAAGTTGTTCAATATGATCTCCACCAGATTGTATGAGGCAAGTAAATCGAGTCTCAACACCTGTGACAGCATGTCTGGAGGAATCCTATACACGATCTGCTGAATTGCTTCTTTAAGTTCCGGCAGTGTCGATTGGGTGGACCGGTACACCAGGGATATTAAATAACCCCACAGCCAAAAATCTACAGGAGTCAAATCTGTCGATCGTGGGGGCCATTTGATCTTACATATTCGACTATTCGACGATACTCGGTCTTCACCAAACGTTCGCAAAAAAAAAAGGTTTTTTTTCTGAGGGGGCGGCATCAAATGAAGTGTCCATGTCCATTCAAGTGTTTTATTGTCAATCTGATTTGCATAAATAAGCTTCGTATAAGCACCGCAGTGCCACCTATCGGCCATGTTTTGAACTAATTTTTTGTTGATAAAAAAATTCACCCTCTTTTTGATAACATTGGTGTAAACCACACTTTTTGAATATCATTTGTGCTTTTTTAATTAATTTTTAAAGTTTGCATGGATTTATGGCGCACTCTGTATATTATATATTCATTGAGTTTTCTTAAAAATCAGTGCATACCTTAAAATGAACAATTCTAATTGTAACAATAATTGTATTAAAATAACGTAACGAGATTTTTTACTTTTTTAAGATAATTAAAATTCTTTACTGTTTAGAAAAGAAATTTGCTTTAGAGTATTTTTTAGTTATAAAAAAGTCATATAAAATTACATTTTTATTTTAAAGCTTTGTATTTATTAAATTTATTTTCCCATTAATGTAGTTACAATCAATTTAATTAATTCTTAAAAAATAATTTTTTTAAATATATTTTAAGTAAATGTTATAACTAAATAGTTACTTAATTAATTTTTACAATCTATATTTTCCATATTATGATCTATATCTACTATCACCATTGAAATTACATTCATTTATTCAATTGGAATAAAAACAGATGGTGCAAGGGAAAATATCGTTCTAATAAATGACTATATTTTCAAATAACTCGTTTGAGATTTCAGCCATAAAGTGGCTCCTCTCCAGTGCTTATCAGTGATGCGGGAAATGTGTTTTAAATTTTGTTTCGATAGCGTGGCAACACTAGAACGAAGCACACATGCAACAAATGGTGAATTTCTCTGGAGAAATATTTATGTCTGGTTTCGAGGCTGAAGCAATGGGTGTTCACTCAGTTATTAAATTTATGATTACTTTGAAGTTAATAGGATTTAAGATGGATGGGTCCTTATTTTGGTTAAAATTGTAGCATTCCAACTCAGATTTTGTTTTTAGTTTCAACTTTTTCAGCCAAAGAAATATTTAGAGATTAGATAAAGGAAGAGCAAAGCACAAATGGAACTATACTGTTTCTTATTTCACATGAATAGTTTTTGTATTAAAAGAGTTAGAGAAAATTTACAACTCATATTTTCGGCATGTGTTTTTTCCCTGAATAGGCTGGGATTCTTAAAAAAAATGTAAATTTATTTTCGTAAGAATCCAGATTTCTTTATAACATTAATCTTTGCGGAATATCAAGTCTTTGAAAAGTTGTTATGAAGAAAACTTGATTGTTGTTGCAAGAAGAAACTTAATTTATATTTTCTTAAGAAATAAGATTTTCAATATAAATAAATAGAAATTTCAAAGTGAAATTATAAGTGATTAATGTAAAATTCACCTAGCCGTTCTTATAAATTTAAATTTTTAATATTAAACTACATATTTATTGTAATATTAGAAGTATTTTCTTGATAGAATTTACTTTTTATGAAAAAAAACTTTTTTTAAAAATAAAACCAAAAAAACAATTGGATTCATTTCGTATATTCAGTTGTGTTGCTAAAACTATTTGGTATAAAATATTTGGCTTTTTTCGCATGGTGGATACTAATAATGTTTTAAAAAGTAGTTTTTTTCTTTTCATTTTAAGAACAATCATTATAATTTTCGAGTAAATTTAAGTAAGATTTCCCGAACTGTTTATTATTACATACAATTCGGAAATTATTTGATAACTCGTGTATTAAAATTCATTGGATAAAATATTTATCATTGGACCAAATTATTTATTGTCATATACAATTCAGAACTTATTAAATAAATTCATACAAAATTTCTGAAAAGGCTGTTTCTAAGTACTTCTAAGGAAGAACTTCACTTATCTCTTCCTATTCTATTATACGGAAATTAAGAAACTCTTATCACCTTTAGTTGTTGTTGTCGTGTACCAGCTACAGGCTAGCATTATGGGGTACGTTACTCTACTCTTCCAACTGAACTATATTTTGGTATGGAGTCCAACTTCCTCAATGCACACATGCCATAGGTACCCGTTTATAGGGTAGGCAACCATTCACAACCCATTCATAAAAAAAGGGACAAGAACATGATAGATAGACAGAGAAAAAAAAACAGAAAAGAAAAGTACATGCTTGTCAGAACCGGGATTAGAACGCAGGACCTCCTTATCCGCAGTCAGGCGCGTTGACCACTAGGCAAATTGAGTACCTAGCAACTTTAGTAAATCTTGAAAATAAAAACGTTTGGTACTACGAACTCTAGGGATATATAGGATGCGGCAAGATAACTTCCTTATTTAAAATTGTAACAATAGAAAAAGTAGTAAAGATAATGAATTTGGAGTGGTTTTGTTTTAGAGAGGATTCCATAAAGTTGTAGGACATTGTATCTAATATTTGGCTTTTTTCTGATTATCAAGTGCTGGAGTCATGAACAACATGCATTTGTCGCAATGGCCTATTTCTCCAGGTGACTCATTTCAATGTGAAATAATTTGGAGTGGCCAGTGCGTTCTCCCGATTTGAGACTGTGTAATTTCTATTTGTGGGAGTATTTAAAATGGAGTGCTTGAAAGTCGCGTGCCTGCCAATATTCTGGAGAGAATGAAGAGGACAGCAAAATTCTGTTCACCCAGTGTATCGCAAATAGCAGCCTTCGCTTGATCAATATGATATTTAAAACTATGTAAACTGAAACCTCAACTATGCAAATTTTGTATGCAAAAATGAATAAAACATATATATCTTTAATAATTTTTGTGTCATTGCAATAAGAAATAAGGAAATTATCTTACCACACCTTGTGAATTAGTGAAAGCTTATAAGTGAGGAAGCATGCATACAATTATTTTATGTTATAAAAATGGATAACTCAGTATTTATAACTTAGTAAATGGAGAACTTAGCATATGGATAACTTACTTTATTGTATTCGAAGGACAGAAGCTGTTATTTCACAACCCGTACGTTGCTTTGATAGAAGGTAATAAGTAGTTGTTAACAATTACTATATGTTTTGTAGTGGTCATAAAGACAGTACCTTATTACATATGTCAAACTCTTGTACATCTTCAGGACATTGGCTTGTTTTTTTCCTTTATTTTTTGATGGAGCCTTTAACCTATAGTTTATAAATTTCAGTATTACTTAAATAATTGGGACCCGTAATAAAAGGTGATATTTTTTAGCATCTATCAGAAATTTCAAGAAAACCTTCATTTTTATTCACAGAGATTTTCTTTATTTCATCTAAGAGATATCTATTTTGAAATAAAGATAATAAATTGAAAAGAGGACTCCTTCAAACAAGTGGAGGTAATAGGAAACAAACTAAACGACTTATGTATATACTTCAAATATTTACATTATTGTTTTGCTATGACAAGCAGTAGTGTATTTAAATGATACGTCACAAGACAATATAATAGAAAGTAACGAAAGATTAAAATCTAATTTGAATTTAGGTCTTTATATTTTGATTAGGACAAATAATCTATTATGAGATCATAATCTAGAAACGATATAATCAGATATTTAAATTTTAAAAGAAACTTTAATTTAAAAATAGTTGTAGTACTTTATTAATAAAATTATTAACACATCAGTGTATTACGTATTTAACTACATAAATTTTTTTAAATAAATATTTAATTGCAGTCAATTATATATATATATATATATATATATATATATATATATATATATATATATATATATATATATACTGTATAAATATTTATATAATCTTATTATTAATATATGCAAGAAATTATTATTGCAAAAATAAGCTGAAGGGATTTAAAAAATATTTGGTAATAATAAAGTGTTCAACAATATATGATATTGTATGTATTTTCATGCAAAGCAAAATACAATAAATGAAACTGCGTAAGCTTTTAAATGCATATATGAAATAAAAAGATAAATTATATCGAAATAAAACAATTAATAATTTTAGTACAAATAATAATATATGAAATTACAAATAATAATATATGAAATCTTGTTTCTATACACCAAAGTTCGATTTGTATCAAGGAAATTGATATCATTGTGCTTTAAGCATTAAATTTTACATATATGGAAAAATAAGGTAAATATATATATATATATATATATATATTAATGATTGTCACAATGGGGTGTGATAAAATGTATTTTTTAATAATTAATGCAATTCCAATATGTACTAATAACATCAAAGGCAGCTTATTAGGTACTGTGGATTAAGTTTTCTAACTGATGAGCTTAAGGGATAAAAAACCTTTCCTCATTCTGTACTTTATTGTGCTTTGAAAAGCAATTTTATATTGAGTAAATTGGACAAGCCACTTAACTTTGATGTTCCAAGAGTCCATCGGCACACAGCGAAACAGAACTTCGGAAAGATTGCTCAAAGGAGGAATTCCTCGATTTATTAGGGCTAGTTAAGTAACTAGTTAAGAAATCTTTTGTCAGGGTCTTAAAATAGAATTGAGGAAATCTCGTAAAAATGGCTTGCTTTGAACTTTTTTTAGGTAAAAAAATAATTTTTCTAAAGAATGAAACATAAATTTAGTAAAGGATTTCCCCAGGAATCAGTTTGAAGAATTTTTACTGTGTGTTTCTCCTAGAAATATCAAACTTTTGTACTATGAAGTGAAGGATTTAGTGAAGGTAAGTTTACTATAAGAAGCCACGTGATTCATTTTTATCAATTTATAAAGTTAAGTTTTATTGTAAAATTTTATATTATCTAAAAAAAAGAAAATTAATCATAAAAGTTTTCTTTGGCCATATATCTATATATATATGTATTAAAGATGATACTTTCTTTCATGAATTCAAAACTAATACGTAGTAAAAGTTACATATAATATACTATACAAAATAGTTGTTATATATGCACAATTCATATCCACAACTAAATTTGCAACTAAGATTTCTCTTAGTATGGTCAATTCAGGTATGGAATTTCAAGTTATTTCAAGGATCCTGCCATTTATATTCAACAATAATGTTCCAGTTTATACCAATAGCAAGGACTATTATTATATCTTGTGTTGTTAAAATACATTGAGGAAAAGTTTTCGTTTCTTGTTATTTTATGGCATATTAATAACTTGGCATTATGTGTGAATATTTTTATGGCATTAGAAATCTATATGATTCATTTACAATTCTTATTATTCACTTTAAGAATGACAGAGTAATGCAAAATTAAAATTTTATTTGGATTCTATATTTAATACTGAAATGCAGAAATATGTCATATAGAATAATACTGAAATGCAGAAATATGTCATATAGAATAATACTGAAATGCAGAAATATGTCATATAGAATAATACTGAAATGCAGAAATATATCAGGAAATGTACTTAAAAAAGAGTCATTTATGGTGGTGTATATTACAATTTCTCTTTTCTAAGATTACTGAAAAAGATTATAATTTCCATTCAAATATAAAATTATTGTAATTAAGAGAAGATTACATTTTGAATTTATTAAAAATTCAATTCAAACAGATATTTTAACTAATGTAATTTTTACAAGTATTTGATAAGATTCTTAATATATTTAAAATCGAGTAAAATAACATATATTTATATCGTATTATACTACAAAAATTCAAAAATTAATGATAAATATTTAGAGAAGTCTGTTTCTACTAATTATTGAAAATTCCCCTGTCAAAAAATTTTAAATATTAAAAATTTTATAAACATATCTTAAAGAAATCTGAAATTCTTTAGAAAAAGTTTGCTTAAGTTACATAAATTTATGTTACTCATGCTTATGAAAAAATTTGTCATTTACTGCTCAGCTTCTCAGCATTAGAAATTTTAATACTGAAATTTTTTGAAGAGTCACATTTGTATTGAATTTAATGCAAATTTATTTTGAAGCGAGATAATAGAACATTGAGGATTTTAACATATTTTTTGGCGGTTGCGTTTTGAAATAAATAAAAAACAATATTTAAGAATATTTTATTTATCAACTTTGTATTAATATTTAAAATTTATTAGATAAAAACTAATATATTTGCTTTATTGTTAAATACTAAGTTTATTTGGCAGATTTTAAGAAAATAAGAAAGCTCTTGTCATTTTCGCGTTACCATTGAATGAAGTGTGAATCAATATGTATATTAGTGCATGGCATGATATAGATTACGTTCAGCAGAGATTGGGAACATCAGTCGTTATAAAAGCAGGTCCACCGAGCACATTCATCAATCATTACTGGTACAGTTGCGAATATAAATGGACGTGACGAAGGAGCTCGTTCGGAGTTGTTTGATTTAGGACTTCAACTTGAGATAATCAACTGCTGCATCAAGTCGCCAAATACGTCAAAAAATTATAGAAGGGCTGTGAATGAACGTAAGGCAAAGCACTGGTTTTACAAATTCAACTCTAGAGATTTGTGCTTTTGTGATGAAGCTGGGTTTTTATGGACTAGTCGTCAAGATGTTCACTATGAACTCCAACTAATAGGGATAAACGTCATTGCGAGCTTATAGTCGCAGCAACGTCTGCAAAAGACATTACCACAGAAGGAGCCAGCATGGTGTACCACGAAGGTGTACTGTTCTTGGTCGATAACGTAAGTCTGCAAGTCGAGCTGGTGGCCAGGAATACCATACTGTGACTAAGTTGAGAGACTATGTTATCCTCCTAACTCACACAACCTTACATCATCAGATTACTCACTTGTTCCATTCCCTGGACAATCATCTTAGTGGAAAATCCTACGCCAATGAAATAGATTTGCGCCAAGCACTCATGAACTTCTTTGCGTCCAGAACCTCAGACATTTACAGCAAGGGGATTGAGATACTTGAGTCACTTCGGTAGAAGTTATTGGATGCAAATGGTCATCTTCGAGGACTAAACGGAGGCTACACTTTCTGCCGTTCATGTTATTTTGTGTCATTAAAAACTGCAAGAAATTTTTTGTTTATTTTGTAGCTCATTATCAAATAATATAGAATTTAAATAAAATAATGATTAAAATTTTCTCGCTTGATGAAAAAAGTCTTTAAATCAAAAGTAAAGGGAATACTCAGTCTTGAAGTTAATCAGAAATGAATATAAAATATATTAAGAAAGTATTTTTTTGTTCAATATATGTTAAATCAAATTAGTTTTTGCGCAGTGATTTTTGAAATTATAATGTGTTAGATATTATGCAACTAAATAATGTGGAATAAAAAATAAATTAGCCAAATAGAAAACGTTCTGGTTCTCAAGATATTAGATTAAATTTAACTATATAGAAAGTATAATTAATTAAAAAGTTTTGTCTTGTATGAGTAATTATAAATTTAGCTCTAACTAAATTAAAAGGGAGGAGGTTGTTATTATTGGTATGGGTAATAAATTTGATCCCAAATTAACTTGTTAGTAATTTATTAAAACAATGAATTTAAGCAGAAGGAATTTCATGAATAAAATTGTTGCAATTAAGTTTTAGTTTGATTTAAATTAATGATAAAAATTAAGTCAGATTTAATTTTATTATTCCATTTCAGGTATAAATATAAAAAAGCGTTCCAAAAGCATTACGTATATATATATATATAAAATCGGAAAAAATATACATTCTTTTACTCTTAAAATGAGAGAGTTATTATTGTAAGCGAGGAAAGAAATCCTATAAATCACACGACAAGATAACTAGATTTCCAGTGTTGTAGAAATAGGAAGTATTTATAGGACATATACAGCTCCCACAATCTAAATTTTGAATAAATACAAATGCTATATCTTATATACACAAAAACAGCCATCTAAAGTATAAAAAAAAATCTCAGTGATGACAGCAAATCAACTGGTGAGAAAGAAAAATATGGATTTCTTCCGGTTACAGAAATCTATATTTCTTCCAGGCAAATGCTATTTTTGACAAACTAAATATTTTATTAAAATTATAAAAATATTCAGTTTATCTTCCGATTTTCGTCAAAGTTTCTATTTTTCTTTATATAATTGTTCATTTTCTCCTGAATTTAGAAGAAAATTTTCATAAAATAACAAATTTAATTCAAACTAATATTTTTAATCATTTAAAACGTAAGCCATTATTCTAAAGTAAATAATAATATTTTATACAATTCGTAATAAAGTGTATTAATAAAAACACAATTGGTACCCTAATCCTTTAATAAGTGAATCCTAATACAATCTCAAATGTGAAGTATATTGAGAAAATGAACAATTATTATTTTATCTAGGTACATCAACAAACACAATAATGTTATTTTTAACATATTATATCTATGAATTTATATTAATGAGTTTATATTAATACAAATTGAAGTAATAAATTAATACTATTACAAAATAATTTACCGAAAATGTTAAGATGATCAATCATTTGGATACATGGTTACTTTATCAAAATAACATTTATATGGTGTGTAAGTTATACATTTATCTAACAAACAATTCTTTGAAATAGATAATTCGTTAATTTGTTACAGGTGGGATGTTTGCTATAGACATTTGCTTAACTGAAAAAGCAAACCTGAAGAAACTGAATCATTATTAATATTATCGACTGAAAGTTTTATTAACAAAATAGTGAGTTGAAAAAACATCTGCTTATCAAATTAGAATTTCAACATTATATGCAATCAATCGTCAAATTAACTTAAGTATTGGCTATGAAATTCCATTCAAGATTGCTTACATTACTTTGCCTTTGAAATTAATATCAATAAAATAATGTTTATATAATATTTTATTGTTACATTTAAATACTAAAATGAAACGGTGAGCTTTAAAATTCTTAAGAGATATAATGGTTGTTCAAGATATTTTATCAAATAAATATTTTTTAGTAAACATAGTGTAAGCACCTTCATATGCATATATTTTAAAGTACTTGTTTGAAAATGTCTTTTATTAGTAAATATTTGATAAATAAATAAGTTGGATAATATTCAACTTAATGTCAACACTACACATTTGCTTATCAAATATACATATCTGTTGATAAGTAAATAAACAGCATTTACTTATTTTGTCATCAAATTTGATGACGCATTAATTGCAACATATTTTTATGTTTATTATGGAACTTGTTTCCTAGGTAACTTAAGCTTGATTTTTTTTTACAAAGAATAAGTTCAATAATGAAAGTGAATGCAGCAATTATCTATATATATCATAGAGTAAAAATGAGTACAAATTTAGTTTAAATTAGTACTCTACAAACTGAATCCATTAAAAAAAATACGATATTCTTTTTTTATTACTAAATTATCGTCTGACTTATATCTCAAATTTTATTTAAAAAAAAATTAAAAAAAAAAGTACTTTTTTTATAATAATTTTATTTAATTCATTATTCTGTATCATAAATTTTATTTTTTTTTAGAATTCGTTACAGAATGGAAAACACTAATAATTCATATAATCAATTTTCTTTATGATAGATTATTTCCATTTTTCTTTCCGTTTAACAAGAAAACAGAAAACATAATCTGATAACAATCGAAGCAAGATAGTTTTTGCCGTTTTCAATGACCCAAAATAACATGACCCACAGAAAATGTAATCCATTACTAGTCCTCGAAATAATCACCATCCGTATCCAGAACCTTCTACATAATTCAGTCCGATTGTGTTATCTCCTTGTGGTAAAATTCTAAAGGTTTTGGACGCAAATAATTCTACGAGCACTTGGCGCAAGTCTACTTCATTGGTTAATTATTTTCCAATAAGATGATTGTACATAGAATAGAAAAGGTGATAATAGAAAGGTCAAAAGATGATAATCTGATGCAAGGTCAGGAAAGTAAGCAGGATGTTACAAAGTCTCCTAACCAAGTCACTTTATAGTATTCCTGGCTATCCGAAGATATACCATCTTATGTTATTGGCCAAGAAAAATACAATCTAGAAATTAACCAGCGCTAAATCTTTCTGTTGAATTGTCTATAGCACATGCTCTCATGGCAGTTAGTACAAGTCTGCAGTGACTGTTTGACTAATGGGTAACAGCTTATAGTGAAACACTTGAAGACTAGCCTCCTAGATACTGAGATAGCTTGATCAAAGGGGGACAAATCTTCTGACCTTAATTTTTGAAATTTACTTTGCCATACGATTACTCACATCACTGTCTCAAAAAGTTTGACATATTCGGTGAGTTGATGCAGCAGTTTATAAGTCAACTCTGAAGCCGTAAATTCAACAAACAATTCCGAATGAGTTCTTTGTCACGCCCATTTCCCTTCTACTGTATGACTTACTATTGATGTATGTGCATGTTGGACCTGCTTTTAAGATGAATGATATTCCTAATCTCAGCTAAGTAGTCTCTCATCCATAACTTGCATATTTATCCCCATTTCATTCAATCGCTAAGTGACAGTAACAAGAGCTGTCTTGTTTACCTCATAAAATACTGAGAACTGAACAGTCATCAGCTGTGAATGATGTGAAAAAAGACTTAGTTCTGGGAATATCTGAATTAGTAAGTTTTAACAACAAAATTTATTTTCAATATGGAAAAAAACTTCTATTTAATTATTTTTAATGGATAGCCTTAAAACTCATGTGAATGTATCATGAGAAGTTATTAAATCACGTGCAAAAATTTAATCATTTATATAAAGTTATTGCTTATTATTTTGGAAGCTTAGTTTCATCATATTCTATATTCAGAGTTAATTAGAGAGATTGAATTCTATATTGCTTAATATAATAGCAATTATGAAAATTAGGAACAATATTCAGTTTTAAATTTTTTTATTTAAATTTCATAATATATACAATTTTGTGTTATGGTCAGGAATTTTATTTTATATTTTTGGACATCATTCATTTTTTGTTTCATTTAATTCTAATCAATTATTTAATATTTTATACAATTTCTCTAAAATTTAATTTACAATAATTTAATCTTAAAAAATTAAATGAAATATTATATTATGCATGATTTACAATAATTTTTCATGAGCTTCGTAAGAAGTCAAAAAAATAAAACTAACAAAATAATAATAAAAGTTTAAGTTTAACTTAATAAAAAAACTATTGTTAAATATTTTTTCAATTATTATTTTTTGTTTATTTTTAATAAGATCCTTAACAAATAGATTTTAACATATTTAATAGTAAAAAGCTAACATTTTTTATATTTACAAAGAATTAGAACTGTATCAAAATGAATATATAATAAATAATATAAATATATATATATGTATATATATATATATATATATATATATATATATATATATATATATATATATATATATATATATATATATATATATATATATATATATATATATATATATATATATATATATATATATATATATATATATATATATATATATAGATATAGATATAGATATAGATATAATATATATATATATATATATATATATATATATATATATATATATATATATATATATATATATATATATATATATATATATATATATATATATATATATAACGCTTACAGCCGCAAGGAAAATTTTTAATTAAATGTATTTTGTCTGAATTTTTTACTTAAGAAATATAAATTACATTTTAATTAATTTTGCTAACAAAATTTAAAGTTTTTAGAAACCGAACTCAACTTAAAGTACTCATCTAAGAATTTAAATTTGATTAATATAACATTATCAATTTATATTTCATTAAACATCACTTATAAAAGAAGAAAGTCAATACTAATTAAATCGCTAAGGTTTTGTAATTTTTTACTTAATTTACAATTATTAGTTACATTGTAGAAAGGAAGTTTATAAAGAAAATATTTGCTTAGCAATAAAGATAATTAAATTAAAAAATTTTATTGAAATTTAACTAAAATTGTGTATTTTATAGATTTTGTAACTTTTTGTGGGAAAAATAATTGAATTTTGACGGTATTATAATTAAACATTATTCAGTGAATTTTTAAAAGAATTTTATCTATTGTGTTTAACAGGGCACATTGTGAAAAAGTGTTATCTTGGAAATTAGGATACAGTATATTTTGTTCTTTTAAATTTGATTTGTTGGTCTAATCAATTTTTATGTGCGTTCTGGCAATTTAAACTCTAATCTACCGTGCACAAAAAACAGGGAAGTTAATAAAAATGCTTACAATTGATAATAATTCTATAGAAATGACATGGAATATATACAGAAATAATTAAGAATTTTTTAGTAAAATTTCCATATCAGATAATTTATCGTCATTTGTATGATTGCTTCTTAAAAATATAAACTGCTTAATAATTAATATTCATTTAAAATTAGATAAAAAATATTAAAAATTTAATTTGTAATATATTTTTCCAATCTGTTGACACAAATTTTCACCCAGAGCTAGTAGCTAAAATGATATTTTAAAAAATAAAAAGTGAAATAATATATATGAAATATAATAAATATAAAAATTTTATTACTGTAGTTCATTCAATTACAATACAAATATGTATAATAATTGCTAAGAGAGAATATTACAACACATTTAATTAGTTTCTTGTTAATGATATCTATAAGAAACATTATAGGAAATATTTTAAGGAAAAATATATAATGTTTAGGGGATAAGCTTAATCACAATAAACATTTTCTTTGTACATTTGATGTTAAGTTTAAAACTAATCTGTCTCAAAATACACTTAATTTGTAAAAGAAAAATATACTTTTTTATTTCTCAATTTTTCTAAACATTATGGAAATTTTGTGTCTCATGATCTAACCGTTTAAATTAGCAAAATTTTTTTAAGAAAATCTGATTGAAATTTGCTGGCAAAATTTTTTTTATATACTACTAAGCATTTTCTAAATGTAATTAAGATGCGTATTGTGTTTCTATAGAACATATAGTATAAAAAATCAACTTATCTATGAGTTTACCTTGAGAAGTACAGATTAAACAATATTTTGATTAGTTGCCTCATAATCTCTGTTGTCAAATGCCAAATGATATTCGATGATCTTTTCGTCTATAAGTTTCAGAAAGCAAGATCACAAGATGTTATAAAAAATCAGTATATGCTCAGTCAAAAAAAAAAAAAAAATTCCGGTAATTTTATTGGAAAAATATTAAAAATTTTACCAATGAAATCATATATTTAAAAATACCATACAAATTTAGCTCATTTAATTTTTCAAGATAAAAAAAAATTCTTATATAAGCTATATTTTCGATTTGTTTAGTTTGGAAAACTAGAATGAAAAAATATTTTTTATTTTAATAAGATTAGAATTATTTTAATATCGACATGCAAATCAAAGTTATTTTATTAACAGAAACAGAGAGTTATAAATATAAATTTCTTAAATAAAAAGAAATGTTTTCTAGTGAGAAATTATAATTAATGTTAAATATGGCGACAAAAACAAAATATTATTTCCTCCAATCCTTAGAACATAGAATCCTATAGTAGTTTTTTATCATTAAAAAGTTAATTATGGCTATGAAAAATTTTATTTATTTTTAGCTAATGTGAACATATTTAAGTATTCAAGAATATATTATTTTAATATACAGTACATATAGTATTTAATATAATATATATAATACATAATATATATATATATATATATATATATATATATATATATATATATATATATATATATATATATATATATATATATATATGTATGTATGTATGTATATATATTATTTCTATCTATCTATCTATATATATATATATATGTATGTATGTATATATATATTATATCTATATATATATATATTATATCTATCTATATATCTATATATATATATATATATATATATATATATATATATATATATAGTATTTTTGTACATAATATTTATTGAAGACTATGTGAAAACAACCTAATTGATTAAGTCATTTCACATATTTCCTCCATTGGCTCATTTACATTAATGGATGGCAAAAGCAGATACGAGATTTACTTTAATATTTAACATAATCATATGGCACACTAACAAAAGCAATTGTGATAGTTAAAACATTTTAAAATCTATCTTTTTCTAAATAACAATAATCTGTCCAATAAAATATGCATTTTGAATAAAATCATCACATATTTTTTGCAGTGTGCTCCACTGAAAGTTAGTGCTCAGTTTTTGAGTTAACATTAATTTTTATGACTTCTTAAGCTTAATTTATTGGGATATTTAGATGTTCATCTACCTTCTGTCAATGGGAAATCATCACTTCATTTTATGTCAAATTTATGCTGAATATTATAAATTTTTTAGAGAGATAGTCTTAAAATATGACTTACTTTGCGTATTTCCAATTTTCTGAAATTATTAATCCAAGAACAGGAGAAAATTAAAACAAAATACAATGACTTGCCATACATCATCTGCATAGTTATTAACTGTTTTATTTTTACTTTTTAAATTAATAAATTTTTTGCAATTAAAACAAAAGTCAAGTTACTCGCACAATTTCAAATTATATTTCGAGATAGTATTTTACATAGTAAATGATTGGCTTTTCATTAACTTAAAATTAATCATTCAAAGTTGTGCACTTCTTTAAGATCATATTTTGTTAAGATTAAATTATAAGTAAGAATAATATAATTTATGTATTTATTAACATGACTAACATGCAATGTAATAATTATTCATGTTTTCTGAAATACATAAAATCTCTTTTTAAGATATAAATATTCTTTATGTAAATATCAACTTATCACATTGTGAACAGTGTAAATAGCTTTAAATATAAAAAAGATAAAAGAAAATAAAAGTTTAATATAAACTTAATAAAAAAAGTAAAATAATATTAGTATAGTAATAATAGTAAAATAATATTAAAATAGACAGTAGATATTTTTATTTTTCTGTTCGTATTTGTTAATTTATAATCATTTCTCTCAGAACAATCAGCATTTTTTTTATTTAATTTTTTAATAAGTAATTTCTTCGGAAGCTCACGCTAAATAGCTTCATACATTATGATTTTTATTATTACATATATTTTATGAATAGCATATTAAATACAGCTAAATTAGTCTAAATTAATTAATAAGTTAATCTAAATTAATTAATAAATTAATCTAAATGAATTAATTTTAAAAATAATCATCTAACTTAATTTATAAATTCTACTTTTAATATACTATTAATAAGATTTTTCTTTATATTCCTGTTAGGGATTTGGTTTTATCTCTCAAGAAAACGAACCAAAATGTACTTATTGCAAAAATAGTTAAGAATATCTTACACTGACAAAACCTTTTAGAGAAACTTATTGAATATTTCATGGAAATGTCATTGACGCTTTTTTGAATAAAGTAAGCATATAGCCTTGGAGATATATGGGATTTGTAAATCATATTTTAAGTCAAGCTGACATTTTTTATTTCGTTTGAATAATATTCTACTTGTCAGGAACAGCTCTTGCCTGGAAGGATTTTTTAGGTTTAAAAGTAAGGAAGATTTTTTTATTTCCTCTTTATCAGTTGACTTTGAACAGTCACTGTGATCTCGATTTTTAAAATCGCTGCTTATACACACACCATTATGCGACTTTCGATCAAATGTTCAACTCGGAAAGTTTTTGTCAAATTCATTCTGTTTCATTCAAAACTGAAATATACTTATATTTCATATGATGATAGTAATTTTTTTCTGGTGGATATAGTAAATGAGCTTTGATATAAAAAATGTAATTTCTTTTGATTTTTATGACCTTTACTTGCTTATGTCATACATTGTTTGATAAATTTAATACATGCGATATACATGCTCGTTAAGTTTGGGTAATCGAAAAAATTGTGGTCAGTTGTTGAGCAGTTAAAATTAGTGTAATTATCTGGAGGAAATTTCCTCCTCTCCAGATCAAAGACAAAATTAAGGGAATGGGTCATCTGTGATGCCATATATAGGAGAAGTCTCAGAACAAAGTTGTACTTATACTTCCGTGGTGCTCTGACTAAACGAAAGACTCACCCTTCTGATTTAATTTTGAAGCCTTCGATAAACCACCTTCGCTTGTTCATAAATATCAGCAACAAATAATATTTGCTATTTTATTTCAATACATAAAAGTTAACGTTTGATTATGATAAAATTTATTTATATTATTTAAAATACAAATAAAGTTATTGTTACTTAAAATTTTTGATAATAATAATTTGTTTTGTCAAAAACGTAGTCTTTCTCCATGTAAGTTCTGGGAACTGTACCTATATTTTTTTGAAATATGTAAATTGCTCTTATATTTTCTAAGGCATCTGATAAAATAAAAGAAATTTATACAAATGCTCAGATAAAAGAGAATAGTGTTTAAATTTATTTGGTAAATTGAAGTTGCGTTTTATGATACATTTACATAACAGTAAATATTATGTGACTATGAAGAAATAAGAAATCTCTAATTAGATTTGTGTTAAAGCCCAGGTAGACTAAATTCATCTAAATTTCAGCAAAATTCAGAAACAACTTAATCAGTTATTAACTGTTTTTCAGAAACAAATACTTATTTACGAAAATAAAATTTACAATACCAAAGAATATAATTTTGTGAAGAAAAAAGGAATATCAAATGCTTTTCTAAAGTTTCGCTACAAAACTCTCTAGTTTTGTAAATTTTATTTACAATCACACAAACGGCTTAAATATTATATTCGAGTAAACATAAATCATGTTTCATGAAATAATTCCTATGCGCAATATAAATGGTAATTATAGCAATTTGCTGTTAAAATATCATTACATCAAATTTATCTATCGAAATCAAATGTACTGTGAATCAAATCTCTTTAAAACTATTTTCTTTTAGTACGGTCCAAGTAAAGTATATGTATTAGTTTTCGTATATCAATAATTTTTAAATGAGATAAAAATGATGTGTCACAAGCTGTATTGAGAAAATTAATTGTTAAGATAAAACTAGTAAATGCTGTTTTGTTTCTGCAAAGCAATTATAACTGTTTAGAATTACTATCCTTCTTATTTTTACATGACAGTGTATGGATTTATAAAAATAGTGGATATAGATTAACCTTAACCTATAAATTAGGATTTTTCTATAAATTGATTAATAATAAGCAGATTTTTGTTTAGTTTTTTTCTGCAGTTACATCAATGAAAGAACATGCATTGCATCGGATTATTAAATTTTTGAAAAACAACACATAGACAAAAACTCATTCAAAAAGAATTACAACAAAATAAAAATGATTTCACTCTTATTGATACGGAATACAAAGGAAAAGGGAACATGAATGATTTCCTCTCAGAATTTCAGAATTTTACTTTACTCTCGTATGTACAAGCTTAGTAACGGCATGAATTGAAAGTCTTAAATAAACTTGAGTGATTGAATACTATTATACTAAACAACTGAAGATAGAAAGAAGATTTCTTTTCTGGAGTTCAATCTGTTCAGTGGATTTAAGTGTGATCCATTCCATTTCTTTCCTGTGTGTAAGACACTTTTTTTGACTGGAATTCGTATATTTTTTGCTAGGTATGTTGCGAATGATATGAACTGAAAATTCAGCTTCAATTCATTTTGATTCTTGGAATATAAAATTTTTCTTATAATCTATCACAAAAGTATTTTTCAATTAAAATAAAATATAAAATTTTCGGTTTAATTAGTTTTGTAAAGGATATTTTTGTTGATAAGTTTTACAGATTTTTAAAGCTGAGGTTTGTTAGTTCCCTTTCGATGAATTCGAGAATATTTTAAGAAACTGAAAGATTAATTGAAGAATTTATATTCTAGATTTTTGGCTATACTTTTGTGAAATCATTTCGAGTGATAAACAAATTTTTAAAAAAGTTCAAATAAAATATTTTGACATTTGATTTTTATACATTTCCGCAAAATACATCACTATATTTTATTCTATTACATTATATTTTTGAAGTAAAAAATGAATAATTAAGTGTTTAGATGTAAAAGTGGATTAAAAAATCACAATGATAATCAAACCAGAAATTTAAAGCGTTTTTAAAATTTGAATGATTTTTAAAAAGAGAATTCAAAATTAGAAACTTAAATTAATGGCAATAAATAGATAAATATAAATTACGAACAATCTATTTACTTAATTTTTTGACTTATAGAAATTTATGCATATTCATTTTTATTTTTATTATGTTTTAAGTAAATAGTAATGATTATATTTTACAGAAAACACGCAAAATGTTTCTGAAATTTAACTAATAAACAAATTTGTCATAATAAAAATATGAACAATTTATTAAAATTGAATACATAAGTTATGAATTATTTTGTTTTTTAATTGGGGAAATAATCTAAAATGCAATTATTGATGTTTTTATTTTAGTGCTATATAAATCAACTCTATTTAAGGAAATTATAGATGTGTAAATGCAAATATCTCTTAGTAAAAATTTGAAATTACAATTTAAGTTATATTAACCTTGTATTTTAAATTTCCCTATAAACATGAGAAAGTAAGCAAATAATATATTAAATTTAGAAAATGAATTACATGCATTACAGATTATCCTCTACAAAAACTTCAAATCGTAGTATTTTATAAAATTTATTTTTAAACTTTAAAAAATGGAAAAGAAATAAATAATAAATTTTTAAATTGAAATATTTTAACTCATTCAAAAATCTATTTGCATATATAAAATTTAAATTTATCTAATAAAAATAATAGTAATATTAATTTTTGGAGTTAAATCAATATATCTAATAAAAGATTGTTTTATTGTTAAGTAGATTAAATTACAAGTAAATAAGCTTTAGTTTTTAAGTTTATCGAAACTTCTAATATTGAAGCCATGTAAAAAATTTAGAAAGGCAAAGTGAGGAGGTAATTCTAAAGAAACTGATTACACCACACATTTTTTGTTTCTATAACCTAGAAATATGTCTCAAAATATCTAACGAGAAAAAAATGACAGTTTAAAATATTACTTAGCTACAAAAAATATATTGTTGTATTCATTCAAATAGAATGCTGTATCTTTTCAAATCAAACTTACCATACACCAGATATATCCTGGAACTTTAGAGAGACTTTGTTTAAGACCTGAACAATTATCTGAAATAGTGGCTGATTGTCTTCAATATTACGTATTTTTAATGTCCCTGAAATTTAGAATTTTGGATCAGTTTAGAAGAACAGTCTGTATTGACATTGGTGTGAATTTTCGAAGATTTAACTGTAAACAAAATGTTTTGAACTGATACAAAGTTGGTGATTACAAAGCTGAATAGCGGAAATTTGAATAAAAAGCAATGATAGGTTGGATCATTCTTTCAAGACGAACAGATGTTCCATAATTAGAGTAAAATATAGAAAAATGGCATACTGAAATTTTGAAACTTTTATGAATCGTGATAATCATCAAGGACAAGACCACCATCTTCTTTAGTCAGCTGTCAATAAGTGAAGTATGGTTTTCTTAAACCTTTGTCTCTGTATTGTACCCCAGAAAAATTATCAACTTCATCTAAATTGTCATAGTACAACTCAAATTTTATCAAACATTTGTCTTTATTGATGCTGATCAATCCATTTTAAGATGGGCTTACAAATCCTGTCTTCGAATCGGATTATTAATTGCACTTATAGATCTAAATTCAATGATGATTTATTATCCTCATTCTTTTTATGAGTTGTCAAATACAGATTCTTGTAAAATCTCCGTCATTTAGAATAAAGTGTAAGTTTTGCTGAATTACACCGACCACAATTAGAATACAACAATATTTGGAAGATTATTCAATCATTTAGAAGCGTCTAGAGATATTCATTCAAGCCAAGTAATACTTGAATATAATATATTTATCTATTTATTAATTTATTCACGTTCAAATCAACCATTACTTGAATTGAATGTTTCTAAATTAATAAGTAGACAAATGTTGTAATGATATTCTCCTGATTTGAAAGAAGAAAAAAAGTAGAATTAATTTATATCACTACAAAGATATGTTTAAAAGATCAAGATTGGATCGTGGCATATCATTATGAGTATAAAATGACACACACTTTATTGATTATAAAAAGTATTTTACCAGACTGAAATAAAAAAATGATGTGTTTATAGCTGTCACGAGTGTTTTCATAATAAGAAATTATAAGATATTTAGGTTTCTTCATAAATTTATACATTTTCACAATTCTTCGAAGCTTCAGCAGCTTTCCGTTTTTTTTCCCAAAACATTATTCTCTGAAAAATTAATTTTGTCACTACAATGTGAAGTGAATTGTTCGTTTTAAAAGAAATAAACAGTCAAAAAATGTATCATTACTCTTTTGGAAGAATTCCGTCTTTGATATGGATTACGGATTATAAAAAAAAATAAATGAGAAAGATTTTACAAATAGTGTCATGAACTAATTATTCCATGGTTAAAATCCAACATATCAAGCACATACATACTAACTCAACTGATATCAAAAATTTCTTCTAAAACTGGCTTAAGCATGCTTCTTAGTAATGACCATCAACCATAATACCATTAGTAAAGTTTGATTTAAGTATAGCCGAATGCGACTCCATTGGTCAAAATGCTGTATTATTCCACTTTGCAAAGAACTTCTAAACTCTAAACAATATAAAAGATGACAAAGCTGAAAATTAGAATGATGATTTTGTTTTAGAAATTCCTTCATACTCCATTCGCTTTGTAGATTCCTACCTCCAAGAATTGTTCATCGGGTTTGAGAAAAAATTGAGTCAAACAAACTAAGCAAAAGTGATATGCTGATAGAAAAATGCAGCAGCTATTACTAGTGTCTAGAAACTAGTAATAGCTGGGTAAAATCAGCTAAACAAAATAAAAAAAAGCGATACCCTGATTGAAAAGTACACCAGCTATTACTAGTCTCCAGCAACTAGTAATAGCTGGTGAAAATTGAGCTAAGCAAATTAAACAAAAGCGATATGCTGATAGAAAAATAAATCAGCTGTTATTATTTCCCCAGCTATTACTAAGAGACCAGTAATAGCTGGTTAAATATTAATACCTGAACTAGTCTTCATCTGATCAATAACGGTCCATAAAGTCTAGTGAATTTATTCCGAAGCAAAATGAGCCCTATGTGACAGAGACAACAAGATATTAAATGATTTTTGATATTGCCCATCTCAATGAACTACACAAAACTCTTGGCAGATTTTATTTGAACTCTTTCACAAACTGTTTCAGTAACCACAGAAACCTTATCATTTATCGAAATAAATTTCACGAAGAAAAATTTACTTCTAAATCATGCAATGCATATTGAAACAATATCCCTCTCAAATGATGCTCTTAATTTTAATTCTATAACTGTATTATTCATCAAACTTGATTCCAATCATTTTATTTCCAGCTTATCCATGTAAAAAACAAGAGATCGTTACTATTTCAAAATTTAAAAGTAAAACTTAAATCTAAGATGCATTTATTTGCACTGCAATAATTTTTCGGTGGGTGTCATCAGACAATAATAATGTTTTCCCATAACAAATAATAATAAATAATTAAAATTCAATAAATTTTGCAGTTAATTCAAATGGCTGCCAAGATTACCAATCATTCTTAGAAAACATTGGATTTTCAAATACAACATCGAAAAAGTCAGTGTTATGAAAATAAAACTTGTTGAAGAAAAGCTCATTTAATTTGAATGCGAGAAATAATAACAACACAATTGTATAATAATAACATTATATGTAATAAATAATAACTTAAAACGTAATATGTAAAATTATTAATTTTTTAATATATCAACCAGTATAAAAAAGTTTCTTCTTTAAAATTAAGCAATATACTTAGCTAACTTTCGTACTTGTTTAACCTCTCAATGTCAAATGGTATTACAATAATAAAAAATAAAAGTTTAACTGGAAACAAATAATGTATTTAAAAATTAACAAAAATTTCTTTTATTTTTTTTTGGCATAATAATTACAATGATTCAACAAATGTTCGTCATTATTTTTAGCATTATTGTTTTTAGCATTATTATTTTTAGCATTTAGCATCATTTATTGATAATTACTGAATGTCCCATCATTTGTAAAACTGATTACATTTTGATTTCCTTGAACTTTAGAATTTTTTTATAGTCATTAATTTTTGAATGGCTTAAAACACCTGAAAATTATTTTTTCCCCCGTGAAATTTGGAATTGGAAAAGAGCTTCACATTGAATGAATCAAATTCTTAAATGTTTCATTCAATTTTGAAGTCAACTAAAATTGAAATGTTTAAGAGTCATTGTAAAATATATACAGTTATAGAGAATAAAATATTAAATTTTTTTTAATTTAAAAAAATTACTTGTGGTTTATTATTTAATATGAAATTTTCTACTTTTAAATCACAGTTTTTTTTCTTAAATTCTGTTATGTTTTTCTGCCATAAATATGTTTTAAGAAAAGTTGATTTAAGGCTGTTAACTTCTTTCCAAATAAAAGGAAAACAACTATTAATTTTTCGTAAAATTATTTTAAATGCTTATTTTTTATAAAAATTAAATATTTAAAAATTTATTAATGCATTGTTATTTAAGTCAAGTAAAAGTAAAAGGTCATACAAATATGCATCATGTAAATCATTGTATCTAAATAAAATGATTTGACTTCTTTTGCATATTCTTATCAAATTAAAACAACAATAAGAATAATAGTATAGAATAACAAGAATATAGAGTAATTTATTTCAAGAGAACAACAACCAATAATAGGACATTCACAGCTATATTTTCTTATTTCTGTACAGAAAACGAACAGCTAATAAACGTTGGATGGTCAACATTCCACGTCAACAGATGTCAGATTACGATAATAGATGCCTTACTGGAAGTGGAAGAAAAAACAGGAAGATTCTTGTTACGGAGGGAAAAGTACATGTATTTATAGTTATTTTTATGCAGAAAGGGAATAATAAAAGAAAGTAAATTTATGATCAAGAAGATTAAAGGAAAATATGATAGATAGAAATGATTATTATAATAAGCTGAAGTGTCATCTCACATGTTTTTGCAGCGAATAAATCGTGTCACAAAAATACGAACTTAAATGAAGTAATTTTCGCAGTAGTTTATAAAGAATATTGGAAGCTGCGAAAAATATATTTAAAATGTTTCCTTTATATATGTAAAAGTGATATCATTGTTATTCACCAATATAATGAAAATGAGAGCATTAATATAATTGAATTTAAAGCATTAGAATTTATTTGAAATCGTATTCAATATAATAATTGGCTAATAATATAGGTTATACATCAACGGAAAAAAAAGTTACGGTAGGTTTTAATTATCACATGATAAAAAAAATCGGATAATTAAAGTAAGATCACGAATGAAATAATTAAAAGTGATAAAAATGTATATATTTTTAAATACAAATGAAATCTAACTGCATAAATAATCCAAACTTTTCTTTGATTAGAACTAAAATTGGTGCGAAAAATACTAAATAGTTATAAACACGATTATATGAAAACTAATTACAAGTAAACATTTTTCAATGATTCTGCCAACAAACTTATAAATCTAAGAAATATAATTTATTTCAAGAAATGAAAAATGTTTAATTTAATCAGTATAATAGAAAAAGAAACTTTTGATAAATAGTTGTACTGTTTATCATATTTATCTTTTAAATCATTTTATGTAAAACAGTTACAGTATCAATAGCATTTAATCAAAATTCGTTTTTAGATAAACAATTTTTGAAAAGTTTAGAAATTTAACAAATAAAAGTATGCTTGAAATTTTAACAAGTATCTGCAATGTGAATTCAACTCCAATGCGTCTTTTGCAATAATTTTTACGATTAATTTAAACCTATTATTTTCATTAAATGTAACAGTGTTTAAAATATATAATTTAAATGAAGGTTGGGATTAAAATATTTTTATTTAACAAAGGAAACTTTTAAAAAATCAAGATATTTCAAATAAAAAATAATCATTTATGTTTTAATCTGAACAAAAAGGTAAAGGAGTTTTTTTATCTGAAAAATTCAATTAATAGTATACAATTAATGAAAATATAAATGCATATATATTTTTATTTTAAAAACATTTATTTTTCTTGCTTTTTCAAATTACAAAATATATTTTTATTGAGAAAAAAGCAAAATTTAAACAAAAAATAAATATAACCATAAAATGCCTAACTAAATAATATGAGACAGAAAATTATTTAGATTAAAATAATCTATTAATAAGACCATTTAATGTAAATCATACATTAATGTTTTTTATTATTAGTAAAACTTTTCTATTAGTATCGTGACAATTTTTGTGCATCATTTGATTTAAAATAATTTATCCACATACGTTTTCTATACACCTAATAAATTTTCTACATATTTAGTAGTTGAAATAAAATAGTTAGAGTAAACAATTTAAATCAGTTGGATTTGAAAAAAAGAGTAAAACGAATTCAAATTACAATTTTCAGTATTCTTATTTATCATGTAATCACAATGCAGTTGTATTTTTAACATGTTGACATTTTTAACATTTTAACATACATTTAAAGACAGAAAGACTGATAATTTGAATACATGAAATTATATTCACGTACAAATGTTTTGCGCGTGTAACATTAATGTGACTCGTAAAATGATTATACATTTTAGGGTCTTGAATTCTTCTTTAAAGATTTTAAAATTTAAGAAATATATAATTGAAAATTTACCATTTTCTTATCAAGTAAAATAAAAAAAAACATTTTAATTTCAACAAAATTTCAGAATGTTAATCAAATGAAATGAAAGAAAATAAATTAAACGAATTTCAAGGACGCACAATGCAATATAAATTATTCAAATTAAATTTTTTGAAATTATATAAATGTGTAGTAACTTAAATTATGTATAATTATGAGTAGAGATAAATATATTCGTATTGCATAATACTCCAATTTAATATTGAATGCATTAAAACATTCTGATTAAAAATACTTCTTAAAGAAAAATATGCAGCCAAATTTAATTTAATATTACAAAATTTAATGTGCTAATTACAAAGTTATAGATTCTAAAAAAAACTTATATAAAACTAAAACGTACAGTAATTATTCCCCTCCTTCATGTATTTAGCATTTTTTGTGCATCAATTTCAGGATTAAATTAAATATCAAAGTCTTAATTCACAGAAAGTAATTATATATAATATTTTGTCCTTTGAAAGAGATTTCATGTATAATACGACATATTTCTATTAAAATAAATTATTTATTAATTTAAATTCATTTCTCACGTCCTAGAAAAATTATATATTTTTTAAAAATCATTAAATAAGAAAATTATATCAAAAGAAAGCTGATGGTTTCTTGTAAAGCATGTTATCTGATGTATTGAAATCATATTTTTGACATAGATAAAAATAAATTTATATCTTTGACATATTTGATATCATTTACATAGTATTTTCTTGCATTTATCATATTTTAGCAGAAACCATTAAGTAACCTTATTTAATAAAATCCTTCAAATGCCCGCGCAAAATAATAAAAAAATTAGTCATTAAATTTAAATCATACATTAATGGATAAAACGTAAAACGACAGCAAACTAAAAGCAATTATAGTATATTAATATTTTAAGGATTTTATGTAAATCTAAATGTTTCTAAATTGTGAAAATTATGAACATTTTGAGGAAACTAAATCGTTAATTTACAGTCATACCTTAAAAGAATCAAGAAAAAAAATGTTTTAACTTGTGATATCATTTTATATTTCATAAGGTTTATGAATTTAGCAATTAATATATATAACATGTTCAAAATATTACAAAAAATTTTAAATATAAACTGCAATTATTGTATATATTTTATGACGTTTTTTAAACTTAACTTTTATTTTAGAATATTTAAGATTTGTTATTTAAAAAATAAAAATCATTTTATTACTTCATTCTGTTCCAATTAAATGTATCAATCTCTTATCAAACATGATTTTAATCATGCGTAGAAATTTTTCATGTGTTCATATTTTTCATTTTATTCTTATATTCTTGAATTCCGATATTTAAAGAAATATATGTTTTCTATAGATGAGTAAGAAAATAATTTAATATACTATTAAATAATTAATAATTTAATACAGATTATTTAATAATATGTTGTAACAACTAAATATATAAAATAGAGTAAATTTAATGATTAATAAAATTTATAAGATCAATGTTTTAATTTGCTGTTACAATTCCTTATAACTAAACATTTTAACTACACAACTAAACATGTTCTTTGTTCTTCTCGCTACTTTTAAAAATAATATAAAATAATCTCATTTATGTATATCACCAATTACATAAATGAAATTATTTTATTACATTTATGTATCATCATCAAAAATTAAATAGTATAATTATTCAAATGAGAAGTAGCATCACATGATTTGGTAGCAGTTTTTCCTGAAAGATAATATAAAAATGGTTATATCTATAAAACTTGTTATTTAATAAAATTAAAATGAAGAACAAAAGCTGATACTCTTGTAGATAACAATGCAGAGCTACGTTTTGTGTGAATAATAAAAATATGTCGTATCATCCGGCAGTAAGTTATAAGGTTTTAAATAAAATCAGCAGTAAGCTAATGATATTACGCTGATGATATTCATTGCATTGAAATTTTTGGTAAAAAAGAATGATTGCTTATATGATAGATATATCTGGATAAAAAAAATCTTATTTTCTTTGATATTATTTTTTACTGTCCATTTTATCAGGGTTTTTTTATGTCAATGGACTTTAACTTATTTTACTGCTTTCCTCACACACTTAATGTAACTTTGCATTTGAATTGTGAATAATATGAAATTGTTTTGTGGTTTTTTTTAATTTAACGTGCACAAAAATTTCCAATAGTGCTTTTGCGAGGAATATATATTTTTTCATGTAAATTAAGATAAAAATAAACATATTTGATTTCATTACTCATTTTTTTAGCAGTCATCTATAGTTAATAATGAAACACTTGCCTTTGTAACTTTTTAGTAGATCTAATTATGTTATTTGATTGAAAAACATCTAATAATACATATATGTATGAATGTAAACATATATGTATATATATGTGTGTATATATAAATATAAATATATATATATATATATATATATATATATATATATATATATATATATATATATATATATATATATATATATATATATATATGAGCAATGTTAAGAATTTATTGAAAATTGAGAGTAAAAATATGTATTATAACTTTCTGCAATATAAAATATTTCATATTTCAATGCGTTTAATAATATATACAATACAAATTTATTAATATTTTTATACATAGCTAAACAATTGAGGAACTATATCTGAAAATATTTTTTCTTATGTTTATGGAAAATCATTTTGAAAATAAGCTCAATTAAATAACAGCATTAAGAATTAAAATAAATGTGTGATAAAATTATCGAGTTAATAAAGTGGTGTTATGTCTTTGAAGAGTAGCCATGTATTTTTTTGCTATATTGACGTAAGCTTTTCATTTCTCAAAATATTCAAAGGCAACGTAAAATGTGTCACTTAATATTTAGCGGCTCTTCATTTTAGTAACAGTGAAAAGTCTCTGAGTTTTTTCTTCTAAATTCAAATTTATCTCTTTTTTGGTAACCCATTATAAATATTGGAAGCTCTTGTAAGTATTTTCTTCGCAACACTGCAAGTTAAAGTATGAATTGAGAATCTGAGATGCCGATATAGATTTTATTACGAAATGTGAAATAAAAAAAATAATGATATATTGAGAAACAAGTGAACATTTCTCCATTTGTGTTTTAACATGAAAATAAAATAAGGATGTCATAGAAATAAAAATATAGCATATAAAATCTCAGATGAAAAAAGAAATGATAACAAAAAAAAGAATTTGATATCAATAAAAATCGATAGACAAATGGAAGCTCAGAAGAAGATTGGCTTGATTAGAAATAACATGGAAGAATCAAAAATAATATTTACTTCCATATGTCAAAGTATTCTATTAACAAGGGAAATGCATAAGTTTATAATTTGGGATATGAGTATTACATAATGTAAAAACATTAGGTAAAAAGTAGACATAAATTAAAGAATACTGATTAAAATTAAGGCTATTGAAATTTTAAGTAGTTATTATTTTGTTTTTTTAAGCATTTTTTACGTTACTTTGTCTTTAATTGAAAAATACAGAAATTTATATAAATGACATAAATAATTAAATTACAATAACCACATATAAAGTCATAAAAATACTGTGAGATGATTATTTGAAATTATGTTAAGTAATCTGAAGAATTTAACCATAAACAATTAACTTAAATATCAAAATATCAATGTAACACAATATGTATATTAACACACAGTACAAAGTTTACTTGAATATAACAGAGTACTGTGGAAGTAAATCTTGTATATGAGCGCTTTCTAACTCAAAGCAATTTTTTTTAGATTTTAACTATAATTTTAGATATTTTTTAGGAAATTTATTGAGAAAATTATAAAGTCATTAGTTGTATTTGATTGCATTCAAACAAGAAATCTTCTGTAGATGATTCATTCACCAAAGAGCTGAACTTTACTCAAAAGTCACGAGCCCATTCATCTAAACGTGCGTTATCTAATTCTTATATACACCATTCTAAACATTCTGATATCGCAATTCTGTCAAAATGATTTTTTTTAAATTATTCGTATTCTTATCTCATATTTTTTAGTTCACAATATGCAACTGCCATTTGTTTATCACATTTTAAGATGATTGTATAAATCGAAAAATAATAATAAAACTAATATTATCACAAAACATTTTTAATTTTTTAAAATCTGTTATTGAAAACAATTTCTGGTACGTTAAGTTTTAGTTTCAACCAAATAATTAAACTTAAATTGCAGATTTTATATTTAAGTTCATGCACATTAAGAACGTGTTATGAGTAACGAAATTGAGAAGAGTGTCAGTCTTAGCAGCTTTAATAACTATCTTTTTTCAAGACTTTTTATTCAATCATTTAAACACAATTTTTTATTTCATTCATTTAAGTTCTGAGTATTTTTCAGGTTAAAAAGAAAAGAATAGAGAAAGAATAGGTTTTCTGTTAGTCGTAATAGGTGTTTGATATAATCCAAATATTTCTGAACACAAAAATTTAGATAATTACATGCATTTTAATTTAAGTAACTTATGACTTTCGACTGAAACGAAAATTTAATTTCCTTACTGTAAATAATAAAATTTCAATTAATTTTCTGAGAAATCTTGTGTGATTGCTAAAAGAAATAATATTTGTCTTAAAAATATTATTAAAATCTGTTTATGTATATCCCTAGATATTAAACATAGACTAAATTTGCTAATACAAACTTATATACATATTTAGCAAAACATAGTAAATTATTTTCTGGTATATTATTATAACCTGCTCTATTTAATATTTATGATACCTTTAATAATACATTTCTCACTTTTCAAAGATCACTATTGCATAGTTTTTTTTAGCATTTAGCAAATAGAAAAAATTTGAAGTTTTTTAATAGTGTTTTAAAACTATTAAAGAAATTAGTATTTATTACCAGTTTAAGCTATCTTTGATTAAATTTACGATACATTTCCAAGCGTAATTTCCTACTTCTAAGATGCTAAGTATTGTTAACAGCCTCGTAATTCTGAACCATTGTCACGAGCCTTAAATAATCACAGTCAAACACGGTTAACTACCATTTGTGTTTTTGCGATTCTTTACGTACGTGTTAAAGAAATGCATCTTGTTTTAAGTGTGCATACATCCTCTTAACAATGTGGACATTGAATGTGTAAGATTTCACACCACAACCACCCGATTAACCGTAAAAATTTCTTTCACTACCAGATTGTTATGAATTATGAAATAATTTGATACATGGTACATTATAGAATAGTTTTACCACAGCTCTAGGCATAGATGTTGTATAATAAATCATGCCAAATTTCGAAATTTTTTGGAGACGAAGGAATGTTGCCAAAGATGACATATTGTCACATCTCTCAATGACTTAAATACTGGAATTCAAAAAATATAATTTTCTATATAATTCTTATAGCTCTCCACATCTGTGACGTAAAAAAAAATCAAGTGGCTTGATAAATAAGGAAATCCTCCAAAGAATCACCAAACTAAGAATTTGGCGTGCTAGATTATACGATATCTGTGTTCAACCCTCTTCGGAGTTAAAGGCACGCAGCTCAGTCATATAGCATCTGTTGAACAACGGGCAAAGGATATTGCGCTTCTAAATGTGTGTTTGTTGAGTGAGTGAAGATTTCAGCTGCTTTTGCCATGGGAATTAGGCTTATTATTTAAGAGAAGTCATCCCGGAAGCCTATTTACGCGGTGGATGTTAAAATGTATTACAACAGCATTCAGTCGCTTATGTGCATAGCCACGTGTTGTAAAAACAATATAGAATCGTTCTTGTATGAAAAAATTTAATATTTGTTACTCAAACGTAATAAAAGCTTGAAATAGTTTTGAATCTAATTTTTCATTTTTAAATATAAAAATATGTCATCAAAAATTATTGGCAAGTGTCAAAATGTTTCAAATAATTTAATTTAACCAAATAATAATAAATTTGATCAAATAAATTGATTGTTAATTATTAGGAGATGTTTAATTTGATTTAACAAAAGAATTGGGAAATATTATTCGAAAACAAGGATAGTGAATAAGTGTTTTTATAAATTTCATTGTTAATAGCTATGAAACAATTGTCTTAATTGCTTTAACAACGAGTCACATATTTCGATATGAAACAAGTTGAAAGATTGTTTAGAAGAAAGTAACAAAAATAAAATATCCTTATATATATGTATTCTTATTTATATAATTTAAATAACCTTTAGTAAATACTGAAAAGGTTTAAAATTTAAAAATGGAAAATTTTAACTTCTCTCTCTCTCTCTCTCTCTCTCTCTCACACACACACACACACACACACACACACACACACACACACACACACACACACACACACACACACACACACACACACACACACACACACACACACACACACACACACACACACACACATTATCAAATTAAAGTTGAATTTAAAATATTTTCTGTGAATGTTTCTCTTTCATAATAAAACATTACAAAATACATTTTTCTTATTGAAACTTTTCAATCCTTATCGAAAGGAGATTTTTTATTACTTGCCTTATATTCTGCCACCTGCCAACCGATGGCTAAATAGTTAGCTCTTCTGACTCCTGAGCTGTGTGTGCCGGCTTAGAATCCGGTTCGAACATGTATGTTTATTTCTCTTTGTTGTATTCTCTGGCTGGATAATTTTTATAAATTAATTAAATACCCACATTTTTTTCCTGGCTGAAGTCCTTTTTTATTTAATTCGATTTCCTATCCCCCATTCTGACGAAGGGGGATGCCCTAACATAGGACTTGAAGGAAACCGGTTTTTCAGAAAGAGAACGAGGGAAGGAGGAGAAGACAGGTGTCAGTAGAAGAAAAGGTTGTAGCACATCGCCTCTAAAAAAGGCCCGTGGTGGTTATTAAAGTCTGACGCTTTATTGAAATCTATAAACAATAAAATTGTATTCGAAATAATGAAATCGTGGGAGTTTTTAGACGTAAGAAGAAATATACTTCTGTAATATGAGTCCAAATGAATACTTCTGCATTCCGAGTCCAAATGGAGAAAGCCTCGCTGAATAAATGATCGATCAGGTTTTCGAATCCCTTTAAATAGGTCGATCAATTTCCTGAAATTTTTTTACGTAAAACAATGTTTTTTTTAAAAATTTATTTTACCAGCAAGTTGTTTCTTTTAGTGTGGTACGACATATTTTATAACTTTAAGCAATGATTATGATATCCAGTGTAAATTATAAACTCCACGTGAGTGCTTAACCATGTTGTCAGAAAATTTTAAATATTTCAAATAATATAATTTTCTGAGTTTATAAGTGTGTAAATAGATTTGTAATTTTATGTTTGAATTAAATGAAGTATTTAATTACTAAAACAAAGCCAGTTTCTGCTTCTATTTTTAAGGTTTGAATCTGGGAAGAGAAAAGAAAAATAATACCCCAAGCTATATTAATTTTTTTTTAAATTTAAAGTATTACTTGTAATAGCTATATATATACAATAACGTATATATAATAACGGTAATTAATATATATATATATATATATATATATATATACATATGTATATATATAATATGGTATATATGTGTGTATATAATAACGGTAATTAAATACACAACATCTGTGTCTTTTCTTCTGTGATGATGTATAAATGTGTCCCATCCTATAAATGGGTTTGTGGTCTTATGGCGAGAGCAATGCTACTCGCCCTTGTGACTTGATTCACAGGTGCCCGTTGGGTAACGACAAATGAGTAGCAATTTCTGGCCTTATTATGGTATAGAGTTTGTCACCCGAGTTCCCACCGCTGGAAAAATAATATTCTGCCACCCAGCCTGTGTGGTGTCTATGACCCACCGTTCTCTCCGAGTGGGCTCGGGTTCAAATGCCGAATAAGGCATTGATTGGACACCGATTAAGGCGTTGACTGGGGATAAGGTCACGCGTCTGCGTGTAATGGATCCCATTTCGAAAACGAAAGCAGCTCACCTTTTAGTTTTTGCCTGAAGTTATCATCCTCATCTATAAATGTTCACTTAACTTCTTCTTATTTGTCCTTTCTCATGTACACTAACTAGAGACAAACGCCAATATCTCAATATAATCTCTCTCTCTCTCTCTGTGTATACACACACACACACACACACACACACACACATATATATATATATATATATATTATTTGATGATAATTACGTTTTCATTCAGTCCAATCTGAAATAATATTTAAATATAAATATTTTCTCTCTCCTACATATTATATTTGTTTGATACTTACTACTTTTTGATGTTTGTCATATTTTTTCTTATGTTCTTTGAGCAGAAAGTTTACTCAAACACCAATACATATTTATTAATAAAAAGGCAATACCCTTATATTGGAATATTATATTTATTCTGTAATATGAACAAAACTATTCAGGTAAACTGTTGGTAAAATGTATATAATATGCTATTTAACCCAATTTTTATTTTAAATTTAGAATCTTTCTATATAATTCACAGTTGTGTGTGTGTGTGTGTGTGTGAATAATTAAATGAAGATTGTTAGAGCAGATTTATGGTATTATAAATTTTTGTTATTTATTCCCATTTTAATTGAAACTGTTTATTGTAATATAAAATTATGAATCACATGTGACAATTAATAATTATTTTATACATAATTTTTAAATTCTTATAAGTTTCACGGTTTATATTACAAAGAGTATCTTTTTTGTTAACATAGTGAAAAGTGAGTACTCTAAAATATTTAATAGATTAAAATGCTTATTTTTGAAATAATATAGTAAATTATTGACAAACAAACTGTTCCATCTCTAATTTCATTCATCTCAGTAAATCTTCAATAAAGAATTCCCGGTTTTCCTGAATCAAAATAAGTCTTTAATCCTACTTTTGTCAATGCCTAATCCATGACTTCTGAAAATAAATGTGTGTATTCGCTCTATGTTATCGCTTGTCAAGGGATGATCTAATATCAACGTACATTTTGTGTTAGTATTTTATTATTGAGGCTCCATTCTTTGTCCTCATTTCTTGTTTTTTTATTTTTTTAATCAGGAATTCAAAAATTATCAACTTAGTTTTCTTCCATAATTATTTTCTACATAAATTTAATATTGTTTGATCATTATAATATTTTTAGCATTCATTTTTATTAATTTCATCTATTTAGATGTGGAATTATTGTTTAAAGCTTCATTCATTATTTTTTATTAGAAATACCATACACATTTTAATTTTTTTCCTAATTAATTTTCTTGGAGAAATGCATCGATTAAAATATTGTAAATTTCCGTCATTATAGATTTCTCAGTATTTATTGATACATTATTGTAACTTTTCAGCTGTGGAGCAATTATTGAGGATTCATTCTTTGTCCTTATTCTTTTTTTATCTCCTTTTTGTATCAAAAATATCATGATTAACGTCACAAATTATTTTCTTAGTGAAATACATCGCTTAAAATATTATAAATTTTCATTGTTACTAATTTTTATTATTGAGTTTTTAAATTATATATTCCGTCTATATTCCAATAATGAATTTTATTGCTGATACTTCCTTCCTTGTCCTTATATTTGTTTATTTATTTATTTTTTTTATCAGAAATACTATCATTAAGTTCTTCACTTTTCTTCACAATAAATTTTCTTAGCAAAATATATCGATTTTAATACTGCAAATTTTCTTTATTATAATTTTAATTATGAAAATTTAATAGTGAAGATAATTTTAATAATTTAATAATTTTTTTAGAGAATTTATTTTGATAAATAATACTATTCATTCAGAAGTGGAATTATAAAAATTGCTTAAAATAAGTTATTTATTTACAGTTTAGTGTTTAGTTTCAGCAAAAAAGAAAATTCCAATTTTTCTTTCATAATGATAATTAGTTTAATTAAATATTAATTTCAATTGAGAGGTTATTTATAATATATTTAACATATTTAAAAAAAAACTTGTTGTTTCCGTTTAAAGTGTTAATATATAATTTTCTCCATAATACAGAAAAGATATAATTTTAAATGAAAAAAATTACTCTTTAATTCATAGGAAAAACACATTAAAAACACAAAATTGTCATTTTTTTACATTTTTTATTACTCTTTAATGAATATGTTAAAGTTAAAATTTTATAAATCTTTAAATAAATTATGTTATAATATGTTTATACATATGATATTTTGTTTTTTTTTATTAAAAATGGATTAAGCAATATTCATAATGCAACAAAAGTTTTCGGTGAATCGAAAAAATGCTTATATATATATATATGGAAATGAAAGAATTATAAGTAAAATATTAAAATGGTGAATGAATGGAAAAATTGTGGAAATTTCAAAATAAAAGAGTGGGCTCTGACTTCCTGTACACCATTTCCAATTCATATACATGATGTAAATACTTGTAAATCTTGATGCTTTTCTATTCATAAACAGTGCAAAAATGTTTTAGATCAGTACAAATATATAAGCTATTAAGTTTATTGTGATCTTATATACCATGTTTTATTTCCTTAACTCACTTTCTTCTGAAATCTAATTATAATTTGAAGGCAGAAGCCCTTTGATGGATGTTGGCAACATTTTTATTTATTTGTTTTTATAATCTGACGATAAAGTGGCTTCAATGGAAATGTAACATTAGATGTCCATATGAAACAAGTTTTAAGAGAAAGAAGAAATATCAGTTGCAAATCTCAATGCATATTGCCTTCTCTAGGTACTAAATTCAACTTACATTCTTATAAAAATTTGGAACCTGTTTTTTTATTTATTTATTTATTTCAGATTATTGCAATAATTTTCTTGCAGCTTTTAAGCAATTTTTTATTTTAAAATTTCATAAAAATGATACAAAATGGACATTTCCCCCACCATTAACAGAATATACCCATCACTGTAGATTATTCAACAATTAAAAATGGTAAAGAACTAAATTATTAATTTTTATCACGATTTGCCATGTGTAAACAATCGTATTTCTAACTTTACAAAGTGCAATATAAGGATTAGTCGTTGGCTCCAAGAGGCCCCATGTAAGAAACATCAAATAATTGGCAACTGTTTCAAAACATACGATTATCTGTAAAAACATATACTGATAGGGCCACTGTGGCCTGGTTGGCTAGGCCGTCGTTCTCATTATCGGAAGGAAATTAGTTCGAATCCCAACCAACCGAAGATACATCATGTTCGCCAATGGTGGTTAGGTCACGTAAACCTGGGCGTGATCGCAATGTCTACCAAGTGAAATGATACCTCTGAGGGTAGCAGCCCTAGCATTTGGTGTCTTCTTCTTGATCCCTGCTTCAAAATCAGGAAGACTCCTCCCAATTGCTTCTATCTAACAGGTAGAGAACAACTCTAGGCTATGTGCAGGGAAACATGCTGGTGAACGACAACAATATATCATGATACATATAAAATGAAAAATGTCATGTTTTTGAGTTCACATCACATGATTGTTGCTTATCTCCCCTCGATTCATATATGATATATTTAGTATCTCAATAAATATGCCTTATTTGATAATCGTTTTATAATTAAATTTGAAAAAGTTTCGAAGAAATGCTACACATTTCATAGAGTAAAGTTTATAGATATAATCTGTTAGAAAGTCTTTTTAATGCTAATAAAGCTGCTTTTGTGCTTGTTGACGAATATTTTCGTAAGTCATGAAAAATGAATCTTCAATCAACCCGAAAATTTTTTCATGCTGGTTTTTGAATAATGCGTTTACTTGTCAAAAGCAGACTTTCCTCGAATAAATTTTCCTCTTTCCTCAATAACATTTTTTCAACCTATCACTTGCACATGGAATATCACTTAAATGTTGCTATTTTAGATTGCTGCCTATATTTTTTCTACAGCTTTTCTTCGCTTGTAATTTTTCTACTTTAAAATTGCTATTTGACACATTTTTTACCATGGATGCAGCTGATTTCACTTTAGATTGCATTTATATTTTTCTTGCAGTTCATATTAGTTTACTCTTTTGGGTAAGAATATTTATTTGTAGTAATTTACAGACATTTAATTCTTTATATTTAGAGGATATTTATATTCTAGATAAATATTATTTTAAAATGTAATAAAGTATTAGAAAGTCGTATTTTAACTAAAAAAGTAAGAGCTTCTTAATTAAACAAACACTTTGTTTTTTCTTATGTCACGTAATTATTTAGTTAATAACAAAATTATTTGAAAATCTTCTGTTTCTATAGCTTTACACATGCATGTATATATGCGAAAATAAACGCGCGCATTTAACGACTTTTTCTTTATAATAAAGAACTATCAACTTAAAATGCTTGAAAACGTAGTTCACTAATATTACATTAGAAATGACTTTAGATATACTGAACAAAATACTTTATATAATTTCAAGAGATTGGTTAAAAGATTGTATTGATTTTAGTTACTGTTATATTATTACAATACCAGTTTGTTAGATTAGTTCTCACGACTAAGAAACAAGGTCTTTTTCAAGTGTTCACCATATTGAAATATTTGTAAGCAAAAGTGACTATTTAAATGCATTACATGAAGATTAAAATGTAATAACCACTACCAGTTTTTTTTAAGAAAGAAATGTATGACGTATGTGCTTTTATACTGTATGGTAGATTTGCTAATGTTCTGTAAATCTTAGATTTTCTTTTTCAAATTATTCCTACTTTTGTTTTTGGAAGCTATTAAAAATACCCTTTAAACATTAAATTAAAAAAAACATACTTTTTCTACATAGAAATTGTATTTATATTATATAAATATATCTTTCAGAGCCTTAAAGGATATGGAAAATTACAATATTTTTACATACATATAAGTAAATTCCAATTTAATTTTACGATTTAATATTATCTTAAAAAATGCATCGTTTAAATTAAAACGCTTTTATATAATGAAAACAAAATTTTTATTGATTTTCTGTTAACAATGCAGGAATTTTGCAATTCTCCAAAAAAAGATACTGCAGGTTTTACATTCAGATACTACATATTTTTTAGTTTAGCCAAAATGTATATTATCTTGAATTGTTACGTACTATTCCTTTTTTCAGACAAATATACTGTATTGGTATATTGTAAGAAGACTATTAACAACATTTTAAATAATTAAAAAACGAATAGCAAATAATTTTTTTAATTTTTGGTTTTGTTACATACTAAATTAATAATTTTTTATATGCTAAATATACAATTCAATTACAAAATTAATGGATTGATTTTACTACAATTCCTATTATAAGTAACTGTAATTTAAAATGTTAAGCATACGATGCCATAGCTACGTACGGAACTATCATAAAAATATATGTCCTTGACTAGAACACAAATAATATGCATAGTACAATACAGCACTACAAGGTTTCAAAATTTTTTCTATTGCAATTTATGTACAAGTAATTCATGCAAAAGGTTTTTTTATTGACTATTTTTACATTTAAACGAACATACTTCTAATATTAGTTACAATTCATAAAAGAGTATCATCGTTATGCTACTAATTTATGCACATTCTAAAATGATCCCATGAAAACTTGATGATATTTAGAATTAGTTTCACTGTGTGTACTACGTTTTGAATATGAAATATTTAATTTTTGAATATATAATGTATCCTGAAAGATATACAACCAGAAATTAGGTATTTAAGCTTCACAGAATTTATAGTTAAATTTAAATTGTATATCATTTATATCGCTCATTTGATTCAATAAACAAGCTATATTTCTCAACTGTAATTTGTATGTAGCATCTGCTTTTGATATTTTATTTATTCCTTAAAGATACATGGTTATGTAAGTCAGTGATATTTAATACATTGTCATTTACTGGAAATAAAAAGCAACGTTTTCTTTTACAAACAATTTTTATTGTTTTTACATTCATTTTAAAAATGCATGCAACTCTGTATATATTATTGTTTTTAGTCGTCTGCAGCTTGATTTTTAGCAGTAATGATTCGTATGGCTGTAGGAAATGATTTACCATGCATTCATTTTTATAAAAGAAATATTTTTTTTTTTAAATTTTGGTCTTAATATTTATGTCTGAAGTGATTGAATAGCGTATTTATAGCTCCATAGATATTCAAATTCTTAAGAAAATATAATTTATTGTTATGTATTAGTTACTACGAATCCAAATAATTCAAGCATACAACGATATTTTGATTTGAAAAAGAATCCCTAATCTATATATTTGTTTTTGAAACTTTGTAAATTTCTTTCGATGAATATTTTTTAAAAATCATTTTGCTTTATTTTTAAATTGTCCACTTTTCTTAATATTTTTTCGAAATGTTAGCGAAAACGAAATTGGTTTCACTTTACCGAGTACTTTTGTGAAAATGTTATTAATATTTTTCGTAAATTCTACAATATGCCATCTTTATTGAAACAAAAGTGTAAAAATTATTTAAAATTAAAGTATGAAGTTGTGTTTATTTTTTATTTTAAACTTTCTTTATAAGAAACAAAATAAGGAATGCACATTTCATAATTTATAGTAATTAGGTTTTAGGAAATTTTTATTTTTAAACGATGAGAAAGTATTTTGATATAAATAATGACTGCATTTCTTAGGTTTATTTTTCCAAAATTGTTTACATATTTAAAATTTGTAATTTATTAAGTATAATATTTTTATTAATTTTTCGCTATTCTTAAGTTTCTAAATTGCTAATTACTCAAGCTATAACAAATTAAATGTAGAGCGGGAATAATTTTATTTTAAAATCTAATTTATTAATAAATTAAAAATAAAATTAAATAGTACTTACAGAAATATAATACGAATGCCCCAATATATTTCTTCTTGAAATTAAATAATAACTACAATTTTTACTTAATTTTGCTTAATTTATATGGTAAATTCTTAAGAAAATATCTAAAATATGTTTTCATTAAATTTATCCAACTTTATTATTTTGTGTAGTCAAATTATATAAACATGTTACATTAGCTAGAATGTTACGAAGAAATTAATTTATAAATGAATTGAAACAATCCTAACGAAAATCAAAGGAAAATCCCAATCAAAACTAACGATAGATTTATGCAATATATTTTCTTAAGTTATATATCCATAAAAGGAGTATGTAATTATCCACAATAAGTTAAGTTATTTATTTATATGCTTTTCTAAAATAGAATAAAATAAGTGTCCTCATTTCTAACAGCTTACATCTCATTGAATAATATAAGCCAAATTAATTGAGATGAAACGTACTTTATTGAGTCAGTAATATTCTCGGACTAATAAGATTAATGATGATTGAAGTCTTCAATTTTCGTAAGTACCCTCTTTGGACCTTTAACGAAATTTCTAAAACTCCAGAAATCAATTCTTAATTGAGTATATTTAAATCGAGAAGCAAGCTAAAATATTACATCGTGTATAAAGGATTTTAAGAGAATATTTTGTTCAAGCGGCTTTAGAATTATTTTATTGCTCAATTTATATTTATTGGAAGCAAAGTATAGAGTATTTAATAGCATAATATTTCATGAACCACATCTCTAATGTGAGAATTCAGTCGTGTTAGAACTGTAGAAATCACCATGATTTGTGAAACCTAAATACCAACTGGTAGAGGAGCTCCACCAAATCTTTCAAATAAATGAGCAAGTGTTTGAGATCACTGGTGGCCAGCTTTAAGTATCAGCTCTTTACAGTAGACATCAATATAGTTAAGTGCTTTAAATTTATCTCCCTTGAAGCAGCAACAGTGGGGCTAAGCAGACATGCAACAACTGGACAGTCCTTTTGGAGAAAATTTCATTTGATGATTGAATAAATACATTTTCTCAGGATCTATTCATGATGAAGTACATTTCTAATACCATTCAATTGAAGATTTTCGTTCAAATTATATTTTTACGATAATTTTGTGGAGAAATCAAAGCATTTTAACAATGTAATTTTGAAAGATTTTTATTCTACTTTTATGTGATATTATTATAAAGTTTGCTTTATAGTGTATATTTTTTCTGATGTTATATTTGATTTTATTTTTTAATAGTGGTTAAAAACAATTGTCTTATGGTTGTAAGAAACAATAACAAGAAGCTTGCTTAACAATTAATTTTCTACCATATAACTTCAAAAATAATTGCAAAAATTTGAATAAAATAAATTTAAAATTAAAAATATTATTATTTGTTTCTCTTGAAATTTGTCATTATAATGTGCTAATTCAAATTATATCATGTAATCAAATATTATATTTATAGTTATTGTCATATATAATGCTTATAAAATTTTAGAAATAATTTACATATTGGGAAAAATATGTTTCTTACAATAAATTTTTTATTCTATGCATTTTTAAGTAGCTAAGATAATTATACTAGGATAATTGTTTTAATAAACTTACTATTAAGACATAAATTTAAAAATGTAGATCATCATTTTCTAATACCACAATTTTTAGGAAAAAAATGTGGTGATTTTCACAAATTAAAACAAGAAATTTTTAAAATTGAAGAGTTTGAAGTAGTGCTAATTTAATTCAAACATGTATTATAAAACTTCGTCCATTATAGTTTACAAAAAAGAAAAGCAAAATATAAAATTAAGAAAGTCATCAGCAATATCAGCTATTAATATTTTAAGAAACAAATTTACATAGAGAAATAATCCTTACATATAGAGATTTCACAGCAAGAAGATGAATATGGCAATCTGGTAAAATTGTACTATTTAAATCCTAATTTAAATCCAGATTTGCAAAAAAATTTGAATGAGATTATTTTTGTGTTTTACTATTTACTCAACGGTTACTTTTTTACACACAAGGGCAAATTGGACTGGGACTTACAATTTGAAATGGATTCTGAAGCATTGCAAATATCCAAGTTCGAGGTGAGATCCAAACCCAAGAATGTAATGGTTACATTTTAATTTGGAAAGGGAGATAACTTTATTGCTCTTCAGTCCTTTCTTTGAATCCGTAGGATAATTAGACCGGATTTACTTTAGACGTTGATGAATCAGATTTTGAAATATATACAAATTTTGTACAGTTCAACGTAATTATTTTTAATAAAAATATAAAAATTTTTCAATTTAATTCCATTTCAGCATTATTATTTATATAAAGTATAAGTATTATGGATAATATTTTTTATCAGATAACATAATTACGTTGATGAAAAAAATTTATTTTCAAAAATTTTCATATATAATATACATTTGAGTTACAATACAATTTCATGCATTCAGTTTTACCGATATACAATATTGGTCAATATTTTGAGATTCTGATATTTATGGCGATACCCTTCACAATTTAACTTCGTTAGGATGTTAGATTGATAATGCAATTTCTGTCCTTTCAGGTCTTTTGTTTCTAAAACTTCATTTAACCTGATATAATTTTTTCCGGAAATACAGTAGTTTAATTTCCTTACAAATATCGGTATATGCAAAGAAATATAATTATTTTAAATAAACTCTTGTGAATCAATATTCCATTTTTTTAGGCAATTGTGTGTGTGTGCTGTTTTCACAAGAGAAATTAAAAAGATATTTTAATTTTTATTCAAATATAAAAATATTTAACATCAAAAATACATTATATCATATTTCTTTGTTTATATTTGATATTTTATTTTTATTATATGTATAATTTTAAAAATCTTGATAAAATTGAAATATTTTAATATATAAAATATGATGCATTAAATAAAAATAATAAAAATAACGCATTAAATATAAATTGCACAAAAAAGAAGATAAATTATATAAGTGTATACTGCATTTACTCTAAGTGCAATATAAGTAGAAATTCTCCATGGTATTAAAAATAGGAAAGTTTTCACACATAATGGGAATTATAAATATACATTGATAAATGTTAATGCTTAAATCACTGCAGGAAGCATTTAGAGCTTTATATGCTTATTATGATTATAATAATCGAGGTCTTTCAAATAAAACTGTTTCATGCGCTTTCAAATATATTAAAAATGTTAGTTTTTAAAGTTAAAAATATTTCAAACATAAAGTAAGAAAACATTTCTCAATAGGGGGGTATCTGAAAATGTTCATAAAATATTTAGATATGACACTTATTCCTAAATATTTACTCATTAAAACACTATTTCAAACAAACTGTTTGATTACATAATTCATTAAGGAAAATATAAATTATATTTTTTGATAACTGTCAAAACTTTATTGATTATAATGAAAAAAAACTCAGAAATATGTAAATCATGCAGCATGAAATATTTATAAATAAGAATAATACATTAAATACAGAGTAAGCGAAGACATTTAAAGGCTGTTATTTTAGTAGTTCTTCAGCAGTGTTATGCATTGTAATCGTGTTTCTTGTTGCTTGTCTTTAAGATAACTTCTGCAGAAAAATTGAATTTTGTTTTGGTTTTTAATCGTTTAATATTTTTTAATCTCTTTTCATTTCTTTTATCAAACATGATACCTCCTTTAGTAAGATTCTAGAGGAATTAAATTTAAGAAACACCTTAACGCATCCTAAAATGTCTTCGAATCTATAGTAATTTAAACTATTTTAATTTTGTTATTTTTTTAATTAATTTTAATTAACTAATTATTTTTTCTTACAATCCTTGGCAATCAGTGTTGTTCAAAAATTACTACAAATATCATCTTATGCTGCAGTTCAAGAAATAAGATTGTAATATTGATGGAAGAACCACATTCCTGTATAGAACACATAACAAGTACGCTTGAATCCAGTCGTCATTAATAAAAAAGGCATCCCAAATAATAATTACAAATTTAACGAAAGATAAGCAATTATCATTTTAATTAGCAAAACAGAAAATTTCAGCAAATGAAAAACAAGTTCAAAAATCTAAAGCAGCAACATTTCAATGAAATAAAAGAAGAATTTAAATCGTCATAGCCTGGTTTAAACTAACTATGATGTAAATGTTTTATTTGGTTTCTTTCATTTTGCTTTTTCTAAGTTCTATTGTGAACGTTTCAATGGCTTGAATCAATGGAAAACAAATATTCATGTAAGAAATGGTTTTATTAACAAAATGATCTTCGACAATATTTTTAATTTTGATTCCATAGAGTTGAAGTTATGGAGTGAGTACTCGATATATGTGTCATGTCCAAATAAATTCCACTATTATTAAGAGCATATTGTCTCAAAGTGATTTGAAACGTCTTTTGGAGTCATGGTTTTGGATAATCGTAGCAATCACTTTCTTATGGAGAAAATGTTCATTAAATTAAAAATGAAAGATGTAATATGCTTTAAGGGATTGTACGAGACAGCAAAATGACATAAGAGATGTTGATGAGCCGAAGAAAACTTGAATCAGACTATGATGCAAATTTAAAAAGATAAAAATTTAATTAAATTTCTGAAGCAATATCTCTAAAGATATGAAAATTTCAAATCAAATTACTTAGAATCACAGGTAACTTCCATGATATTGAAAACTTTTACAAACGGAAAAAATTACTGGTAAAAAAACCATGAATGGATTATTTCTCATCGCTAACGACAGTCATACGTTCGATGATGAACTTCGCCTTGTTTGCTGTCGCCCAAAGAATGTTATTTAAATGCAGGCATCAAATTCGTTAACAATTCGGATTTATGAGACCATCTTAATACAATGCCATATTTAATTATGTGTGACGAGAATAAATATTATCTGACGTCATGTGGATGTTTGAAACTAATGAGAACTGTAATTAAGTGATATATCCATGATCTCATCTGGAACGAAAGGAACAACCACTATATGTTTAATAAAAAATTATAGATGGCTAAGTTCGTTTAGATAAGGATGTATTGAAAATTATTTCGTAAAGGTCATCTATTGTGATCTATAAAAAAGAATCGTCTGAATACTAGTATTTGATCAATGTTCTGTATAGTAAGAGTAAATTTTATTACTTTAAATAATAGATACCTGTATATAAAGGAAAAGTAATTTTCTAAATCAACCACTTTGCTAGTCTTGAATATTAGGTTTTTCGATACATAATGCTTAATGCTTTTTCATGCGTATAGGTGTAGCTTTTTAATTAAAGTGACTTGTGGTAATAGAAGCGCTTTACACGCTTTACATAACATTATTTTCTTATTGAATTGTTTCAAAATAAGCTGCTAATAACATCGTCTGTTACATTTAAAATCATAACAATTAAAGCAGATTTTCCAGAATTTTTATGTCGTTTGATTAGCTTAAAAACACATTTTTGGATCCTTCTTTTTAATTGTTTGCTCTAGAATGTCATCTAATGGTATGAAATAAAGGGAATGCACCAAAGCAATCGCAAACGATTCCGAGTATATAGCTTCTAAAAAATATTTTTCAAACTGAATACCCATCATCATGCCCTCCTCTTTCAGGTAATAAATGACTTATCTTTCTTTTGAAAATTTATTTTCGTGTATCATTAACTACTCTCATTTTTATGATTTTGTTCATAGTTTATGGGTAGATTAATTTTTGTTTTGTTCAAACATTTATTTAGACAAATAGATGAAATTTCCTAGTTTTGGAACACATAATCATGTTGATTGTGCTTGGTTTTGAATCTTTGATAAATTCTACACATTGATAGCCTCCGAAACTCTCAATAAACAAACAAATATTACCAACATCCAAGCTAGATATGTGTTTTCTATATACCACTCTCACAATACAATTGTTTTTAAACAACATCACTGATGAAAAAAAATAGACTAGAAAATACATTAGAATCAGATGTTTTTAAGTATATATTATATTAAAATAGCTATTCAGATAGTTTTTAATGTAATTTCCAGATAATTACACTATTTTTTAGAGTGAGAGTTTCATGACATGAACGTCTACAGAAATATATTAAATAAATAGCTATTGAGATAATTTTTAATGTAATTACCAAATTATTACACTATTTTCTAGACTGAGAATTTCATGGCATATTTGTCTACTTTCTTCGTTCTATTTTATTTATCTATGCTCATTTGCTTGATTCGTCCTAGAAATTATTGTACCTAAACAGAAAAATAAAAAAAAATATTTCAAAATTATCTTTCAATTAATATATCCAGTTAAGACTCGAGTGTGAGAAAGATTTCAAGCAAATTTTTTTTTAAAAAAAAAAACGGTGTCCATATGTCAGCTTTTATATCTTATAATCAATTATTTGCAGGTAATTTACGATAAATTCTTAATTTTTAACTTAAAATATTTATTCCTAAAAACTATCTTATATTATCATTGACAAATGTGATTAAGTCTTTCTCGAACAAAGCATTTCTGGCTAATTAATGTTAGCAATAAAGTAGAATATGTCTGTGCAAGTGTTTCTTGTATCAAACTGACAATAAGATGATTAGGAAAAATCTAAGATTTTACCAGAGTATTATAATATTAACCACATGATTCCTTTGAGATTTGTCCAATTGTTAGTGCTTAAGGTTGAATTATTTTTTCTCAAGCAATGAAATCAAGAATATTCAAATGTCTGCATAAAACTCGATATATATATTAAGACTTTATTTTCTAAAGATTTTGAAGAAAACATAAAGATACAATTATTTATAGTTTAACGATGAATCTGAAAACATTTCAATAACACTCTTAGCAATAAAATTAGACACACGCGCGTAAAAATTTTCTTCATTTTATTTATTTAATTTATAATAATTCAGAGTCCAAAACACGTTTCAATATAATAAGAGTGAAATTAGAAATTTTCTTTCCACTAGAAGTAAACAGCATTGTAAAGGCAGCAATTACTACTATTTCTTTTTATATTCTTCTCATTTCTCGCATATAAAAACAAGCTGTCATTATCTTTACAATAAAGGTAATTCCCTAATCCCTAATCCCTTTCCGTCTTCTGTAATCTTTGGAGTCTGCAATCAAATATTGTGCTGGGTATTACATGTTTTGCTTTCTGTGGCAGCTTAATCTTGACATTCATTTAATGCAAGAATATTATTTTTGGTAATTCCTGATTTTCTATTTCATTTTATTTTTTTCTCTTGTAACTTTTTTTACCTTCACAAGAAATTTCGTAAGTACAACTATAAGAAATCTTTTTCCATTTTTATAACTCTTCCAGCAAGTTAACTATCTTGAGATTTCATTTTTTATGAGATTTTATTTTCACAGAAGGGTGTGACAAAATCTAAATTAATTCATTACAAAAGTTGAAAAATAATTTTCTCTACCACAATATGACTACACCCAATCTAAAAGTTGTTTTAACAATAAAATAATTATTTCACAACAAAACATAAGCACTATGAAAAACTACTATTATGTACTATATAAATAATTTTTTCCTAAAAATATGTATTACTGTAAGTTATATATTAAAGATTTGACTTACGGTTCTCATAAATATAGCTAATTATAAGTTTAATAAGAAAACTGTAACGATTTAAAAAATAAATCTACTTATACTTAAATCCAAAATGTTTTCTTTTAAAGAAAAAACAATTTATGTTTGTTAATTTTAAACTGTAGTGGTCTAATGATAATGCAGAAGGAAGTATTCAAAATCCATCTTTTTAATATTTCTATTTAAAATAATATTTTTCCTAATTCAAGCATTAAATAAAATGTAAAAATATTCCAATTTATTAATAATCAAACTAATTGACTGAAATTCACAGTTGGTGCCTAATTAGACATATATCATAGAAATCAGTAATGCTGAAACTAATATACACTACTCAATAATTTTCATCGAACTATTATATGTTGAAATTTAGTGTTGTTATCATTACTTAAGACACTTGGACAAGCCAATATGGCTATGCGAATTTAAGTCAATAGGGAGCGACTTTCGTTAGATTTTATAATAATCATTTATCCATATATGTCATTATATATATATATATATATATATATATATATATATATATATATATATAATATATATATATATATATATTATATATATATATATATATAATATATATAATATATATATATATATATATATATATATATATATATATATATATATATATATATATATATATATATATATATATATATATATATATATACACTCCACACGCGCTATTGTACCTCATCCCAATCAGTTTCTGATATTTCTTTCTGTCTCTTTAGCTAGTTTTTATTCAACTAATATTGTGATTTTTAATTTTTATCCTTCATCTTGTACTACTGTGAACATAAGGATATTTTCTCACATTTAATTTAGATTGTAGTAAGTGATTTTTCTTTGTCATTTTTCAATTAATTTCCTTCTGTTTTGACACAGTTTTCATGCAGTTACTTTAAGTCGACTCTAATTTACGCTTAAAGGATTAACAAAAACAGAGTTATTCAGACAAAACAGTTTCCAGACAAAAGCATTTCTTTTTTCTATAACTGATTGCAACTCTTAGTTAAAAAGGTAACACTGATTCAGCCAACACACAAATAACATTGATAATCAAATGATAAAATTTTTGATGGTTTTTAGTTTATCCTATTAATCCTATGTTGAAACCCCATAATAGTTAACATATTTTCTTTCCAGTTAAAATATTTTTCATTTCTCAATACAATAATAGAATTTTTCTGAGGAAAGAAGAATTAAATTGTATACTGATAAAATTCCAAACATAATTGAATTTAGCTTTACTTCTTCATGAATAGGTGGTTCATTTTGGTATTTGGTTATATTTCTTAAAGTATACAATTTTATACCATAAAATTGTATTTAATAGCACATTCTATTTATAAAATTGAATTTTTTCTCTAAATAACCTTTAATTATTGATAGATTAGATATAATTTTTATAATAAAGCGTATGTAGAAAATTCAACACTTAGCTTTTAAATTTTTCCACATTCAATTATTGTTACATAAATTGACTTTAAATAAATCCAGATTTTGATAAATGAAATCATGTAAATTGATATTTTAGTTTGTAAATTTTTGCATTTTTAAAAAATAAAAGCTGAATTAAGACAATGTTTAGTTCTGTAATATGAGTATCTTATTATTAATTGATAGATGTGTGTGTTATTTATTTTTATAACATATGATTAGATTATTTTTATAATATGAATGGTTTATAAATATTCTTGTAATATTATACATTTCTATAAATAAATTTAGAAATTTATTATTCATATGAATACTTTATTTGTATTTCAAACAGGAAAAGTTAGCAATATTTTTATATTAGAAATAGAAAATAGTGGTTTAGCAATAATCTTGTGTCTGAATTTATTTAACTGAAGTTTTAAAAGAATCAAACGTACTTATAAAATAAATAAATTTTTGTAATTGACACTTTGTAGTAAATTGACACCTAAAGGTTTCTTAAATTTAAGGAGAAAATTTAAAACTTCATGGTTTTCATACTTTTTGAAACTTAATATCAGTTATTCTGATATCTGAAGTATAAAGCATTTGTTAACTCTACACATGCTCTGTTACATACAGGAATTTCATAAATAGAGAAATTGTACATATGTCATAGTGGTGAGAACCCCCAAGTACTCAGTTTGACAGTTATATGTTGGGAAAACCGAAATGCAGTCTTATTTTTCTGTTACTCAACAGAATTAGCAAATGTATCAAGGGGTTCAAATGGTCCAAGGGTTGAAAGATTAATCACAGTAAACTCATTCAAATACATTGTTTGTTACCATGAATCAGATGAACTTATTTAAAACCTACCAATAAATATTTGGGTGCTCTAACAAATGAGGTATTTGCAATCCTGACCTATATGTCAAGATTTTTGTACTTAAATATCATATTAGATATGGCAATAGAATTAATTCCATGCAAGAGGAAACAAAATTCTCAGCAGTCTTCCAGAAATGTGTATTTGTTAGATAGCATAGAAATGATCGATTCTTAAGCTATATATCTATTCAGTTGAACATTCCAATATCGACAGTGGCTTTTGTGATTAAGAAAAATTGAATACAAGTGATGATTGCTGAAATGGGTTTAGACATGGTTTGCTGACGAAATTAAAAGGAAGAGGCAGAGAAACGATGTTCGAAGAAATTTAATAAAAAAATACCATTACCAACAGATGGTGTACATACTCCAAGATTTCCAAAAATACCATTTCAATAAATACCATCGGGAAAGAAGCAATTTGTTGATTATAGTCTTGCTACCATACATAAGCAGATGATTACAAAAATCAACCATGGTGCTTGGTTGATCCGGAGCGATCGAAATTTAACAGTAGATGAGTTGAAACAGGTTTTCTAGAATGATGAATCCAGGTCTTAGCTCTGTCCTCTATATTTGACATTTGTTCACAATTCATGATATTCTCAGCATTGATTTCCACTCAACTATGTTAGTCAACAGTGTGTGTCAATTTTACAGCTTGACTTCTGGTTACTTTCATGATGACCACGCCAGTAGTCGTGTTGTGAAATTTACCCTTCAGTAGTTGAATGGAGTGAATCGGTTGAATTGGCCTATTAAAGTCCTTACTTGAATCCCATAGAAAACCTCTGGAATAAGTTTGATGGTCAAATGGAAAATAAAATGCAGCAACTGTTCAAAAGTGGTGGATTAATTTACATGTCTACTACAATAAACTAGAAAAAAAATACCACTTTCTATAACCCAAACATTTGCGGAAAGCATGAGCCAGACCAGAGTTTGAAGCCTGTAATTGCTTGATGTGTGGACATTCTAACAACTAGTAAATGTGAATAAAGTTTGTTTACTTCTTGCTTTTGAATACCTTACAAGATCTTTCCATAGATAATGAAATGCATTCATGAATCATTAGTGTGAAAGTTCAAAAAAAATTCAAAGTATATTGGTAAACGTGATTGTAGAAAGTAGCTCCCATCTCATATTTTTTACCAGTATCAAAGACAGTTTGGACCATTTCAAAAGGCAGAGGTTGATTTTAACAATTTTAAAATTACCTTTTAAACAAAAATATTGATCTCTGAATCAATCAATCAATCACTTAAAAAATTTGACACTATAACAATGGAAAAAAAGCCTCGGTAATTCTTTATTAAATTCTGCCTAAGCCTCAATAATTGCTTTGACTTTAGCTAAGTTAAAATTCAATGTGTGGCCTATCATACACAAAAAAGAAAAATTGAGCAACAAATTCATACTCTTGTTGAGGTAAATACGAAATTTTATTAAAGACAATTCACTGGACAAAATGTGGCATGTTTTTATCAAAAGCAAATTTCTAAACTAAATTTATTTTACATAGAAAAAATATACATTTTTACATTTTATTCAGTTGCTTATTTACTGCAATAATTTCCAATTAGTGCAATACTTAACATTCGCTAAATTAGCTTAATCTTATTAAATTAATTTAATAAGTTAATCTCATTAAAATTATTCTTACTATTTGAGAGAATGTCTTAAATTTTATTCTTAAAATTTCGTTTCTATCGGTGAAAATATAACTATTTTACTACTTTACATGTAGGCTCGCAAATTTTAGACTGTAACTTCATCATGAATATTTTATATAATTAGTAAGCATTTTTCTGCCAAATAAATTTTCGTTTAAACTTTTTTTCTCTAATTTTTTCGCTAAATTCGTTATTAATATTATTAATAACGTTTTGTTAATTAAAATTAACATTTAATTTAGAAATAAATATTGGATTAATGAGTACATTAATAATTTGACACGAAATACTGCTAAATATTTAGATAATTAGCAACAAGATTAATATTTCAGTGTATTTCCTTTCAGTCACTCAAAAACTGAATATATTTTTGATTTATCAAAATTTTCTTAATGATTTTTTGTTTTCAGATTTAGAGATATTATTGAGAATACAGCAATATTTAACTGAAATTTTTCAATTCTATAATTGCTCCTATACTTAAACATATGATTAAAAAATACAACTAATTGTGTTCTATAATTAAAAATATTGGTATGTGGTTTGTCCTACAATCCATAGGAAGAAAAGTTTCACTGACACAAATTTAATATAAATATTAGTAGTTTTGAGCTTATAAAGGACCCATTATATAACTTTGAGTATTTATTTAATTCTTTTTATTTATATATTCTTAGTTACAAAATTGTTTTATAACTAAAAATTTAAAAAAAAGAAAAAAAAGAATCAAGTAAAAGTATATAAGAACATAATTGACTTAATTTAATGACTGCATCTTAAAGCTTTATATCTAGTAATTAATAACGAAACAACAAATGCGTACATTAGATTATAATATCAGGAATTACCTTTTATCTTATCCTAATGGAATAAAATATAAGGTATAAATTCTAATGTAATTAAATATGCAACATTATGATCTAATATTTTTGGTAAAATTTTACACGCATAAAACCAAAAGTATTACTTGATTTTTAAGACAAATAAATTACTTCTGTTTGATTATACAAATCATCTGCTAAAATATGCATTTTAAAGAAGTTATTTTTAATTTTAGGTGTTCAGTACTTAATGGTTGTATTCAGTAGACCGAATTTAATGAACTAAATGTTTCTGGTAAATATGAAAGTATTCAAAAATACTAAAATCGTTAATTACAAGTATTAGCACTGAAATTGTGCAAAGTATAAAAGTTATGCAAAATACTTTTACATCAAAAACACAAGCAAAAAATTTTATTTCCAGAATGAATGATTATAAGCACTAGGAAAATTTTTTATAAAGCTGTTTTAAATATAACATATATTAGAATTTTAAGTATCTGACGAAAAATTTTGTGAAAAATGTCACGATTTGTGAATAAAAAAATCATCATCACTTTTATATTCATTAAAGGTGCATAAAGCACTTTATATTTCATAGCATATTCTAAAAATTCTTAAATTCGCAAGAAATATTAGCATAGTTAATGGGAATAGCCTGCAATAATATTGGCTATTTTAATGTGAGTTGCTTTAAAAATATCTCCACAAATAAATTTACTATCGCATATATAAAAATATACATGTTTCGGATTTTTTTGCCTTATCAGTGAACTCTCGATGATTATAAATTTAATATCCATATTCTGTGTGGTGTCTAAAAGCAACTAGAGAGAGTTAAAAGTATGCAAATTTACATTTATTTTGGTGAGTTAAATTTAGGAAAATATATAAAAGCTAAATACTTTTTGTATAACTTTGTGAACTGCAAATAAAAAAATGAGTTATTGTAACTTTTTAAGATATTCTTAATGTAATACATTAAAATATTCTTTTCTTTGCAATAGTTTTAATTTTATAGCTTTTAAAATACAAATTTCAGTAGAAAAACGCACAGAATATAAAAATTCTAAAAAAGAAAATGGTTTATTTTAATTTCGTAGTTTTTGAAGAAAAATAGAAAAATTAAAGAATTTGGCATTAGGTGGCTTAATGTACCTAGTGCAAAAATTTTTAGATACTTAAATAATTTCTCGTTATTTATTACTTACGTAATAGTTATGTTGTAATTATCTTTTCTTTCTTATCAAAGATGGTTTTTTAAGACTGATTAAATAAAAATATCAACTTCACAAAAGCAACGTGTAGAAGAACAAACAAAACTGTATATACTTTTATCAATAAAAATTTTTTTATTTATATTTACTTTTTAGGATTTTCTTAGCCAATTTGAAATATGTATTTAATGAAAATAAAAATAACTTAAAAATACATCCTTTTTACATAAAACAAACCTTTTTTCAATGAAAACACATGAAAAGATAAATAGATAAAAAAGTAAGGGTTCAAAATTATCTTTTTTAATGAAATTACTTATAAACATTAGTTTAAACAACATATTTAAATAATACAAATTATTTCATATTAATTTACGCAATCCTACATTATAAATGTTAAGTATAAGGATCAATTGCTTAAATTAAAACGTTTTAAGCAAATAATTATCTTGAAACATAAAATTTTATATTTATTAAAGGGAATGATAATTAAATTTAATAACTGCTAAATATTAATGATTCGAATTTAAATATTTAAAATAATTTAAAAATAATCAGAGTTAGAACTACGGATCTAGAGAAAAGGACGCGGAAGTATATTGAAATATTTCATATAAATTACTTTAAATAATTGGTTAAATTTATTTCCTAATATTAAATTATTTTTCAATTTGAAATGTAATTTTATTGTTTATGTTATAATAACATTCGTTATCTGCTTATTCTATAAATTCACAAACATGCATATTATTTAAAGAAAAATAAATCTCTAATTTAGTGTTTGTGTTAATGTAGAAGCATGAAAACTTTTCCTAATTTTTGGAAAAAACGTCAGTTAGGAAAAATTTATAAATAATGAATATAATTTTACATACTTATATGTATTTAACATCATTATAATGTAATGTATTCTTATTTACAATTCTCAAAATTTTATTATTAACTTACGGAGCCCTACAAAGAAGACTCTGAAGGATTAAACTGCCCTGTGACTGTAATTCGATAGTAGCAAACAATCAATTATAGTACAACAGATGAATGTTTAATTCCTTCATAAATTAAGGAAATACTTAAATATTCAACACCTTAAGCGATATGTTTTAGCTTATATAAATAAAAACCATATCTCTATTTACAAGGTAAAACAGCGTTTCAAGATTAAATAAATAATAATCTTTAACAAACAGTATATATAAAGACGTAATTTTTTGTTAATTGTAAATTTTTTCCCGTATATAGGTGAATCTGTAAATTAAAAAAAATTAATATGCTTGTATACATGCATGAAAATACTTATATCGATTTTATATGTTTCTCATATTATTATTAAAATAAAATACATTTTTGGGATAAATTATAATTATTGCCAAATTTTATGTCAAAATTGTCTTCACTCAGTCAAAGCTTTAAAAAAAATATTTATAAAATAACAAAAAAAAAAAAAAAAGAAAATTAAACGATGTTTGAAATGCATGACATTATTTATCAGAATTCTTGAAAATATTTTAATTTTTAATGATTATTAAATTTTTGTTAAAAAAAATCTATAATTAGAAATCAACGAAATAGTATCATACGAGTATAATGTTTTTAAAAGTTATGGAAAGAGAGTTTCAAATTTTACTTAAAACTTTTTAATTATGAATTAAAAAAACAATTTTCCCAGAATATAAGAGAATAACCAGCTTTTATATAGGTTATTTCAGCTTAGAATTTATTAGTTTAGTAAAAGTAATTAGTTTAGTAAAATATTAGTAGTATAATATATCAATCAAGTAAAGAAAATGTATTCATTTTTTTAAGCAACTGAAGCTATTTAAGCGCTTTTAAAACGAAAACAAGTTTATAGTTAAAAACATTTATTAAAAAAAATTTAAAAAATTTCTTTCATATATTTTTCTTTAGCTATAAATGTTTATTTATTTGAAATGGTTAATATTTATAAATATTGAATAATTTCTCTAAAGTTCAGATTAAAAAAAAACTTAGTTTCTAAAACAATATAAAGAAGGAAAAATAAAATCTTACATAATTTATTTCATATATTCGTATAATAAATCTCTTACAAAATACATCAATAAAAGTTATAAATTTGAAAAAAAATATATCTATAAAAATAATTTAATTTTGATGTTATGTATCATATCTTGTTAAGTAATGCTAAGTGAATTTTAATTTCAGAAATATTCTTCTAAAAAATACAATTAAATAAACAATAGTTAATAAAGTTTTTATGTTTTCCTCATGAGAAAATCATAAAAGGAACTTATGACAATAATCAAAAAGTCTATTAATATCAACATTCTTTGTTAATTTTCTGAAAAAAAAAAAGAGATTTAAAAATTAAAAAAATGACTTTTAAAAGTGACAATTTTTATTACAACTGAAAGAAATCGTAATGAAACAGTGTGTTTTTGGGTTGTAGAAATTTAATCTTCAACCAAGTCATGAACGATTTTAAAGATAAACGGTTTTCTTTACAGTCATCATCAATATTGTTGGCTTAAAATTTAACTTCCATGCTGCGGCAATAAAAGAATCGAGCGTAAAAGTAACAAATAGCTGAAGTCTCCCGAGGAAGACACCCGTCTAAGTTAAAAGTCACACCAATGGATTCCGATCCAATTATTAAAGTTACGGTTGCTTTGAAGTTAATGGGATTTTAAGATGGATTGATTTTCATTTAGTTTTACTCTTATGTACTGCGCTTTTATTTTATTTTTTAGGAAAAACTTAGGTTCTACTAGAAAAACAAAAAACAGAAAAAAATTCAAGTGAATCTGTTTGTTTTTTTCGATTTTAAGTGAATCTAATGTTTTGGATTCAATATCTTTAATATTTCAATTTTTATGATAAAACATGTTTTGAGATTAGAAATCAGTTACATGTAAAGACACTTGAAATTTAAAAAATAAGTATCTGACACTAAAATTTATACACATAGGCACTTATTTCTAGTCTCTTTCGAAACGTTTTATTGTGAATCACAATATAGTTCTGTAACAGTATTACTAAAAGGAAAGTGGAAAAAGTAATTTTATTGGAATAAATTACAAATTATACTAGCTAGTTTAATATGGTTAAAATATCAACAGAATAAATTCAGTGATTGAGCTGTTAAAATGGATGTAATAGTCTGGAGAAAATTTCTTCCCCCTCCAGATCAAAGTCAAAATTAAGGGAGTGCTACCTGTGGTGGTGCCATCTATAAGAGGAATCTTATAGGAAAGTCATACATTGACCTTCATGGTTTTCTGCTTAAGTGAAAGACGCACTCTTCTAATTTATTTTGCATAGTCTTTGACTAGCTAGCATGCCTTGTCCAATAGTTATAGGTAACAACATCACAGGAAAAGCTGTATATTATTTTAAACACTCATGAAGGATCTATGCAGGTATTTTTGATACTATTCAAAAAAAAAAATTGTTGAAAATGTAATGAATGCCCAAGAGCTTTCTTACAATATGTTCCTTCTTAAACTTCTTAAAATATATGTTTTAAAAATTATCTCCAAAATATTAAAAAAATTGTAAGTTTTGTTTTTGAACTAATGAGGAAATATATGCTCAAAATACGTCAATTTTTCAGTACAATTGTTATTAATGCATTAATGTACAATATGTAAACTTCATCACTATATATTGATAATTTTGAAAACAATTAAATATAAAAATAACTATTTTGAATATACTAATGTAAATACGGTTGCTTAAAGAATTTATTTTTGAATGTAAATAGCATGATTTTTAAGGGATTTTAAAAAACGTTTTTTTTTTTTTTTTTTTTTTTATCATTTGAAATACTTTTGAGAAAATCAACGGAAAAAAACTCTCATAACTATTTGAAAATAAAAAGAAACTAATTGTATATTTCCTTTTCTTTAAAAAGATCACTTTTACAAGACAGAAAATTTCCGATCATAACTTCTCCAATTTACCTGAATCTATTTTTCATAGAAATAAAATACAGTTTATAAATGAACAATTTAAAAATAAATATTTATTACCATGACATAATTACCATGACATAAATACAATAAAAAGGAATTATCATATCATTTTTGAAGCTCTCCTACAAACCTTAGTGTAGGACATAAGGCAGTAATTTGTCTATCAATATTTTTTGACAGATGCTCTATGAGATTCAGGTGTAGAAATCAAACTATTCCTTCCAATCATTCCAAACCTAAACAGCCCCAACAGAAACAGTTCGATGAGTTCCTACTTTATCATATACCAGAATGAAATCATTGGCAACTGTATCAGCATATGAGCGGACATATGGATCCTGATACCTCACAACAATCACTGTTTCTCCCAAATGTACATTCAAATCAATGAGAACACCGAAGGAGATCGTTGCCCAAACCATTATTCCACCACTACAGTAAATGTGTCTTTCCACAATGTTGGATTGATCACAACTGGTTCTTTGTTCCCTTCAGATCAGCACACATCCTTAATTACTCTCCAATGTGAATTAAGACTCATTTATAAAAAGAACAAAAGCTTTTCACTGTCTAATCCAGGAAATGTGTTCTTTTACTCAAGATAAGCGGGCTTTTCATTGTCATCTTGTGAGGGATATATACACAAATGGTCATCTTGAAGTAAGTCTTGCATGGTGAAGACGCATTTGTATCGTATTAGAGAATATTCTTTTTCTTGAATGGTCTGCAAGAAGTTGCGGCACAGAAATTCTTCATCTTCGTCGAACCGAATGAGCTATAAAACGGTCTTCTCAGACATTATAATTCGTGGTCATATATTGAAGCATAAAATATTAAATCTGAATAATTTAAATAACATAAGATTAATAAACAGCATGAAATCAATATATATATATATATATTGAAAAATCATAATCACGCCAATAACCTCAAATAGAATTTATCACTTTTTTCTTTATAAACATAAGCAGATTGTAAGAACGGTATATGATTTTTATGTCCTTCTTTTTTACGTGAAGCATGTATTTTCAAATAAATAAATAAAAATAAACAAATTAATTATTTAAAATTACATCGAATTTGTTATACAATAATACAAATGCGATAACCATTTTATATGTTTGAACTTCCTAAGTGAAGCCTTAAACATGGAGGTAAGAATATAAACATTTGCATTTTGGCACAATGAATAAATAAAATTTTAATTGAAAGTAATGATATGAAAATTATTATGGTCTCGTAAAGCACATATTTTTTTTGTCTTATTCAACAAGTGTTTAATTTTCCTGTATCTCATACTGAAATAAAATTTGAGGGGCTAGAATTTTTACATATTTAATCTATTATTACCAGAAAACTCAATAGGGTATAGGAAGAAATTTCCGGCAATTTTCCCTATATATATGGGACAAATATATATATATATATATATATATATATATATATATATATATATATATATGTATGTATATATATATACATACATATATATATATATATATATATATATATATATATATATATATGTATATATATATATATATATATATATATATATATATATTATATATATATATATATATATATATATATATATATATATATATATATATATATATATATATATATATATATATGTGATAACTTCAAAAAGTAATAGAGAATTTTTTTGAAACCATCATCTTAAGTCGGTGATGTTTTTTTTTAAATTAGTGTTCGAATTTTGTATGACTATTTATTATTCCATTGAAATCAAATGAACCACTTGAAAAAATCAACAGAAAAAATATACTATCTTCAAAATTTTCAATCTATTCACATTTTGGCAGAACGAAATGAAGCAGAAATCACTTTGAATTAAATTACAACCTAAATGTTTTTAATAATTGCTACATCAGTTCTTCTAATTGAAGTTGAAAAGAAATAAAAATTAATTTAAGTTTCGGAAAATTCTACAACTGAACTCTTTTATTTTTTGCACCAGTCGGGAATATAAAGAGAATGACACATGTAAAAAATTTATTCCCTAATCCATTCCTTTGTCCCTACTGCATTAATCCCTGACTTCTGCTGATAAATGCACCTTTGTTTCTATGTTATCGAGTGTCACGGGAATCTAATCCCGACGTTCTTTTGGTGTCAGGATTTTGTTGTTGACGTCTTATTCTTTCCCTTTTAACCTCATTTTATTTCTTTTCAGATGTTTTTCCTTTTAATTTGTTATTTTTTCTTCTCGGAGGAAAAATAAAAATATGGAACTAACGTCTTTGACAAGTGAAGATTGTTTTTTTTTATTTTATGCAAGAAAAGCATTATAGTGGCTTAATGACATAAGAATTTGGTTTTTAATAGTATCGTGGATATTGGAGTGTTGAATATTGAATCTGAAAAAAAAAAGGAATTTAATAGTTTCAAATTTAGTTGAAAATAAAAAAAAGAAATTATGTTATTTATTTTTACTAAAATAATTCAATTAATTTAAATACTATTATTAATCATTTTTATCGCTAAATTAATCATTAATTAATTTGTAATTAGCTAAGGATTACCTTAAGGAATTTTAGTCCATTTATTTTTTCCATACGTTAATTACAACCCTTTTTATTTTAAAATTTATTCTTGTGAAATAACTTTATCTAAAAAAGGTATTTTCCTATATAAATTTGCGTAGATAAAATTATTACAGTGAAATATTTGAAATTTGTACAGACTGATGCGTTTTTTTTTTACCAAATTTTAAACTTTATTTTATATAAAGAATATTTTCTTGACACTTCAGATTATAAAATGCTAGAATTTAAAGGAATACATTGGAAAGAATTTCAAATGGATATGCTCATTTATTTTTTGCTGATTTTTAAATAACATTATTCATATATTTTATTACTAAACCGTTCGACACAAATTATAAAGGATTCTGTTTGATGTATTCATAATCACTGTTTATTTAATTCTTCTATACGTCCATAAAACTATTTTACAATAAACATTTGTAAAAATGTTCAACTGCCGAAATGAAATTTCCTTGTTATTTTTTACTTGATAATTGAACTTCGTATGTTTGAAAAATTATATTGTCCACCTAAAACACTTCTTTAAAATAATTATTGATAGACAGCTTCCTAATACGAGACGCCTGATTAACTGACGTGTGATTTGTCTGGCTGATAGAGCATATATTTTCTTGATTTTCATTTTCCTTGCATTGCAATATTGGTACAATAACGAAGGCTAATCTGCAGAATTGTATCGATATTATAAGTCTTAGTATGCTATGTGATTAAAAACTGCTTTCCCGAATTGCTATATTATGTGAGGAATTTTAGTAAATTTATTATATAGGTAACAATTTTATGGATGGTGACTTTGATATTATATAGAATAAATTTTCATTGTAAATAATGAAAATATAACTTGCCAATATAATAATATCATTAAATTTTATATCCAATAATATAAAATTAATAAATAATTTAAAGAAACTAAAGCACATCTAAATATCCAAGTTATAAACGCATCAAAACTTTCTCTGAAATGAATATTTTTTATTATTTGTATTAAAGAGAAAAAGATCAATTAATTGACTGAAATTTCGTAAAGCTATATCCGCTTTTTAAAAGTAAAAGAATATTTTTCAAGTAAAAGTTATTTTAATTAGATATCAAATTCCCAATATAATATATTTTGCAGTAACTTTCTCTGAAATGAATATTTTTTATTATTTGTATTAAATAGAAAAATATCAATAAATTGATTGAAATTTCGTAGAACTATATCAATTTTTTAAGTAAAAGAATATTTTTCGAATAAAAATTATTTTAATCAGATATCGAATTCCCAATATAATATATTTTGAAATAAAGTTTTTATTAAGGACTATTTAAAATGTCATTTTTTCTATACATTTATTAAAACACATTATATATATATATATATACATATATATATATATATATATATATATATTGTCTTATAATGTTTATATATATATATATATATATATATATATATATATATATATATATATATCTATATATATATATATATATATATAATATATATATATATATATAATATATATATATATATATATGTATATATAATATCTATATATATATATATTTATATATATATGTGTGTGTGTGTGTGTGTGTATAAAAATGTTTTTATTTCAATGAAATGCAGATGTTTATCGTTTTTGTTTGATCAGGTATTTTGGTAGAAGCGATTATTAAAACAAAAACTTTTAAATTATTTTTACCATATAAATCCCAAAAATATTTTTATCATCTTCATCTTTAATTAAAAATTTTGAGGAAGTTGATAATTTTATATATATAGTCTGTAAGTAAAGTAATACCTATGCTATATATGACAAATATATTTCAAAGATTGAGAGCAAAGGTAATTATAACGATAAATATAAAATATAAGTATTTCTTAAATGTATACTTTATATTTAAATAAGTGTGATAAAATTATGTTATTTTGTTTCCAAGAATTAATTTTCACTATTATTAAATGAAAAATTTATAATATGGTAATTATTTTAAAATTCTATTTATAATAATTTTAAAATTTAGTCATTGGAAATGTTAATTTATTTTTTTTGTTGCAATAATTTGAAATAATTTCATTTATAATGCGTTTATCTGCGACAATATATAAATCTTATCATTAAAATTGTCCAAATCCTGTATTGAGAAATACATATTATAATATTAGTAAGTATTTTTTTTCAAATATATAAGTTTTTAAAGAGCAGTAGTTATCATTTCAGGCTAATCCGGTTGAGAAGTGTACATACCAACTTTTACCAGCACTGTGGAGTTCAAAGTCAAAATCCCTCATTTTTGCTTAGTTTTTGGATCAGAGCTTATAGATACCAGAAAGAATTTGCAACATGTGGATCATTTCCGAAATATTTGGATCTTGACTGATAGTCAGGCGTCTATTCAGAATCTCTCTAACTGAGATGCAGTTGGTCGTGAAACTAGCTAGGATATATTAAACCTACTTGATAAACTTTTACTCAGTTATACAATAAATTTTCCGTGGATTCCTAAGCACTTTGGGGCTGTGGGGAATCAAAAGTCCGACTCCATGGTCAGATTCGCTGCTGAGGAGGGTAATAGTCCTTGTGAGAAATTCGTCTTCTTCCAGATTTCTTCCCTGGATAAAACAAAATTGAGTAAGTTTTCAAAACCCTTCCAAGCCACTCTTGGAATTTAACAAAAATCCTTGAGGATCTTTTCAACTTAGACAGATATCTCAGCAAACTGCTTTATCGCGCTTCCAGAGTGTCCACAAAAGAGCCCTAATGCTTAAGCAGGTTCAAAGAATATACCTGGAGTGCCTTTGGTGCACATCTGACATGGCTTCCTTGCTCATATTTTGGTGTGTCTAAATTTTAGCAAGGACGAGGTAATGCACACTTCGGCTGGCTTTGCCTGTTCTCACGAGGTATCTATATTCGAAGGACCTCACCCTCTTCTAGAGCTGTAAATGAAATGATTAGCTCTAGCTGAATCTGTCTGGCATATTATTGGTTAAAATACTTAAGCGGGAGGAGCTAAATTAAGAATGAATGTAGAGTGAAAAAGACTTAATTTTAAGTTAAATATTGAATTTAGGTATTAAAATAAGTTATATTAAATAAATATTATAGAGAAAAAAGGAAAAAATTATTAATAAAAGTTACATTCATTTATTTTTTCATTTATTAAGTGTTGGAAATGAGGCGTTAATGTGAAGAGTTTATCCATAGGGGACTTATAATTTCTTTAAGTTCTTTAATATTTTTCTTAATAAGAATACCTTTAAATATATTGTTAATGTAATTAATTAAACTATTAGGTCTGAAAATTCTCAAGAATTCCCTGAAGGAGTGATCAGAGGAGTTTGTTGAATATCAGGGGTTGAAGTGGGGGAGGTAGCTCTAGCATACGAGTCTCATGGTCTCACTATAAGCTTGCTTTTTGTTGAGGTTTTATGCCCGTAATATCTGATGGGATTTTTTTAATCAATCTGAGTTTCGGGAACTTTGGACAACCTTAACGACGAGGTACTGTGGGAGCTTCATCTTTTTTTTAGATATTTTGTATACTTTCGATTTCATGGGGATTGTCTCGCTCTGATAGATAGCAATGACATTAACAACAACAGCACCTTAATTTCATATAACTTGAAAGAATGCTCTTATGAATGTTTTGCTTTTTGGAATAAATATGATTTACTTCTTAACCACAACTCTCTATCTTAATATAAATTATAAAATGCTAAATGCAAATATTACTCTTCGATACGTCTAAGTATTTCACCATATATTTTTCAGCCAATGGGGATAATGAAATTTGTGGGAAGATAAAAGTGTGCTCCATGGAGCTCAGCAACCACCTGATATCTCTCATCATATTGATTTCCTGTTTGGGTATCCGAAGTTCTATTGTGCAATGTTTTCATAAAATCTTAAGCTGAGCATCTGATAAACTTGATTAAGGAAATAGTCTAAAGACAAAGTGGTAAAATAACAATCTCTATTAGTTTGAATTTTTCGCAAATATAATTGTAATATTTAATTTGAAGTTTCTGTACTTAAATATCATAGAATTATAAATTTGATATTTATTGCGCAATTATTTGTTTGCTTAATTTAATATATTTTATTTTATTTGTGTTTTATAAGTTTGCCATTGAAAACAAAATATCTTCATTAACACAAAATACCATCATTAAATAGCCACCAGAATTTAATGGCATTTTTTTTTCTTAATGAAATTAGATGAACGTTTCTAGTTCCGTAAATTATTTCAATTTTAGATCTTTAGCAATTTAGCACTACGACTAAAAATACAATCGTCTTCATTTAAAATCCAATGATGATTTTTACAACGCGACAGAAACTATATTTAAACATGATATTTTATTTTCGTAAAGTATTCCCTTGTATGTAAAAAAAATTCAAAGTGAAGTGGATCTCTATTTTCAGCAACGACATATTATTATAAAAATAATTTTATCTACAATTTTATGATGTTTCTCTCACGTAGTATTTCTATTTTAGGACAATATTTATTACTATTATAGTTAATCTATTTGCGTTATTAATATAATTCGACACATTTAAGCAAAGAAATCATATTTTTCTTATTTCACGTGAAAATTAAAAAAAGGCATTAATGTGATTTACTGACAATTGCATTATATTTTGGGTATTTTTCTTATGTAATTTACATTTTTAGAACAAATATGCAAAGCCATATTTTTCCATTGCATCTTATTCACTTTACCACTAAGTGATACATCCAGAAAAAGGAATTTAATTCACTTTTTATCTCAAACACTTGGAGACATCTTAAGCTCTTAATGTATAAGACACTTTTAAAAAAGTAATAGGATTCCACAGCATTGACCGATGCCACAACAGCAAGCATACTTAAAAAGATCTGCTATGGGTTATCTTTGAGTTTATCTGATAATTCACTGTGGTTATTTGCAATAACATTCATGCGCACAGTATTGAAATTCTTCTGTAAAAAAATTGCCCAAAATCATTGTTAAAAAGTAATTTATTTCCTAAATTTAAATGCTTTTATCTCCCTTCAAAATCACACCATGTTTTCAATCTTCATGAACTAAATATGTTCACAATATCGTATTATATGGGATTTTCCACTTCTTTTTGAATATATGAACTTCTATGTATTTGACAAATCCAAATAAATTATATGTAAACAAAAAACAAAGCACTATAAAAAATTATAAAGAATTTGCAGAAACATACCATTTTAAGTTTAAAATGTATACAGTTTTCTTAAGATATATAAGCACCATTAACATTCGTAAGATAGTTGATGTCAGAAGTACGAGTCTGAGAGTTTGAGAAAAGTGGAGAAGAATATCAATGTTTTTCTGAGAGGTGTCTAAAGACAGATGAGGAGTAAATTGGCTTTTGATTAATGATTTTGATATTTTTTTCATTGCTTAACAACAGTTTAGAGTACAAATGACTTCAACTACCTACAAACTGATATGGCACATATATTGGGAATCATAGTTGCATGTCATTTGATAAATCATGCTTAGTTTATTATTTAATATTACTCTAGACTAGTTGTCGGCAAACTTATAAGACAAAGAACCAAATATAAATATTAAAACAATTTTAAAAAAATTGGGAGCCAAAACAGCTTGTTTAGTAAACGTTTATTACACTAAATAAGTAGCGCACTAAATAAAATTAAATTTCATAATTAAAAATTATTTATTAATACGAACAGTGTGCTTATACCTCCTTAGAAAGTTTGAGTAAATGAAGTTTGTAAGTTGTTGTTTTTAATTTTAGACATGTTTCCAAGTTCTCATTAATAAAATGACATCTCAGTTTACTCATGATAATGTTCATGCTTAAAAAAATTGTTCGAATATATATATGTAGAACCTAAAAGAGAACGAACAACAAACACGAGCTTTTTCAACTGATCGTTGCTTGTGGTACCTTTTGCATCAAACCGGAGTACGCCGAAAACATAAAAACAATTTCAGTCGGTAGCTTATATATGGATTGTGTTTATATTTACGAAAACCAATGAAATTAAACTCTATATTCGTACATATTTTGACAACAATATAAAATTTTAATTATCTATCTTTTAACTTAAATAAAAATTTATGCATGTTCTTAATTTAAGTAGAATGTTAATTTATCAAAATAAGATGTAAATTTTTTTTCTTTCCAAGTTTTTTTTTAAAGAATATACTTTTGCGTTTTCCGTCGATATTATTGTCGGAGCTGCATTTAAGCAGTCAAAGAGCGACATTCGGTTCTAAAGTCGCACTTTGCCGTCCACTGCTCTAGACCAAAATTATGTACTGAAACATTCTGAGAGTTTTTCCATGATGCGTAACATATACAACAATTGAGAAATTTATGTAAACCTTTCTCTAATGTCTGCTGACAAAATAGAAAATGCAGGAAGCATTCTCAGACTTTGATACAAATTCAAGCGCATCAATTAATCCTCTCAGATTATTGATTGATATTGATATTCTATATTTTAACAATTTTTTTCTGCTGGGCCAGGCTTGTTCATATAGTAAATTAAAAATGCCTTTCAAAAAAATTTTTGTTAACAGATTATTATTCTGTAAAAACAGCAGTTTAAAATTTTTTATTATTAATTATGTGTTATGTATTAATTCTTGGTTAGTATGGAGTGTTATATTCCAATATTTTTGTCAATAAACTATTGGGATTTATCATACAATATTTTATTTATTTATTACTTTAATTTCTGATGGAAATAGTGATATCTAGAAATGAAATTAAATCCCATTTTAATTATATCATTTTCTAAACTTTTATATTTGTCATCACCAATTTGACTCACAAATTTAAAACCAAATATGTTATTACTTTTCACTAGAAATAAACTATTTTGAAGATAGCAAATGCATTTATGTGCTCACAAAATGAAAAAATATTTATTATGTTTTTTATATTTGTTAAGATCAGTATTATTGGAAATGTGTTCTACATTACAGTTATCATAAAAAATGTATTTTGTAAGAAAATCGGTAACTATTGGGATTCAAATTTATTATCAGAAATTGAGATTTTTGGTATTTCTGAGGAATTAGTCAATAAACTTAAAAAGTTAAAAATGCTTTCTTAAAAAGCCGGAATTATTTTTTTTAAACTTTCAGCCTTATTAATTTTCAGTGAATATTAAAAAATAATGAAACACCTTCAATAATAATTTTTCTCTTTTTTTTCTATGATAAAGTGAATCAGAATTGTAATATAGAAAGCGCAAATAAGTTGAATTAATAATTCACCAAAATTTTTTCACTATTTATTATCCTTTATTTTATGTCAATGCACATAGATTCCACTTTATGTGATGATCTGCAGTGGTATATATATATATATATAATATCAGAAACTTTTTTTAAATAAAATATATACTACGTAATTTTAATGGCTGGTTTAGCATTAATCACCGAAATTTCCAGTATTAAATTTTAATTCAATATATATTTCAAATTAATAATATATAAAAACAATATTTTTGAAATTATATACAATCAAGGCAAAATTATTTTTAACACTTTAATTTTTATTACTATAAGGCATGTGACTGTCATTGTGCTTTGTATTTAAGGTAAATATTCTGATTTGCTTGTTTTGTTTCATGAATATGAATTCGCCCTTACAAAAACTTTTATAATTGTTCATATTTTAAATAACAATTTAAAATAGAATAATGTCACATACAACTAATTCAGTTTATTCCAGACTAACAACCATGTATTATATTAAAAACTAATTACAAATAAGCTTTTAAATTACAAATTAATAACTACTTTCTTGTTTAAAATTTGCCCCTTCGATGCATTTACAATTACGACGGAAATTCTTAAGTCTATCATTTTGCAAATACATGTACACATCTAGTGTATATTGTAATATGCATCTAGAAACTGATGTATGACAATTTGTTTTAATAGAATGCAACTGCGTTTGAATTTCAAATGTTTACCAAAGCATTTCCTATGACTAGGAGTGTGAATAATTTAATAAATATTAGAAAAACTATGCTAAATATGTAAAGGTGTTTGTCTGCACACAGTAATGACAATGTTTTTTTTTTTTTTTTTTTTTTTTGCTATTTATTTTTGAACCAATAAATGTACATACATGTTTTAGATTTTTAAAATGAAATTAAATTGGTAAGTCTTTAAAATTAAACTGTATTTTCAATATATCCAGTATCATTTTTTCTTAATACCTTCAGTTGTTTGCCATTTTTCTTCTTCTCCGGATTTTTAACTTGTTTGATGTTATTTCAGAAGTGTTAGTCCCGTTTCCACAGTTGATAGAATTTAAACGTTTTCCAGTTTTTAAAGTGCTGTCTTTCTTCAACGATTCGGAAATATTTAGGTAATACAGAATTGTCTTGCATCCATTATTTATGAGGACATATTAATTCCAGGTGTTTAAATAGATTTATTTTCATAAGTGGTTTTGATGAGAATTTGAAAATACCACTGTCATTGATGATTTGTTATTTTCAGACGTTTCATTAACTGTAAATATGCTGAAATATTTGAAGTTCTTTATCAGAAGTTGGTAGTTTAGCACTTCTGATAACTTGATGTTTAGTAGTTTATAATTTCCTCCTCTTTTTTGGAGGCATTTTTACTTCCTCCTCCTTCCCCACCGATGGTCTTGGGGGTTTATCAGGGCACCGCTTTCTTTTAGTGCCTATCTTTCCTGATGTTAAATCAGTTTGGACAAAAACGTCCTTTAAATCTATGCGCGAGAGTTCGCCAACATCTCGCTTCTCCTTACTGCCAGATATACATCCAGCAAAAAACGATCTTAATTTTTTAAACCACATCATAAAAGTTAAAAGCAGATTTTTTTGAAAAACTTTACTAAAACGCAGTTTAATGATCCAAGTTTTATCTTAGACTGACAGTAAATTTATCCTAACAATACTTTAATACATTATTACACAGATAAAATGTAAATTTGTGCAAGTATTATTTCAAAAATAATGAGTCAACAATGAAATTCTTACAACAAAGTTCAAATTTTTTATTGTTAAAATTTGCAACACAAATATCTTTATATTATTTAAAATATTTTCTTAATAATCCGAGATGTTTATTTCAAAAATATGATGATTAACTTCTGAATTTGAATTGCCCCACAATATCATATACTGGTTAATTTTGCTGAGCAAAGCATTAACATTTCTTATAAAAGTTATTAAATGTTACCTCATCCTATATAAACAGATTATATTAAATTAATCACAAATTATATAACATCTCGCTTAAATTTCTTGTATATATGAAATAAATTGGGAAATAATATACCCAATTTTATAATAAAACTGTTTAAAAATTCAAATAATTCGATTTGTTTTAACGAAGCTCTTTAATGAAATCCAGTCGCAAATATTAATACATTTTAAACATATGTTTTGTATTGATATTTACTAAAAGTAAACTATTAATACACATATGATGCAATATTATTTAATTAATTTATATGATGCAATATTATTTCATCAATTTAGGAAGCGATATTATACGCCGCATTTTTATAGGGTTCTTAGTTATGAAGGTCTAATATAACGTAATTAGAGTCTTCAATCATAAAGTGCTTTTGTAGTGCGAAAGACCCAATCATTTTTTAAACTTATGTTTTGTATTGATATTTATTAAATGTAAAATGATTTTGGAGATACGATGAAATATTATTGGAGAAATTATATTGGTTTCCACATTTACATTAAATTTAAAAATACGTTTTTTATTCAGATTATTATGATTAGTGGCCAATAAAAATTATAAAAATATAGGAATTCTCTGACTTGCATAGAAATTTATTTGAGATCTGCAACATATTGATTAATCCTCATGTAGCAAAAGTAATATTTTTCATTTATTGTACACATCAATAAATGTAATTCTCTATCTCATCTATTCATGTCATAATTCCTGACTTTTGGAATAGTTTACCCCCCCCCCCCACATATATTATGTATGTATGTATTTTGTACTTTTATATTGTATACATAGCTCCTTTTCAGAAATGTATTAGTTACAACACCCCTACTGTAGAATTTTAGAATGCACAGCTAGCTAGCTCAGAAATGTATTAGTTACAACACCCCTACTGTAGAATTTTAGTATCCACAGTCGGTGATTCATTTAAACTATCCTGTGGAATAATATTTCTTATTTTTTAATAATAAAATAATTAGATAAAAATATCTTTCTTAAATCTTTCTAAATAATTAGAAAGATATAATTCTTGGAATTATAATATAGTGAAAATTAAGTTTTAATATCTGTGACATATCTGATTAACATTAGTTCATAACATGAAAAGCAGAACAATTTCAGTTGAAAATTTTAATTCTTAAGCGCACGTGTATTGCAAAGGACTCAGACGCGTTTCCTTTCTTTCTTGTTTATTCATTTGTCTTTTTCAAAGATAACAGAATGAGAACTGTTTTCGGAATATATTGATGTGTTTCGTATGCTTTACAAACAATTATTGATTAATTAAAAATTAATTAATGTTACATGATTTATCACTTACATGTGTGTAGTTAGATTACACATAATAGATTACACAATGGCGAGGATATTTCGTCTAACTGCACCTCTGTAACTACAACACTATAAGTGCCCCATTGTTGTGGGATATAGTGGTGGCATAATTTTTATTAATATAAGTTTAATCTGATCTCATATAAATAAAAAATTACTTATATATAATAAAGTAAATAGCTAAAATGCTTATATCTTTTCAACTTAGGGTACAGAATTTTTAAGAATTTTGTATGAATTCTCACATTTAGAAAAGTGGGTATGATTGGAAAAAAAATGATTTTAATGGGAACAGAAGCATATGAAACATAAATTAAATTTTCCAATAATAAACACAAAAGTATTTCAGAAATTGTTTTTATATTGTATACATCATTGGATATTAGTAATGGTTTTAATATTCAGCACTATGAAAAACATCTCTGTGCATAAATATTTTCCAAGATATTTTCCTAAATTTAAAAAGAGCTTGTAATGTATATATGATATATTTGCTTAGTTAACATATTTTAATAAGTGGTCCCATTTACATAATATGCTTGTCAAATTTTTAAATGGAATACTGAAAAGTATTTAAAACATTTTAATAGCTGAAATCTCATTAAAAGCAATTTATTTCAATATCATAATGATAACAGTGAGTAAAGTTTTAGAATAATATACGATAGTTATTGAAAACTTTTATATACTGTTTGAGGGAATATAATTATATTATTAAATATATTCAAGTTTAAGAACAAATGATAATGTATGATTTTGTAAAATATTTGACTTTTTAAAGAATTAACTTTTTGTAATTTTAAAAATAATAATATAAAGTAATTTGAGGAATTTACATACAGATGTCGTATAATACAGCATAGTAAATTCTGAATTTTTTGTGACAAAGAAATGTTTCTGGGATGGCATATCTCGCGATGACGTAAATATTAGGGTATCCAAAGTAGAATTTTCGACATAATTCTAGAGGTCTCCATCTCTATGACGTAATTATAATCAGGTTGTTAGATAAACAAGAAAATTTGTCAAAAAAAATCACCTATCACAGAATTTGGCATGCTGGATTATACTGCGTATGTGCCAGAAATTCACTTAAAAATTGAAATTAAAAATATAAAATAATGTCAGATAATGTTGGCTGTTCAAAATTTATTCTAAATAAAATTTTTACAGATTTAGTAAAAAATATTTAAATTAACTTCTATGACTCTAAATGCGTTTATGACCGTGTGTTCAATGACAGAAAAATTTAAATAAAAAAAAAATTAAAAAAAAATGCATGTGATATAAGCCGCACATAATGACCATAATTCAAATTCTAGATGCTTTATAAAAATGTAGGATAATAACTAGAATAAAGCAAGTTTATTCTAGTTATTATCTTAGATTTTTATACAATTGAAAAAATATGTGTAAAAATTATGTCAATAAACTTCTATTTCTGAACATGCTTAAAGGTTACAGATTTAACAAAATTTTCTTTCAGGTACAAAAATTTCTTTACTAATCCTCACTTTAGCCTTCTGGAGCTAATCTCCGTTTTCTAAAGATAAATGCAGTCTTTGGCTTGACGTTATCACTTGTCGCTGGAATCTAATCCCGAAGTTCGTTTGCTGCTGATGTTGGACTTCTTTCCTTTTCCACAAAATTTGTTCTTCATTTCTTTGTTATGGAAGCTGTTTTGCGAGGTATTTCCTTTTGTAAGAAAAGAAATAATAAAAGAGTGTAACCAACTTTGTCAATGGCAAATATTTTCCTTTTTTGCCCATGTTGAGCGAAAGTTTGTTAATGATCACTGAAATAAGACTCATCAGGTTGAAAGATAATTAGTGAAATTTATAACCCTTATAGTATACTTGATTCACAAATTTTGTGAAAAATAATTTTTCTCATTTTAAATTTAAAAAAAAAATTAAATTGTTAATAATATTTGGAAATAATAATTTAAAATAATCGTAAATTTTTTATCTAAAATAAATGTTAAATTTTAAATGATATTTATATAATAGAAAGATATAAATTATACAGGAAATACTTTTACTCGTCGCATAATTAATTACTAATAACTCTAGTTATATTAAATATTTTTGAATAAAATATTTGTAACAAAGTTAGATACAAATTCTTTGTTAAATATAAATTACACACACACATTGAATGATTTGACAAATTATCAAATCATTGGAAGTTGAAATTTCATTATAAATTATTCATTAAATTCATATTGCCTTTTTCTTATAGAAGAATTTTAGCTAGTAGTTGCTAAATAAGTTTTGATGGTTTCTGAAATTACAATAAGCTCTCTTTTACTTTTTTCTACGTCAAATTTGTGGAAGACATTACCCACTTGAACCACCATAAAATTAAAGCATCAGTGAAAATCCAAAGAATACTGAAGAAGTGCTTCATCCTGTAGTGTTGACATTTTTGCAAAGACTTGATAATATCATTAAAAATAAGCAGACACAGTCTTTTATTTATGTGTTTATGGAGTCCCATAAAATTTTCATAAATATTATTGTGAGAATCACACCAAGAATTTTATAAACCTTAATATAAATTATAATTTTTAATAAAAAATCATAGAAAAAATATAGTTGTTGTTAAAAAAAATGAGTAAATGTGCAAATATAACAAGAGAAATGAAAGGTCATATAATAAAATTAATAAATGTATGTTACAATTATAAAAATATTACATCTTTTCTGTGAATATGATTCAACGTGTCTTTCCACAGTTTTGAAGTGAAATTATACAGAACTCGCGAAATCTTCAATAGTTGGTCACCACCTATTTTAGATGAAAAATGAAACATACAGTGTAGTTTCTTTTCCTTAGATGCAATCAATATGAAACATTACTTGGATATATATAGGTATGTAAGATTAATGGATTTTAAGCTAAATTCTCATTGAGTTAAACTTAGGGAATACATTTAATCATTTGAAAACTAGTATTTACAAAAACTTGTTGCATATTTAAAATAATGTGACTTAGAGAAATATTTTGAATGAGATTTGTTGTGTCAAAAATAAACTTTATTTATGTTATCAAATAAAAATTTTATTGTGGATTTTTTCTCGTTAGCAAGACATACCATATCTAGTAACAATGATTATTGTAAAAAAAAGGGAAAAAAATCATGCAAACTGTATTAATATATAAATTTTAAATGGGAAACCATTCAAAATCTTGCATCATTTATCAAGAAGACACGTGTATGTACTATTTCGTCTATGAAAATTTTTGTTACATTTACCTTCAGTAGTGTGCAAATTGTTTGAGCTACAGATTTAAAAATCTTGGAACAGCCAAAATAAAAAAATTACATTTGCTGAGAAATCAATGAAATATGATATAAAGTTGTAACTATTAGTCAAACTCAATGAAATATTTCATCTTCAAAACACTTTCAGATCAAAAGAAGAAAGATGAATTAAAAATTTTTAACATTCATGTCTTTGAAGGTTCAAATAAACTCAACTTTTGTTGTATACTTGCCTGTTTCCCTAAAAATAGGAAAAAAAAATTCATACAAATGTGATAACAAGAAAACTGTATATTAATAAAACAATTTTCTCAACTCAATTAGACTAAATATAAATTAATTCAAAAATACTTACGCAAACTTTTAAAGTTTTACAATATTGTATCTGAAATGCTTGGCTCAGAAACAGTTTAAATAAATATCGTTTTAATGATCAAAAGTTCAAAAATCAAACTTTTAATCATCAAAAGATTAAAAAAATATCATTTTAATCATTGAGGCATACATTTTTAAAAATCTGAAAAACATACAGTTTAATTGATTTCTGAGATTGTTTTTACAACTATACTTGTGACATCATCGACATTTTTATAAAAGTGATTTTTTGAATTTAATATTAATCTCAAAAATACATCATGCTATCAAAAAAGTACACACAAATTTAAAATTGATTAGATAAAAATTTAATGTATTCTTTATGAACAATTAAAATTTTTTTATTAATTAGAATTTACAAATATAGGAAATATAGTAAGTAATTGGTGATGTTTTTTCTGCTAATAGAGGGTTTGTTCAGCTTAATTTTCTATATTTCTTAAGTTCGAATACAAGTTAAGACTGGAAATTTTGTTGTAGTTTCAAAACATTTTAAAATCCGAGTTCTTATAGAATAAATTCTCACTTACAAATAATAACATTTATTATCAGATTAAATAAAAAAGTTTATACTAAAATTAAATTATGCTGAATTATTTGACGACGCATCTATATAAATGCAATTTTCAGAAAATATCAAAATTTTACTCTAATTAACATAGTTGTTCATTTTGTTTACTTTAATATTTGTTTATATCGTTTCAATATTTGTTTTAAGATTTTATACATCTATTATAGAAATTAACATTGAATAATCAGCATTTGTTAATTGTATTGTAATGTAAGATGTATTAAAGCATAAAAACAATTCTGCATAAATCTCTCTCTCTCTCTCACACACACACGCACACACACATTAAATATGAATTGTATCAATAAAGTGAAATATTCTATACAAATAAAAATACACCTTATTGCTACAATTCATTATATATATAAGTAAAATATAATCCAGAAGACTTAAAATAATGTATTATATACATTTTCTTAATAGTTTCTGTAATGCGGGAAATTATCGTAGTAAAGTAACCATAATGATTAATTATTTAGTATTTCATTTATTCAACCTCATTAATACAAAACTGAATAAAATTTATTTGTCGAAGTTATTTTTCTTTCCATTAATTAAATAATCTCAGTCATTTTAAGATAATCCTTTGTTTATAACACGAGTAAACATTTCTGTTCTGCAGCAGAAATTTTCATGTGAATACATTTCTTTCACTTTCACTCTCAGAAATCGTGCTATTTTTCGTTGTCAAAAGACATTCTTTCCTTTCGTAGAAGAAATAATTTTGTTGTGATCCATCGGTTCTACATATTTCAAATCAGAGCCTGACGAATTGATAGAAATATTCGCCTGAAAAAATTGAAATAGAAAAATTTAAATTAGAAATTTTTCTTTAAAAAAAAAAACTGATGTGAACAAATGTGATTCATGACATCAAAATTTAATTTTTAAAAATTTATTAGAAAATTAAAATTACTTTATTTTGATTCGTGGAAAAAATGTTTCCAACTCATGAATCCATGTCTAAAATTATATAACAGTAGTCATTGAAATATTATATTTCTTTTTTTCACTCTTTACTTACAAGTTTAAATAATGCCTTTATTTTTGAATCTTAGGAAATAAAAATAATAATATTATGTTAGTTAAAGAGAAAAAGAGTTACAAACTTTTACATGAAAATTTTATTTTTATATGATTAATAATTTAATGTAGAATTGATTGATTAATATTTAATTAATTTTTATTTAATTCTCTTTAATAGATTTATAATTTAAATTGCGAATTCGCAATTAATCCTTTTGTAATCCAATTTATTTCTTAACCATTCAAGAAAAGTTTGAATATTTTATAAAATCTTAGTTTTCATGTTAAATTGGATTTTAAATTTTTCAAATTGGCAACTAAATTATATTCAGCCATTTTGTTAAGAATTAGAATAATATATATGATATCAATTTAAAAAAAAAAACCCTTGAGTTTTTTGAAATTATAATTGATTTAAGATAAAAGTATTTCGTATCATTTGATTTATAAAGACATGATTTTGAAATATCCGATATGTAATTTTAATACAGTTAATAAAATCTTTTAAGCTTTATTTAGAAATATCAGAATTATATGAAGTTAATGATAAAGGAATGGTCATAAAACTTTTAAAAGCTTATATCAATAATTTCTAGATAATAACAATGCACAGTTTGTAATAGAAAGTTCTACATTTGATACCAGAAACAAGTGAATGATGAGATGTGAATTTCTTATCTTTTATTTACTTTCTGCATATTTGTCCATTGTCGAGTTAGGTACTTGAAAGATTTACGTTTTTTTTCTGTCATACAGTATGAGAGCATCACTACTTTTTATCAAAATCTTTCCGGAGGTCAAAAAAAGAGGTGTGTGGGTGCTTAATTGCCATACAATAGGTCTTAGAGGGTTTACGGTAACCTAGTTGTTAGGGCATTAACCTTCCGTCTGGAAGAGCTGAGTTCAATTCCCAATGCAATTAAGTAATCACTGAATACATGTGATAAACGGTCTCGTTAAATCTATGGAATCGAAAGTCCTGTGTTCTGTTGTTAAGCAGGTACCGTGGATGTCATGGTCTGGAGAAAATTTCCTCCTCTTCCAGATCCAAGTCAATATTGAGGGAATGGATCCTCTGGTGGAGTCATCTATTGGAGGAGTCTAAGAGCAAAGACGTACTTTCACGATAATGGTGCTCTGGTTAAACAAAAGACGCACCTCTGACTTAATTTCACTTAGCTGTCGTCTAATGAGCTTGGTATGTTCAAGTGTTATAAATAACATTAACAACAATGGTTATTCTTTTCCTAATGGTTTATAAAGCTACACTGGCAGAAAAATACTTCTAGTAATTTTCAAGAATTATTAGAATTATTTTTAATACCATATTTTTAGTAAATGTTTTATATAATTTAAGTTAAAAAAACATTTTCATTATTTAAACTCACCATCTACTTTAATTAAAACTTTAATAAAATTAAGTTATCAAGATCATGAAACAAACAACCGAATATTCTTTAAGTTTATATCAAATAACTAAAGTTCATGCAGACAAAACTTGAGGACTTATGACCCATGAAAATTGTATTTCTTATAAAAAAATGATCCATGCATAAATTTGCATTTCTCTTGGAAAGTTTCGAAACATATTTAAGGTAGCTAATTAAGAACTATGGTTTTGTAGGCAAATAATTATCTTTAAATATTAAAAATACCATTGAAATACACTCTACTGAATTTACTCTGTTTGAAAATATACCTGAGTTAAATTGGATTTCAAACATATTTTTTGATAAACAATAAGGCTTAACTGGAAATAAATTTGTATATGTGATTCCAAGGAAATAAAAACACCATTGTATGAATTTAGATGCATATATATATATATATATATATATATATATATATATATATATATATATATATATATATATATATATATATATATATATATATATATATATATATATATAAATGACAGCTATCTAAGACAGTGATTTAATACTGGAAACCAAAGATTAATGTTTTCAAAAAGTTATCAACCAAATTAAGCAACATTGTAATGTATGCATAACCCCAAGTTAAGCAATTCGTTTTTTGAAAAATTCTTTCTTCTGTAGATTCAACGAAATGTCTGAAGGCATTGCTGCATTTTGTTTCTTTTGTTTATTCGTGCTTCTACAGTCGCTTTTATGGTTCACAAGACTTTCCGTTTTAAAGTGGATTCAGAACCAGTAGAAGATCGCTGCCTGAGGTGGGAAAAGAACACATGAATACTGAACTGCAAATCGAAGGGTTAACACTTCACCTAACTTTCAGGACAAACTTTACTTGATCTACCAAAGATATCCTCTATTAGGAATTACAAGGATGATTGATTGGATGAAAATTCCCTTTATACAGATTAATTTCGATTTTGAAGTACATTTACAAGAGATGGCTTGAAGAGTAATTTAATGTTTACATTAAATTGCTTGAAGATTATAATTTGAATGTGTGTGGTTTATGATGAATAAACTGCATATTACAATTATTTTATTTTTTATGGAAACGATTTGAATACTCTTATAGATTGCTTTCTGGTTCACGTACACATCGATAAGCTATCTAGAACCTCACTAGAAGTGAATACCCATCTAGAATACCCATCTAGAAGTGAAATGGTTTATGTTTTCTTGCTATAACTACAACTTTCGAGACATTGTTCTGCTTGTTTATCAAACTTAAATGCGTAACATAACTTATTTAATCTGTATCTATATTTTAAAACTTTTATATTCTTTTTAATTAATTTTAATCTAGATTTGAATATTTGCCTTACAATTTTGAATGTTGAAAAGCAACATTGCGCGAGCGTAGCAGCATTATTTATACTAAAATAGCCTCTTGGTACTTTTCGGGGTGGAGTTATTTTATAATTCTTGCAATATATTTTTTTATCTCATTTAAATACTAGCAGAATTAAATAAAATAAATCACTTTGCATGCTCGTGAAGAAACTCAAATTTTATTTGTTTTGTTTGCTTTCTGTTTCTTTTATTAATAATTCTCATAATTCTCTGATATAAAACACTATATATATAATGTATATATATATATATATATATATATATATATATATATATATATATATATATATATATATATATATATATATATATATATAAATATATATATATATATATATATATATATATATATATATATATATATATATATATATATATATATATATATATATATATATAAATATATATATATATATATATATATATATATATATATATATATATATATATATATATATATATATATATATATATATATATATATATATATATATAAATATATATATATATATATATATATATATATATATATATATATATATATATATATATATATATATACATAATGGACTTTAAAACTTTAAAATAAAATAAAAATTTTAAATATTCGTATTTATCAAATTTTTAGTTTCACTAATTCAAATTTAAAATTTAAAAAGGAAAATTACTGTAAAAATATTTAAAAGTAGTCATAGTAAGTTTCCTTTTTATTATAAAAACAAAAAGAAATTAGGCTTATTTTCCATTGAAAAAATAATATGCATTACTCATTTACAATTTAATAAATAATGTTATTAAATAATATTATCAAAAAATAATGCTAAGCGAATTGTTATAAGAATACAATTTATAAAAATTTAACTTTTTTAACTTACCTGTTTATAACAGTATCTATCTATCTATCTATTTATGTATATATATATATATATATATATATATATATATATATATATATATATATATATATATATATATATATATATATATATATATATATATATATATATATATATATATATATATATATATATATATATATATATATATATATATATATATATATATATATATATATATATATATATATATATATATATATATATATTAATATATATAATACCAATTTTATATTATTTAAAACTATAGAGAAAATTTCAAATTTAATTGATTGTAAATTTTGCTAATATAATTAGAAAGTAATAAAGTTTTTAAAATATTTAATAAAACAACTATTAAATAAAAATTGAAAAAATACCTTTATTTAAAGTAATTGCTCTTAATACATTTTAAAATGAGAACAAAAGAAATTCATAGAAGCTATTTCATAATAGTGTTTTTAGTTTCAAAGAAAAGATATTAATTTCCTTTTGAAATAACTTTAAATATACAATCTTTGAAAAGTGTTCAGTGGCACAAATAAAATACCATGAAATTATTGACATGATGTAATTATAAAAAATACATGTGACAATATATTGTTAACATTCAACTAATTTTATGATTTTATTTAAAAATAAGAATAGCCTCCTTGTGCTTTTATCTCACATAAATAAATTTTTCAAAGTAGGGAATTCATTTCCTAAAAATGGTAATCATCAATATTTAATTATTATAATATCCTATTTTTAGAGAAAACGCGCCAATTTTTTTCTGTTAAAATTTTTAATTGTAGAAAATAGTTGATGATTTTGAATTAATATAAATTTTATTTAAAAAACAATAACTTTAATACTATATTTATATTTAGTTCTAAAAATTCAATACTTGCCAATAGTTTTGGACAAACACAATTTTAAATATAATTAATTTTAACATATGTATTTTATCAATTTAAAAAAAACTATTATTCGAATTTTTTAAAAAAAAAATGTTTATTTTCAAACAAATGAAAAATAACCATTGTCGAATGGAGATCATTCTTCTTTCGAAACAAAATTTTGACTTAGTAACTTTATTGATAAGGGTAGGAAAATAAAACTCGAGAACATGCTTCATAACAAAATATTTTCAGGAACAAAACAATGAAACTCTTGCCAATGTGTGACAGCTCCTGCCATTTCGCCCGATAACAATGCTGACAGGAAACACACCTCGTCCCTTTATTCAGTTCCCCCGCGACATGGGGAAAGAATTACATAGCAAACACAGTTTATGGCCGAGAATATACTAAAAACTTTCCCCTCTAAAAATAAACTATCCAGTAGTTTGCTAGTGATGCAAAAGTAGGGGAAAAAAAGGAAAGAAGCGAAGATTTCTAGTGGTTGTAAAGTTTGAAATACTAAGAAGACGCCGTGATTTATTCGGAGCAGCGTCTGTGATAGCTTGTCTCTGAGGAAATTTTTATCGGTAAAATATTTGTTCTAAAGGTGTTTAGTATAGCAGACGGCTTAAATCGAATGGTTTTATGGCTCGAATTTTAGAAAATGGGAAGCGATTTCGGTGTCGTTTAGCTTCTTGTATTTTCTGTTAGTGGTATGGAAAACTTTGTTTAGAATAGTTATCTCGTCAAAATTGAGACTTATCAAACTTACAAAGCTTATCAGTTACCAATTAATGCGAATGACAATTGAATAATACTAAAGGTTTTTTGTGCTTATTAATGAAACGACTTCACACTGATATTTACCAGATGAGATTTACAAATAACAATAAAAGGCGTGTTTCTTCCTCGCTTAATTTATCGCTAATAAAATATTACATTGGTAGTTAGACAATAGTAAACATTGGATTAATCAAAAGTTAAGAACTGTAGAAATTCTTACACCAATTACGAAGGATTTTTTTTTGTCTTGCGCCAGCTTAGCTTACAACATGGGGTGCGCTGCTACACTTTTTCGTATTGAATCATTTTTGGTGTGGAGTCCGACTGCTTCAATACACACAATCCATAGGGACCCTTTTATAGGGTAGGCAACCATTCACATTTGATTCATACACAGAAAGGGAAAAGACAGGATAGATAGAGAGAGAGAAAGTACATCCATGCCTGAACCGAGATTCAAATCCAGGACCTCCCTAACCGTAGTCACGCACTCTGACCACTAGACAAGGCGGTCGGCTTTACGAAGGCAAAACACGACGAATAAGGAAATTCTATATCATATTATATGTAAGAGGATTAAAAGTGAAAATACTTTAAGCGAATTTTAATTGTTTGTTTTGATCAGAAAATTAAAATCTTGTGGAATTAGTTTCTAATATTAAATTAATAGATCATTATTTTTATTTATATGTTATCTGAAAATAATCATCTTTAAAGAATTGTATACTGATTATGCATTGTATTAAGTATTATGTTTCAAGTTAATGATGTTTCAAATTTCAATATCAACTTTGCTATATGGTGTCCGTGTGATCATATATATTTTTTTTCAACTATAGTTTCTTATTAAAACATTAAAATGTATTTATTTCTATTTAATACATACATTTTCTTTCATAAAGCAAAATATAAATATAATTAATATTTTTAAAAGGAAATACATATATTTTGAAATGAAAATTGCAACAACTTTTGCAAAAAGTTAAATTTGGCACTTAAATAATACTAAATATTATTAAAATTAAAACAAATATTATTTGTTTAAATTTTAGATAAATTTATCAATTGAGACACTGTTTATATTCGAAAAGTAAAACAATTCAATTTTGCTTGTTTACTTTGGACATGTAAATAAGATTGAATACTAGGTAAGTTATTGGTGATTATTAATGATAGTGTTCGATGTAGTATTTATAAATAATTTTTATTTTAAAATGCTTTAACTCTGGTAGTCATCTGTGTGTTTTGATTTCTATTAATTTTTTCACGTAAAATAATGAATAATTTTAAACAAGAAATATTATATTCTCTTATAATCATGGGAGAAATACAAGTATTTTTTCAAGAAAAAGAAATGTCTTTAAAAAATCAAATATATTTACAAATAAATAAAACAAAGATGTGTCTTTTTAAAAATGAAACAATATATTTCAGCTTGAAATTTAAAATATGCTTATAAAATATTTTCTGAGAAATTCTGATAAATTGTTCAATTTATCAATCATTTTGAATTTATTATTTGTTAACAATTATGATTTAGAAATATGGAATATTTCGAAATTTATTTAGAATATAAGATGACAATACTTATAAAACCACATCATTCTGTTTTCATTTAATATTAAAGCTTAATGAATAAGTTTTACCAAATATAATAACATCATTCGTTTTCCATATTGTCGGTTATCATCTAACATACATTTTAAGATTTATAAAATACAAGCAGGTTTTGCATTTTAAAAACATATCCCCCTTCCTGTAATAAAACTTTATTAATTTTACGACGAAACACTTAATTTGTTTCAAATAATAATTACTTTAATATAGATTACTATACTAATATTTCAAATTACAACAAAAAAAATTCTAACGGACCATATACTACAGCTTATATGAAAAATTCAAAACAAATTTAAGTGAATTCTTGGTATTATTTAATATTTATTCCTCCCTTTGAACAGTTTGATGTTACAGGTATTCTAAGAAATAAGTTTTTTAGAGAACATTAAATATTTGATTTAGTTTTTTGTTTTGTTAAATTTGCTTCAATTTGGTTTAAAAAGCAATAAGTATATATTCACTGAAATTCAAGTCATTCGACAAAGAATAAAGAAGTGATTTTTAATATAATTATAGTGATAATTTATATTTTAATAAATCATTTACGAATATTATAATTTCTAAAGAGTTTTGTACTAATTATGGTAATACTTAAGTTAAAAAACCCATGATATTGAACAATTCTTTTCTTTATTTTATATTGTAAATCCTTAAAATATATTGCACATTAAAAATTGTGTGTATAATAAAATTTAAATATATTTTATATTCTGTCCATATACGGAACTTCATAAAACTCACAGTCATGATGAATTCATAAAAATTCATGAAAAAATATATATCATAAAAAAATTATTATGATATATATATAAATATATATATATATATACAGTGAGAGAGATATATAGGTATTCTCTCCAAATTAATTAAAATTAACATCAATCATTCACTGGTTTTAATACTTTCTAAAATCTCTTAAATAAATTAAATTTCAGATATCTGCTAAATTATTTTAATACGTATAACACTTAAATTAATGTGATATAAATTTACGTGCTATTCGTTGCATCAAATGAATATTTTTTTATATATATATACAACGAATAGGAATGTTCCCCAAAACACCAAAATGATAATATTTTATGCATCCTTTTCAAAATCGAAATATATTATTTGTTGCCTTACCAAAATATTTTCAAGAATATAAAATAAGAAAATTCGAAATATAATAGAGTATAAAACTTAATTTAATACTTTATTACATTTGGAGCTCAGTTATTGCATTTATTAAAGGCTTTTACTAATGTGATTGTAGTGACCTGATTACATCAGGTACAAATGTGTACCTGATAAAATGAAGGCACTAAATCACAAAAACTGTGCACCCTCTCACCCCTACGCAACACACACGCATTGAATTATTAGACAAATTACCAAATCATTGGGGTTTGAAATTTCATTATAAATGATTTTTAGTCTTTTTACTGTAGAAGACTTTTAGCTAGGAGTTACTAAAAACAAATCTTAAAAACAAAATTTTATATAATATAATAATTTATTTAAGACTTCATTACTTTAATTAAAACACATCTTACTTTATAAATATAAAATGGTATAAAAAATAAAAATTAATCTTATAAATGCTTTTTTTAAATACAATTCTCAATGTAGAAGATGATAACACTTTAATAAATGTTCAAACTGTTTTGTTAAATTCATTTTTCATATGCAATGAAAGAAGTATTTTTTCAAATTATGAGATAATGGGAGAAATTTGTTAGAAAAGTTAACGGAGACATTATTTAATAAACTATTATTAATGATTTTCAATATAATATTTCAAATAAATATATCATAATTTAAGAACTCTCTTTTGCGAGCTTTTTTACTTGAATATATAATACAAATATTCAATTTGTCGATTTTCAACTATAATTTGCTAGACTGGCAATTGAAAAAATGAGTCAGCACTAATTATTCAAATTATAAATGAATCATTAATCTTGATATTCTTCTTTAGTCATTAATCTTTTTGTAAATTATGTTTGTAAATTGCAATAATGAAAATTATCAAAATAACCATTTTTGTTTTCACTAAAAATATATACTTTTAACGATGTATGAATTCATTTTTTATTTTAATACTCCCAACATAACTATACATAAAACTAACTATCAGCGTATAATTTTAATAATAAATAATATTAATAGAATGTTAAGGATTATGTATAATTATTAACAATGTTAATATATGAAAAGTAGAATGTAAAATGTTTTAAAAAGGAGCAAATATTTTGTAACTTTTTCCAAGCATTTATATCATAAATGCGTGATTAATTATTTTAATTTAAACGCATTATAAGTAATATTATAGTAGTTAAATACAAATGATAATTATTTTACTTCATTAATAATGCATGTACATCAATAATACTTTTACAATCAACCACTCATATTTTTATACATTTTATTATCAAATTAAATTTAAAACACATTTAATAATTATTATATAATATAAATTTAATATACAAGTATATGATTACTTTTCTATTTAAAGAATTAAATAATTTTTTACAAATTTGTTACTTTTCTAAATCATTCAGTTATTATATAAAAAATTGTTAAAACATCATAATTTATAAGATAGATTCTTCAAACAATTGCAAAATGCATTTAAGCATAAAATAAACAAAATATGAACATAAGGTAAAATACTTAATTAAGAATATATTTAAATGTAAGCGCAACTTAGTAATAAACACTCTTATTATAAAATAGCTATTTTTATTAGTTTTTTGAAAAATTGTTCCGTAAAAATTTGATCTCCAAAATATAATTACCATAATTATGTTCAAATAAGTAAAAAATTTACATCATAAATTAAAATATTCAAAAAAAAAAAAAAAAAAAAATTTTGCGATAAATTTCCTATTGATTACGTAATTAAAAATATATTTATTTTCCTACTTTCATATTACTACTCTTATGAAATATTATTGAAATTGTAAACATTTTTAGAAATCATAAAAGAGAAAATAATCTGAGCATTATTGACAAAAATAGTATTCATACCCAATTTGCCAAATTTTTAGTTTTTATGAAGAATCTTAATTATTTGAGACATGAAATATCAAAAAATCTGTGTTACTTGGTGCATGTGATTAATTTTAATTCATTATAAGGAACTCAAAGCGCGTAAAAATTAATTTGACAACTTTTCAAAAATATATTAACTTAAATTTTGAGAATTATTTAAGCCTAAGTATGATAGACATTTCAAACAGTTTCCGAATGAAATTAATAGCTTAATAATGACAGCTTCGAGTTCTTCAAGTGCAGTTTTATTACTACGATGCTATATTGACAAATATCAAATAAATCTAATATTATATATATTACCAGTGCTTTATCTTTATGTAAAAGTGTGATCAATAGTAAAGTAAAATTACAAAAATTTTGAAATTATATTTTAACTATAAAGTATTATTTTTAAAGGAAGAACTAATTAAAATATAACATCAATAATAATCAAGAATATTATATATGTGTGTGTGTATAAAATTTTTATATTATTTAATAAAAAATAATTTTGTATAACATGTATATTAATTATAATAAAAACAAAAAAATTATTGTAATTACAATGTGTAAGTTATAATCAAAGTTAGGAAGAATTGCTTAGTTCTCAAGTTCTGGGTCTTTAGAAATCTGTCTTTATGATACAAAGATTAAATAAAAAATATCATGCACTATCAAAGAAAATATCAGAAATATCTGGAAAAAAATTCCATTAACAAAATATTCGTCTTCTAGAAAACCCATTACATGGTGCCAAACCAGAAAAGAATTGTAATTTTCAATTTTTTATACAATAAAGAACTATTAATAGAATATAACTAATAATTTAGGTATGTAATCCATTATAAAAAATGTTCTTTTGAAAAGATAAATACTTTAAACAAAAATACACTTACTTCCAAAGGTTAAGCACGGTGAGGAAAACGCTTATTTCCGGAAGCTAATGAAAATTAAAGAGCATGCAAATCGTTGCAGAGGTAGATGGAAATACGCAAATATGTTAGGTAATGCCAATCACAATTTTGTGTCCAGAAATAAAAAAAAGGGCGGTCTTATAAGACACCAGCTTTATGAAGAGTTACAGAAGTTGATTGTAAGTGCTGATAGATGGTGTTTAAAACTTTCGTAGAATTTTTTTATTAAGACATACGTGTTTCTATGGCTTCCAGAAGATCAGTGGAAGATTCTGAGCGCTGGCGTGCTGTGGGGCGCATTGAAGCAGGACAGTCGACCTTAGATGTTGCTCTCTTCTTCGACGTTGATCATTTTGTTGTTAAACATTTATGGTAACAGTTCCAAACCACGCAGATAGGTGTCCTAAGGGCAGTAGCCGGTCGCACAATTGTTACAAACCCCGCAGAAGACCGATATATTGCGATTACAACCAAAACAGAATCGCAGAGTGAACTCCACACGTGTGACAGCTATGACTACAGCATGTATTGGTAAGGTGATATCTACAGCTACTGTACTCTGAAGATTACATGTGAGTGGACTATACGTCCGGGTATCTCGAGTTTCTGTTCGTCTATCCAATCAAGAGGAGCACGATTAAAGTGGTTCCTGGAACATGTCAATTACACCGTTTCTGACTGGGGCAATGTCATGTTTACTGATGAGTCAAAATTTGCTCTGGAGCCAGATGGCGGTTATGGCGTGGAATAGGGATACGCAATCAGCCCCAAAACATCACCGAACATCATGCATTCCGGGGCGGTGTGGGCAGGAATTTCATTAGGAAACCACATCGGCCTACACATCTTTAAATGGGGATCTGTGATGGCAATCCGGTATCGAGATGAATTCCTGGAACACATTGTGAGATTGTACGCTGCAGCGTTTTGACCTACTTTTGTTTTTATGGACGATAATGCATTGTTTTTATGGACGGAAATGCTCCATAGTGCTGTCATCATTGATGACTACCTGGAGAGGGAAGGGATTGCGCGTATGGCGTGGCCAGCATATTCGCCTGAACTTAGTCCCATTGAAAAGCTTTGGAATGTTCTTAGCCATGATTTGTTCACTTTTCTCATCTTCAGCCGCTGTTATTTTGGTGCAAACTGCTCTACAAGAAGAATGACTAATGCTTATATATGCACACACACACACACACACACACACACACACACACACACACACACACACACACACACACACACACACACACACACACACACACACACACACACATATATATATATACATATATGTATGTATGTATATATTATGTTTTAAGCGAATGTATGAAATTTAAAAAAATAAAATTTAGAAGGATTGAATATAATGTGTAATGTTGCAATTTATATGCATATTAAGTTAAAAATATTATTCATGTGTACACTAAAATTATCCCTGTG
>CM057822.1:87425440-87495440 GCA_030067965.1 Latrodectus elegans | reverse complement strand
ACACTTTTTATTGTAAAAGATTCTAAATAATATTTAAGAAATGTTTCAAATGTATGCAATTGATCTTGTTTTAAGAATACTTAAAGCGATTGAAAAGAATTTGTATTCTTATTCTTAAAGTTTGTAAAGGCTCTCTGTAAATCATATCTAAGTACGTTTTTCTTTTATTTATGAACTGTAAATAGCTTCCATTAAATAATCAGAATATTTTATGATCTAGGAAAATCTTAAATATATTTTGAACTTATTCTTATCGATTCAATAAAAACTTTTTGATATCTCTGAAAAGAGTATTTATATAAAAAATTTCAGATTAAGGAATAAAATGATATTTCCAAATTATTTTAAATGCACTGCACATTTACAGAGAATGATATTATATATATATATATATATGTGTGTGTGTGTGTGTGTGTGTGTGTGTGTGTGTGTGTGTGTGTGTATGTATAAAGTGAAAAAGAGAATATAATAATTTATAGATATTAGTATTGGAAAAGATAAATTTCAAATGTCTAAAAGCTTGGTGGAAATAAAAATATCTGACCTGTCAAAGAATTTGCATTTAGACCTCCATAGAACTCAGATAAGTCATCCATTAATTTTGCTCCATAAATTAGCGGTTTTACGTTAAAATAAAAAAAAAAATTTTTGACAAAATATGTTGTGCAAATATATGCCTTTGATAAAAATTATATTTCTCATCAGTGAAATTTTTTTCTATAATTTTCTTCAGATATGATAACACGTAATATATGTCATCATCGAAATAATTTCAAAATACATTTTATGTCATCTAAAATTTTAACTTCATTAAAACATTTTGATACCAAAGAGAAGCATAAAGAATGATTGTGAATTTATGTTAACATCATTAACATACTTTAAAACAAGGGTTCTGAATGTTACGGTTACGTAAAAAACACAGAGAGAGTAACAATGTAATGTTAAAATGTTAATGTTAAAATTCCTCTTTGTTTTGTTTATATTTTATTTATATATTTCAATTATTTAAAGATTAAACTATTCATTGTGTCACTATAATTTTCATATTTGGTTAAAAATTTCGACTTTTAAAAAGTCTTAATACAACAAATGACGGCATAAAAGAAATTAACCAAATTTTGCATGAAGATTTAGTAAACTTCATCAGCAAATAGAATTTCAGGTAATAAGAATAATCATACTAATAAAATTTATCTAAGCTAACCTCACACTGATAAAAATTAAAATTTATAATTACTCTTGTCAAAAACTGTTACACTTGAATATATGTTTTTATAACAAAAATGCTGTACAAAACATGAGATTATAATTGTCATAATAGCTTATGTAAATTTTACTGATAATGTTCACACAAAAAATATTTATTGGTTATTTTTTATGCACCAGTACGTTTTACCTTGTGACTTTCATTTAAGTTTACTTCTACGTATGGAATTTAGCGGCCGAGCTGACAGCTGAATGGTTAGCGCTTTTGCTTTCGGTTCAATAGTTCCTGGGTTTGAATCCCACCTTGAGCATGGATGTTTGTAGTGGTTCGGAATCTACTTCAACCGTAGGTACCGGTCTAATTAGCTCTCTTGTACAAAAAATGATCGTTGAGCGATGAACAAGCAAAACAAAGTATGGAATTTAGCCTTTTAACACGCCTCATCCTATTTTGTAGTGAACACGACAGGTCTTTGGTTAATCAGGGATTCGAACTTACTACCTTCTGGTAACGAGAATGATGCCCTAACCAGGTCACAGAAATTAACACAGGAAATGTATACAAAAGGCACTTCAATCTGTGAATTTCATCTTCCATAAAATACATAATTGTAAGCATATGTTTATCACCAATTCTAAGGAATTATGCGCTTTAAAAAATTTTGGTACATTATTCATTGAATATATTATTTCTTAAATCCTCGTGTTTCTTCAAAGTAAAAGCTATTAAACATTAATGTAAATTATAAATGGCTCTTTCAAGATTTTTTTGTCTTAAATGTATTTTGCCAATGCAAAACTTTCCAGTTAGTTTTAGTTAACATAAATATTATAGCTTTATTGTCTGTTTACTAATTATGGAGCTTTCATTCCACTCTAAATGTCATATATTATTTACAACTTCAATTATAAAAAAATATTCACTTGTTCAAATATCTTATTTATTTACAAACATAAATGAATTTCTATTTATTTGGAGCATTTTACAAAATGTATATTTTTAATCAAAAATATACATTTTGTTAAACTGTTCTGTTTTTTTGTTGCTGTTTAAGTTAGCGTATGTTTCGCTAACTTTTCATTTTACAGCTAATTCAATTAAAAATTCTTATGAATTCTTATTAGAGTTCTTTTATCTAATGACATGGATAAACATTTAAAAGAAACCCTATAATAAGTTAGAAAACTCTTTACCTAAATTTGTTATTTATAGTAATCACATATTTATATTATCCTTAAGGTAACTAATTATTGTATTTTCCAGCAGCTTGTTGTTGTTACTAATGACATTTGGACAAGCCAAGCTCACTATACCTTGGCTATGCGAATTTAAGTCAATTGGGAGCGTCTTTCATTTGATCAGACCACTACGATAGAAAAAATGATTTGAACAGCAAAGTACGACTTTGCTCTTCAAATCCTCCGATAGATGGCAGCACCAGAAAATTCACTCCTTCAGTTTTGGCATTGATCTGAAGGGGAGTAAATTTTCTTCAGATTTAAAAATTCCACAGATTTAACGAGCACGTATATTGCATATACACAGTGAGTTTTTGGCGGCATTAAGAATCGAACTCCACCCTTCCGGATGGAAGGCCGATTCTCTAACCACTAGGCTACCACGGTCTTTGCAGCCCCGGTCTCCCGCGGGACAGGTGGTGATACTTACCACTACACTACCGAGAATAAGGTACCTGTCGCCACGTTAATTTGGAGTAAATGCAAGTATATGTATTCAATTCTGTTTTATCATTTTTAATTTCCGTTAGTTTTTCCATTAATTTCTTTATTTCTTGTAGGCATGCAATTTGATTTGTATTTTATATGCCTGTCTCACCACTTCCTGCCATGTATTTTGTCTGATACCTATTTTGAATGCTTCTTACGTCTCCACGTGCTAACTCTCAATCGCAATCTAATTTATGTTAAATAGTATACTTTACTACCCTCTTTACTGTGTAAAAGTAATAATTTTCAGTGTCTCCATATGATTGCAAGCATAATTGTATTGTCTTGAATATACTCTGATCCGTATTCTTTTCTCTCCAGCGGGTCTATCAAATCTGATAAAATCCTTTCAGGGTTACGCACAGGGACCTCTGCTTGTGTTTACTTTAAGGCCTTTGCAGCTTGTATCAAGGGATATATAATGGGTGCATATTTGTCTATATTTAAAAACTCTTAATAAGTTTTTTTTTCAATAACGTGAAAGTCAGGAAATATCTGCTACAATATATATATATATATATATATATTATTTAAAATGTGTATATATTTTATAAATAAATTTATTATGGTTGCATTTCTATCATTGTGACAGTTTGGATTCTTTGGATTACACATTTAGGGGAATTAGGACTATATTTCTACAAAGATTTTCCTTTAAGCAAAAGTGATTTATTTTAAAACAAAATATGTGCTCAAATAGTTTAATTTACTGAAAAATATATTCATAATATAGCACAATAAATTAATTTAAATTATTTTGGAATTAAATATTTTATTGTTTTATGGCTACAGAATAAGAAAATCACACTATTTTACTGCCTTAAACATTTTTACTGGCAATAAAACCATATCATGTGCTACTGACCACACAAGAGGTGGAGGATGTAAATATTTCAATCACTTTGCAAAATTGAGATTTTAAAGACTTAAATTTATGGATAGGATAATGGAAATTAATGCTAGAAATATATATTTTCTATTTATATTTGTTGTTAGAGTTTTCCTTGCAACACTAAATTTTCAACATTTTACAACTAAAATACACAGTGAAAAGCAGCTTGTATGCTTCAGCATCTTTAGTCTTAAATACAAATAAATAAAAATTATATTGTTCATATAGAGATAAAATGAAATTTTAACAAAAAAGGATATACAATTTTTGTTTAAATCTTGTTTATTGTGTTTTATATAAGAACAAGACAGAAATTATATTACATAAATGATACATATATTTTACTAATTATTATGATAAATTTTGTTTGGAAGATATTGACATTTTAATTTCAAATAAGCAGAACATTTTCTGCATCAATTGTTTAAGAACTTATATTTAGATATGAATGGTATAAATTACTGTAAGCTTTTGTGTAATTAAAATCACAAATGAAAATTCGTAGAGCTTTAATTTAAATTGATCAGTCTATTATACATGAAAATGAACAGTTCATATGGAATAAAAGAGAAAGAAATCAATTTCAAAATACTTGAGGAACTAAAGTCAATTTTCAATTAAGCATTTTTTTTCAATCTACTTAATTATTTTAAATAGACATTAAACTCATTTTAAATAAAAATATATTGTAAGATTTTTTTTAAAACAAACCAATTTTGATGCAAGAATTTATACAAATGCAGTTTTGATATATTTTTTAAATATAAATGAAAAAATTGTTTAAAGACTTAAGCAAATTTAAAATCATAGTAATTATTTTAAATAACTATTTATATTTATTATTATCAATGCTTATTTTTATGTTATTTATAAGTTGTATTATTTTATTTCTGTGACTGCCTTGAAATACTTTCCTTTAAAAAAATATTTCACAAGAATGTTAAAATTTGACAGCAAAACAACTCCAATAATGAATTCTTCGTGCAAAATATATCTTCACAATAATTTATGTTGATAAATTTTTATCCATGTGTTTGCAATGAATTGTGGAGACGATAATTTTACATTGACACAAATGATTGCTCTGTTCAAAGCTGTCGCATTTTAGAAACATATATTTTAGCAGTTTGAAAAAGTAAAGAATAAAATATGCATTCAAATTTATCATTTGAAGAATACTTTATCTTAAAGTATATTTTATTACTTGTAATCATTTAAAATTTAGTAATTTAAGAACGAGAAATATGCAGTTTATTTTCCCTGAAATAATAAATGTGACGCAGTTATATGTATATAGTTACATAGTTTTTACTTTAATTAAAATCAAAATTCGAAATATATATGTACATTTATAATTCCTAAATATATATCTTTAATTTTGATAGAAAAAAAAAACAAATAATAAAGGGGAAATTATTACATTACCATGAAAATCATATTATTTTTTCGAGGTTTTCCTCGATTATTAAAAATTATTAAAAATTATATTTACATGGTAAAAATGCTAAACTTTTTAGTTTAGCATTTTTACCATGTAAGAATAATTTTTAATAATTTGAGTAAATATTTGAGAAATAATAATTATTAATTTTTATTTTTGTTACTAAAATTTGCAACAAGTTTGATTGATCCCTCAGTAAAATTTAATGTAACTAAGATTTAATGTAGAAAAATGGTAAATTAAATTTTAATATGCAAGTGAAAATGTTTTCAATTAAATAAAGTTGCCTTTAATATTATTTGTTAAGTGTTTTAAAAGTAATATGAAATTATTGAAAATGCATTGTGAGAGAATAATTATTTAATATTTTCGATTAATCATTCTTTTTTAATATATGAAGTGTTTGTTATAATAACAACAATCAAAATATTTATATCGAATATTTTATTTTTGTAACATTATTTTTAAAAGTAATTATTAATGTCACTTTAGAATATTCAGCCACCTATAGGAAAGGGAATAATATTTTATAGTCATTTTTAAGCATTTATTCATTAATCTACTCTATTTCTTTTGAAACTAAAGTATCTCTGCGTTTTTGAGAATAAATAGCTGTTGAACCTTCAAGTAATGAAATATATCGCTAACTGATTCTGCATCATTTTGCTAATTAACTTATAATTTTTCATTATTTTTGCATTATTACTGATTAAAGTATATTCGGATACCTGAAATCAAAATTTCAGTTTCAGTTAAATTAAATTAAATTATTTATATTTTTGATACGTAAATGCATTCATTTGTTAAAGTCTTATTAAAAATGAAAAGGTATATCTTGTTGAGAGTGGTATAATTTTCTCCATGTTTATTAAAATTTTTAAATAAATAAAAACAAATCATGAAAATTTCAGATGAATGACTCAATTTATATAATGATAAAATTGTTTTAACTGTTGCTTAAAAATTGCAAATTTATAAAAATATAGTCATAAATCTAATGTATTAAATAATCATTGAATACTGAATTCACAAATTTGCAAAACGTTATATATACTTAGTAATAATCTAAAATATAATAATATGATACATATGTGCTTGGAATTAAAATCTTATTTGTAACAATAGTTTCGTCCTAAAACGTAATATTGAGAGAATTAAAGTAGCTTAAAAATATGTTAACATTTATCATTTGTTTTATAATGGTGCTGTGTTTGAGTAGGAAAATAAAAATTGATATAATTATATTGAAAATTACACATTTTACTAATCAGAATAGAAAATATCAGAATATAAAAATTAACAATTTTTATATTAATTAATTGTTTAATTAAAGTAAAACAATTAAATAAACAATTAATTAAAGTTTAATAAAACAATAAATTGTTTTATTTTCTGTTTCAAGAGTACTAAATAATTATAATGATAAAATTATTTTACAACAATATACATCAAAACATTATATAAATATTCAGAATTAAATTTTGTTAAATTTTTTATTTGAAATTTTGAAAATTATGCATTGGACTTCCCATTTTTAAGCAGTTTAGGCTCAGTTGAGCCCAAGAAAATTAGAAAACATAAACGAAAGCTACAAATATAAAGGTATAGTAGTTTGTTTTGAAATAAAGGTATATATCTATTATTACTATTATAAAAATTTATTTGATGCAGCATAATTTAGGATTTTTCTTGAATTTGAATTTTGTTGTCTTAATTGAGCTTTATTAGAAAAATAAACAAAGAAAAATTTAAAAATTAAAAACGGAATTAATTAAAATACGTTTTGAATTCCATACTTCTTAAAGGAAACAGTCTCAAAAGCGCAGTATGCTGTTGAAATGGTTTTGTAGAGAATTATATTGGCGAATAATTCTTTGTAAACAAGTGACAAAATAGAAGCTGGACTTTCACATAAGAAATAATTCTTCGACTCTAAGTTTTACGTATGTTTATTTTCCATAACATTTTCAAATATTTTTGGACAATGTAAGCATTTCCAGATAAGGATTACGGTTATTAAAAAGACTGAACATTATTGCATAGGGACCAATACACATTCAGAGCATTTTTACGTTACTTTAAATGCTCGATACCATTGTCTCATAGGTAGAATTAATAAAGAATTGATGAGAAACTGCCACGACATTTCTAATAATACGTGATAATTACTTAAAAAAAACAGTATATACACAGTCTTTTTGGAGGGTCTTTTCCCGGTTTTCTTGGAGGTCTTCCTAAGACCACGTAGTGTGTATATCATACAGAATATCCCAACTCACAAAAGAGACTGTCTATCTTTGATCCATGAGAATCCTAGCCAAATAAATATTTTCCTCTTGTTCATTCTAAAGACGAATCGAGTTTTATTACGCAAAATGACTCTTAACTACATTTTACCTCCAGAGAACTTAGAATCTGTAATTATTCGGAAAGCATAGTCATCAGATAAATCAATTGTTTTGTTGTTATTGATATCTTATTGGAGGCAGGGTCAATTTTGGATTGAACTCTTAGTATCCTGTTTGTCCATGTATAGTGAAAAAACAAAATATCTTAGTAATGAGACTTTATATACATACTTGTAGTTTTTCAAGGATCTGTTGGAAATTAATATAGGGGGCCAAAGGATTCAAAATGGACATTGACTCTAATCACTTATTCAATGTTTTAATCTGGCATTAATACTTTAACCAATAATCATAGAAAGTGAAAATATAGGTATCTTTAGACTATATAGATTCTGTAGTTATAATTAGTGAAGTGTCTCAATCTAAATTCCATGAAAGATTGTTATATTTCTTGATGTTGCATTGCACTTTATTTACTCACTCTTATGTTTCTACAGATGTTAAAAACAGCACATTTTGAAAAATTGAACCAGTGTCATAATTATTTATTTATAGAGTCAACACTAAAGTGAGAATTCTCGCCGATTCTTGTGCGATTATCTATGCAAAGTAACCGCATTTCTTGGGCAAAAGATTAAAGCAGGCAACAAGACAAATCATTGAATAACCCGGTACACGAGAAATCCTATTTTGACCAATATTGTTCTTGTTTTCGCACATCATGTTTCATAAAGTTTCTGTGCATTTTTGTACTATTTCTTGTCTTATAAAAGGATATAATACTATGCTAAAATTTACAGCAATAAATGTATAATCACGTCGAAGTGTAAGAAATATAAGAAGTAACCAAGCCGTATTTACTTTACCAAAATTTATTAGCCCGATGCAAGCAGGAAGCGAACCTTACACTTTAACTGTCCTCAATCTAAGGGAAAGCTCTTATTTATAGCATTAGAAATTTCTAGAAATACGGAAATTAGGGAAATTAACATAAACGAGAATTTTCTCGAAACTTTGTGAAAGACATCATATATTACAATTAGCAAAATATTAAATATATTAGCCGGTATCAAACGGATGACCTGTCAATCAACAGACCAATGCTTTGACCATTTAGTCACAAGGCTGCTTGCCGCTGCTCATGATATGTGGAAATATTTTTTAACAAAATTAGTTTTACATTTTCTATTATTTTTACGTTTTTATATTTTAGATAAGAGTGCATACTATTCTGTGCAGTTTGTTTGTTAAATTTATAATGAATTTGTAAAAATAATATTTCTTTAATCGTTTCATATACATATAGTTCATTTTATATTCCTGAAGAGAATTTCAATATATGCATTTAGATTATTCCATTTTTATCATTTAAATTGTTATATGCAAGATGATTTTGAATAAAATTACCATGACTTATAAATCATATTTTGTGATCAAACTATGATAAATTTGTAATGAAACTTAAACAACAGGGAAAAGTTTGTTAATAATCATTTAATAAGTATTTGTATGTGTATCTCTCAACATGACAATTTTGCAAAGTATAATTTCAGTTCTAAAAAATAAGGAGAAAACTTTACAAATTAATTATTAGACAAAGAGAAAAGATAAGAATAATAGAGACGTATTAGTTGGAATATTCAAAATTATTTTTTGAATGTTTCTGGATGTTAAGAATTTACTGCTGAAATATAGGGGAATGGATTATAAATGAGACCCTAGATTTCAAATTATAAATGATAGTAAACTAATTTAAAATGTTGATTAAGAAGATGATTTTAATATCCAAATTGAAGCACACACGGGACCATCAGCTAGTGAAGCATTTACCTCCTTTGAAATTGCTTTGAAGTGCATCAGCCTGAGTGTGATTACATATAAATTTTCGATGTCAAGCGAATGTGCGAATTGAATGCCCGAAAACGTGTAAAGACTTGTGGAAGCAACATACTTTTACATAAACTCTCAGAAAACAGTTGCTTTTATTTAGAGTACTGCACATACGTACTGTATTAAAGTACAACACTTTTAAGTACCTTTACATGTAAAAGAAATGCAGTTTAATTTAATTGATTAAAAATTCTTTTCCTTTAAAAATATGTAGCTGTTTTTCCTATATCCAACATACAATAATTAACTAAAATAGACTCTTGTTTTCGAAAAAAAAATCATTTGAGTTTTGATTATCCGAATGGGGTCTAGTCCCATTCCATTCGGATAATTAGAGATCTCTCGAATATACATATATGAATATATATATGATCCCACACATATTTGCGTGTGTTACACAACTATATTATTCGAAAAAATGTAACCTTTAATTACATTTCTGTAAGTTTTGTATTTTAAGATGATTTACTTTCATAATATTTTAGAAAATAAAAAAATAAATTTATATATATATATTGAAAAAACAATTATCTGTTGAAGTAGAAAATTTTTTAATTAAAATTTCTAAAAACTATCTATGGGCAAAAACATTTATGAAGAAATAAAATTTTAATTGAGAAACCTCTTAATAATTATATCTGGTAATCTTTAATGGTAGAAGTTTTATGAGAAATAAAGAAATATGAGGTAAAGAAATACAATAAATTGTAAAAGATAGGAATGAATAGATTAAGAAACACCAACTAAGTACTCTAATGTTAACGTTAGTACTTTAAAAAATTTCTGGTAATGTGTGAGTCAACGTAACATTCATTTATACTTGGTTATGTGTTTACTCTGTAAGTTTGTTTTCTCTTCTCAGTATTTTTTCTTTTACAATAATTTTGAATTCTTTATTTGCAAATATTTGTATTTTTTTATTTGCAACCTTTAATTTTCTTCTAACATTACACTTCAATAAAGTCAATTCTTTTTAATCGTAATGTGTTGTGTTTAGTTTTAGTTTCAAACATTCGCTTCCAATTTATGAAAGACTCTGAAATGTAAGAGAAAAATGCTTTGCAAAACAGTCTCATTGAAAATATGTTTCCGTTTTCAATTTTTACGACCATCTTCAATTTTTCATAATTTTCCTTTTTTGTGGGATTGATTCATGTTACAAAACATATTCTAAAAGCTACTTTTCATTAGGTTTTGAAATAGGGATTACTTAAAAGATAAATTCGTTTATCTTTTTTAATAAAAAATATTTTTATTTTAAGAACTCTAAAGTAATATTAACATAAAGTTTTTATTTCGTTAGAAATAAAGTTAAATCAATTCATTTCGGGAAGGTTGGGTCATTCTATATTTCATTCCCAAATTACATATTTTTACCAGAATACTATTAAATTTGACATCAAATAATTTCAACTAATTATATTCATACGGGAGTATTTTTCATTCGATGAAAGTATAATTTGCTTTTTTAAATGCACATTTTAATATATAAAACAAATATGAACATTTCATTTTACTTAGATTAATTTTAAGATTTTAGTAATAAATTAGAAATTTCTGATAATTCTATATAAATTTAGGAATCTGTGTTTTGGAGAAACTTATTCATTCTTTAAAATGATGCATTATTATCTCTTTGGATTTGAATTGATGCAAGTGACCATTTAATTTGTATTTTTAAATTTTCTTATCAGTGTTATTTGCACATATAAACCTACCCTAAATTTGAAAAAAAAATCTTTGAAAATCATAAACTTGTACATTATATTAGATAAAATTAAATGGAATGATCATGAACCTGTAATATTGTTTAGAATAACAGACAGTAGCATATTTTAAAGGATTCGAAATAATTCCAGTTAAGGAAGAAACAAAGTCGATTAATTCAAAGTTACCTTTTGAATTCCAAAAACATTTTGAAGCAATTAAGACAAATATAGATACCATTTTGAATAAATATAGATAGCTCAAAATTAAAGAGAATGTCATTATTTAAGGAATTCGAGAAAATGTATGAGAATGATAAAAGAACGTCGAGTAATTCAAAGTTACCATTTGAATTTTAAAAAACTTTTTAAGCAATTAAGACAAATATAAATAGCGCTTTGATTTCCCGTGAGTATAAAATAGGTTTTAAGCTCAAATATTCAAAATATAATTCTAAGATCCCGTTTGCTTAATGATTTTGAAACATGTATAACACAAGTCCGTTGCCTTCATTTGAAGTCAAATTGTGTTAATAAAATATATTTTTGGGGAGAGTTTTTAAGACATGTAATGATTTTTAAACATATTTTAAAATTCAATATAATTTTAAATTTCATTCTAAAAAATTGGTATAAAGGATGTGTATAAGACTTTATATCGCAAAATACTTTTAATTTACTATAAATAATTAAGCATTTATTGAAACACAACACAAAATAAATTTTAGAAACAAAAGTTTGAGGATTTAGACTATATATGTCATCGTGGATTAAGATTAAATAAAAAATTAAAGTCTGCTTATTTCAGCTCTCGTAGAGAGAATTCTTAAGCCACACCTCTGGACTTTAGTGATTGGTTGGGTAAGTTTTTTTTAAAATTAAGTCCATTATAATTAAAATTTTGATTGGTAAATGTTTTGTTTCATTGTGCAATAATGGTTTTAATTCGTGAATCCAATTTCTCTGAGTGAATTAATTTTCCTTGTAGAGAATGCGATGAGTCACAAAGTCATACATTATCTTACGATTACACAAATAAAATATTCTATACACTATCTGAAAAATGAATTTTGAATTCCTTCACGGAGTTTCTAGTTTATAATTTAATAGACACTCATACATGTTTGAACATGGAAATATTTTAAATAAATATTTTTTCAAATGAAACGAAATGTATTTAAAAATGTTTAATTTCTATTATTCACACGTTATTCTTTTCCCAGACAATGAATGAAAAACTTTCAAGCATCATCGTTTCTTTCAAATAAATTCATTGTTTCTACTAAAATCATTAAAAATTATATTTTATACGAAATATTTCACTTCGTGATAGAAATTTAGAATATACAGAAATATCTCACGAGGGGAATCACCTTAACTACCACAAATAAAACTTCGAAATAGATCAGAATTTTTTCCCTCTAACATGTTTTTTCTTCTTCCATGAACTAAAATAAGATACTTTAACTTAATATAGAACTCGTGTCGAATTGAGAAACTGTCCCCCTCAGCGCAAACAAGAACAAAACGCAAGTCAGTTTCAAACGAAAGAAAAATAAATTCTAGACCTACAGTGGGTGTTGCAAAAAAGTTTTAGTTCATTAAAAATGCCTTATTGAAACTAAGGAATGCATTCCAAGTTTACTTTTCCCTAGATATAGATGCCAATGGATCAAAATGAATGCTTCTGGGAAATACTTGAATGAATATAAGGTTATTGTATAAAATCAAAGTTTAGTTGTTTAGTTCTGTTACCTAAATGCAGTTATTTTGATGGAGCTAGCGAAATCAATTTCTCAATAAATAAATAAGATTTTAGGGGGCTAAACTTACAACACGAATTTATGAATTTACAAAATTATTTCAAGTTAATATAAAACAAAATTAAAGAAAATATTTTCTGCTGTTCAATTTTCATATAGTTTTTGAATTTAGAGATAAATATATCTGGGAAAGATCCAGTAAAATTGATTTTTCTTCATAAATAATTCTTCGTTATTTTTAAAGTAAATTATATACAACAGCTAGCAGTCAGTGCTCTTCCTTTCTCTCCTTCTCTCCCACAAACACACGCATAAATTTCTATTCCTTTTTCATTCATTGAATATTTTTTCTTATTTTCTTACTGAAGCTATTATACAAACCGATAGAAAGCTTCAATTGGAATCAGAAACATTCACCTCAAATTTAGTCAAAAATATTAATATAGAATTTTTCATGTAATAAACAATTTTTCTCTTAGTATTTTAAGTTAAGAATTCACTTCAAATTTTCAACGGTTATTAAATTGTCTTGCTTAGTTTAAATTTAAAGCAAATATTTATCTTCCATTTAAATTTATGATCATCAAATAAAAATTAAATTAATAATTTAACTTTAAATATTTTTGATACAATTATCAAGCAAAATTAATAAAGCACGAAAAACTTCCAGCAAATTCACTGGTATTTTTATATTTCATTTCACACATACAATTACCACTCTGATTTTGAAAACTGTTTTTTTATAGCTTCATTCACAAACCACATTCTTTGTAGTGAATAGTTTAATTTAAGGATATTCTTCATTGTATAGTTCCGATTTGTATAACATTTTTGTATGATCTAGTTTAAATGTTTTGTTGTGGTGGTATAATTTTGGTAGTTTAATTTCGTATCCTTTATTAAAATATCTAGGATGATTTCTAGTAATATGTTGAATTAAGTAAACTTCTCTCATTATAATATGAAGAAATATTTAATTTTATGAGATCTATATAAAATGAAATAAAAATATGAAATATTATACCGAGCTTCGGATTTTGTGTGGATTGAGAGTTGAATAAAGCAACCACTCGATGAACAAAAGACTTTTACTCGTAAAAATTCCACTAGAAATACCAGCTGTAACAATCACAATTATACAGCTACAATTCGTCAGATACAATAAGTAACAGCTTCCAATCGCAGGTCTCAAATACCTCAGGCAGGGAACAGCTTCTCTAAACTAGCAGTCACGACCAATCGTCTTCACTCACTGACTGTCTTCACAAAACTCTGACTGCTGTCGGGATGCGATATTTATACATAACTTGGCGGGGAAATATACTAATTTCGCCAAGTTTCTGGAAGCTTCTAGGCTATCTCGCTAAATATTGGTCCTAGAGCTTAGGTGATGGATGTTTCCAGAAGTATCTATTTCTCGCCAAGTCGCCAAAAAGATCGTTAAGTTTTTTCGCCAAAACATCGCCAAGTCACCAAATCATTAGATAACCCGCTTTTAACGTATAACACGTCTAAATACCACAATGTTTGCCCAAAATGTAAGTATTTCCGGTATGTCTGAGATATTTTAAGACATATACAATAATTATTTATAAATTTGTAACATTATATAGGATAAGAAATTAAAAAATTTCAAAAATATTATGTCCTAAATTATTTTTTATAAATTAATAAATCGTCATTTTAATTTATTTTAAACTGATATATTTCATTAAAATTAAACTAATAATATGTATATATATATATATATATATATATATATATATATATATATATATATATATATATATATATATATATATATATATATATATATATATATATATATATATATATATATATATATATATATATATATATATATAACATCAGTGATCTCTTTTAATATTTAAATACTCTATATAAAATTTTTATCATTCGTGTTCATCAGTCAGCAGTTTTTTTTTGAATCTGTAAAATGGAATTCACTGGTTAATTATCTAAATAGGGAACTAAAGTTATCTGCAAATTGAGACAAAGTTAGATACAATATAAGACAATGAAAAGAAGGATTAAAAATTTCATGAAATTATAAATAAAATAAGAATTTTCACGTAAGGACATTTAGAATAATAAAGGAACATATTCTATTCATTTATTATTCTGAATGACTTTTAAGGAAGTGTTCATATTTTCTTTATATTTCCTTGTAATCAGTTAGTAATATTCTAGTCTCTTCCAGATCCATTGCATTATCTGTATTTCGAAAATGAATGTTTTACTAAATCTATGCGCTTATTAGTTCATAAGATAAATCCCAAAGAAGTTTGTTAAACCATGATTTCGAGTTGGATGGAGAATATTTGCAACAATTTTCTTCATCGATTAAAGACAACTTCCTTATTGCTCCTTATTGAATGAATTGAGAGTTATTTAATGCAGTTGGTAAACAACAGCTGTGTGTGAATTTCCTTTTATGAATTAGATAATCATATATTATTCAACTTTAAAATATATTTTTTGTTCCTTTTTCAGGCATGTTTAATGCCAATGACATATAATTATCAGTTTTAAACATCATATGTAATTATGCCATATAATAATGGTATATAATTGTGAAGAATAAAAGGAACATTTTGAACGTGCATTGCTTTTTATAATAAGATGTATTGTTTTAATAAATAATGCCATTTAGATTGTTAATACACATCATTTGTTATAATATTTAATTTTCGTTGATTTTTTGCAATGCAATATCATTTCTATCGTGCATTTATCAGTCCTTGAATGATGTTTACTTAATGATATATTTTCTTTAATGATTATTAAAATATAATATGAAAGTAATCGATGTAATTTAATTTTATTTTAACACTCCTTACAGTATCATTTGATCTGGTGTATTATTTATAATTTGAAGTGGGTTTCAAATGAGATTCTTGTTCCTTTAATAATTTGCGAATATGACTTTTTCATTTAAACAAGGATTTTCAATAACATTCAAAGAACATTGTAACACACAGAAAATTTAATAAAGAAATAAAACTAATGATATATTTTCATTAGTTGATAGTAATTACGTGTAATGTCTTACACAATCTTCGAACATTCAATGAATTTTATAAGATAATATAATCAAAAAGAGATGCTTGCATTTCATTAGTTTGTAAATTATAATATCAAATTATGATTATAATTTTAATTGAATAAACAGAACAAGGTTATAATCCTACAAAAAAGACAGAAATTATTAAAGAAGATTGAACCCACAAAAACTATATTTTTCATTATCATTCATAAACTAGCTTTTTGTAAATGAAGAAAATGTCCTTTCTCATATAAATTTCAAAAAAAATTAACTGTAAATAAAAAAAGACGTTAATAAATAACATTTGGAAAATTTTCTTAAAACATAAGATTCAATTATTTATTTTTCAAAAATTCTATAATCTATAATACTTCTTCTATGGAAATACAATTTATTTTAAACAATATTCAATTTTTTTTGATGTAAAAAATCTAAAATTTGTGTTTTTGTGTTATTTTTTTCTTATAGTAAACATATAATATATATCTGGATTACGCAGTTGTATTCCTTGCAAAAATAAAAGAAAAATCAATGAATGTCTGAAAGAAAAAGAATAATATTAATACCTAGTATCACAAGTTTTGAAATCAGCAATTTTATATAACTCAAGATTTGAATTTATTTAAATTCATAGGTACACTATGCACGAATTGAAATTAAAATAACATATAGATGCATTCAAATACGATATATCCAGAAAAGCTTCTTTCGTATGAAGAAACTTAATCTTGCTATTTGCAAAAAATTCAGTGTAAAATAGAATAACAAACACATATATACGTATATAATTGATAACTGTTTTATTGTAATTATCCAAAAAAGCATCTGAAACGAGTAATTATTTGTATTCGATAACCACAGAATATATATACATAATTATTTTCCTAGATTTAGTATCAAAGATGAAATTCACCAATTTTGTCATGGTTTTGCGAAGATATACACAGAAATAAATACAGGAAGTTTCCTTTTTAATATTTGTAATCTGATAGCGCTATCTTTGAACTATCACATTATATCTTGATTTTCTAAATAAGAATCCTTTTCTTAAAAAATTAAATCTGATATTGTTTCCTTCCTCTTTGACAATCTTCCGGATTCCAACCAATTATTTGAATTTTGCTTATAAAGAGATAGTTTTAAAAGTCGGAATGCAGCGTACCCCACAGGTGACATATCCAGTAACTTATGTGAGATGCACTTAAAGGGAATAGCTTAAATTCTGTTTTCACTTTCTTATTTTCTTTCAAAAATAGAACAGTAAATTTGGAGGTATGAGTTGGAGCCTCATTCGGATGGAATTTAACACAGTAAAGGTTATTTAAATAAAGGGAAGGATTGTTTGGATAAAGAGATTTCTTTGAAAATAGGAGTTAAAATATACTTCTGATACTAATTTTAACATTTTGTCTACTTTCCCTATTTTAAATTTTGTGTTATAAGAAAATCCAGTAATAATTATAAAACCCTTGGAAAAACTTATTATTTTTCTGTAAACCAATTTTCTAAGTCTTTTTCCACTTGTTTTCGGATGTAAATCTTTTTCAGTAGCAGATATATAAATACATGCAAGCTTCATCAGTTTATACAACGTTTTTTATTTTTAACCTTCCAAATAATTTTTCGACAACAGTTTTCTCATTATCTAACACTGAGAAACATTCTGTTTTAGCATTAGATTATGAACATCATGCTGTTTTTGTATTGATTATTATTTTAAATTGGATTTTATAATTTTGTTCACAGTTTTTATAAAGATAGCTATAAATTTTGTGATAATTTTTTGGTTAATTGGATTTTTCTTTAAGGCATAATCATTCAGCTTTTTAAAAATACGCCTATTCTTTTGGGTATTCTTTTTGCCTTTTTCCTAGTCAACTGTAACTTTTAACGTTTCTTTCTTTTCATATTAATTATCACTAATTTAGGTGTAGAAATATTAAAAATATTTGAACGTTTTTTTCAATAAATTGAATAAGAATATTTGACTTCAGATATCGCAAAAATACAACCCTTGATAATTTGTTTCCTTTTAATGATATAGAGGACAATCAAGCATTATTCACACTTTGATGCCACTAAATTTAATTTTAAGTTTATATAACATATATATATATATATATGTGTGTGTGTGTGTGTGTATGTATGTATATTGTATATATGTATATATATATATATATATATATATATATATATACACACACACATATATACATATATGTATGTATGTACTTCAAAGAGAATAAAGCGTTCTGTCTTTAAGAAATAACCATAAACGCGTGAACATCTTTTGTGTTGTGCTTTTCCTCCCGTTTGACGCTTTCTTAACAATTTTATTTATCTCCTAGTGTATTTTTGTCTTTTTTCCCAGTATAACAAATTATTTGTCCTCCTTCTTGGGAGAACAGGGAATAGATGAAAACCGGTTAGCAAGAAGTCTTAGAAGTAAAGCATTCGTCATGTATCCAGACTTTATCAAATGTGCTTTTTGTTTACGAATTTTATTTAGTGTAACTTTATGTTCGCGGAAATAAACGTGTTTTTTTCTACTTTTCACAAAGATTTTTAGATATAAAAATATTTTACATTTAAAACTTTTTAAAAATTTTCGATTTTTGGACAAAAATATGTGTAAAAATTCATCCGAAGCAGAAAGACTTTATTTTTAGTTTAGTTACAAAAAGTATTTCTTAAACTATAATTATGTCTACGCGCTACTGTCACTTTTTTAAAAAATAATTTAGCTTGTTATTTTTTCAATGTTAAATAAGCTTAAGTAATGCTGTCTATTTTTAAAAAGAAAAATGATCACCTTTCAAAATAAATTTTTCTAACATTTTGTAAAACATATTTATTTATGAGAAATGTTCATTGAATGATGCATGAAATTTGAAAACTTCCTTGTGAAGAAGAACATCTTCATATTATATAACTTCTTAATTTTAAATCTTTACTAAATCTAGTATTTCATACAGAAAGATGCTAGTATCATGCAAAAAAGAAATATTTTGAAAAAGAGAAGCAGGATTTACATTCATTTTATTCTGACTGGATCATTTTTCAAAAAGTGGAATATATTTAGGATTTAGAAGGAAATATGATATATGGAGTAATATGAATTTAGAAATTTCCTACAAAAATTCCTGACATAAATTCCATGCAATGAAAGTAAGTTGTACAAATAATTTCCATATCTAATATTACATAAATATAAATAAAATAATATGTTATTTATTTACTCATTGTGTTGTTTATTCAGAACAATTGAGCTTTCTGCCAATGTATACGAATTCATTTTTTGAAAATAAAATATTAAATGCTAAATTACTTTGAAAAATTACTAGTGTCTGAAATAGAGTGTTATTCTTTGAAGGTATATAATCCAATTTTGATTTATGAAATCAAATCTTCAGGTAACATTTATTTAAAAGAAACTCATTTTAAGATTTTTATTTTTTATGGTATTAATTTATTTTCATACTTTTATTGTAAAATTTATGTCACAGAATATTTCTTCCTTAATGTTACCAATTTTGAAACTATAATTATATTTATTAAAAATGCTTGTTTTGATATATTACTAAAAGAGGAGTCAAGAAAGGTACATATATGTATGTAAAATCTGAAATTTTAAAATACTTTTCATCGGTGAGTGAAAGCTTTTGCAGTTGATGATATCTGACAGAGGTCTATATACCTATACACATTATTCATTTATAAGATTTTAATTTTTTATTAAAAATAATTGAAACGAAGACAGTGCATCAGTAGAATACCAATTCAACATTATATAGTAGAAAAATGCTAGTTTGGTTCTGAAGTGTTTGGTCAGGTTTTGTTTAATTAAAAATAATTAAATAAAGAACAGCTCATTAGTAAAATAACAACTCGTCTTCATATCATAGGAAAAAGCTAGTTCGGTTCTGAAGAGCCTGGTCAGGTTTAATTTTATTAAAAATAATTAAATACAGAACAATTCATCAGTCAAATAACAATTCGTCTTCATATTATAGGAAAAAGTTGGTTCGGCTCGGAAGAGCTCGGTCAATTTTAATTTTATTAAAAATAATTAAATAATGAACAGAGCATCAGTAGAATAACAATTTGTCTTCATATTACAGAAAAAAGATAGTTCGGTTCTGAAGTGTTTGGTCAGGTTTTATTTAATTAAAAATAATTAAATAAAGAATAATGCATCAGTAGAATAATAATTCGTCCTCATATCACGGAAAACAAGTTAGTTCTGTTCTTTACATATGTAACAAAAATGTACTGCAAAATTTGAAAACAAAAATGAATATTTCAAATTTTTTTACCTCAAACTCAAAAGAAAGGGAACCATAGATATACAAACAATTCATATTTCTTATACTCATAATAGTATGGATTTTCCTATCGGATTATTTTATTGATCCATAAACTATGATAAAAGAATATGTTTATGCACTTAATGTCCTATTTCTTTATTATAGGTTCTTTGAAGCACCTCTTCATGCTCGCGTTGTTTTTTGCCTTTCTTATTTTTCCTTTTATGTGCCAGCAGATGATCTTGTAATATTCTTTGAAATCATGGCGGAAAACAGCGTAATCTGTCCACAAACAACAAAAATAAATGTCTGTGTTCGATTTAATAAAAACAAAATATCACTTTACTGAACAAAGATGGCAGTGCATAATATAAAGTGTTTTTTATGTTTATTTTTTAACTACTTCAGCTATCACTCATTTATTTCTGTTAATTTTGCTGACAGTAAAAATTTCATTATTTTTTTAATTTTCTTAGAGAGAAAAGGAAACCTAAAGAACCATTAACACATTTCTTTTATTGTAATCAAGATGTAAGCTTATAATGTTTTTGCAACGAAATATATAAACTACATATTTAAGTTTTTAATAAATGTGTTACAAGTATGCTTAATAGCAATTAATCCAACAATAAATATGAAATTATTTTAAAATTTTAAACTATCAACAAAAATTTACTTTTTAATTTTTTTTCATACATTACATAATTATTTTTTTAATACCTCATAAATATTATACTATGAAATATATCTGACTAATAAATTATTATCTAATATTTTAGTATAATTCACTATATTTATTTGTTCTAATAGAAGAATACAATAATTTTCCTAGAAATTATTTTATTCTAAAAATTAAATAATATGTAATAAAATGCACATTAATTAATAAAATAATTAGTTAGTTAATTTATTTTATCTAACGATAGCATTAATTTTAAAATTTTAATAAAGATATTCTATTAAAAATTTGTAGTTTTTATAATTTGAATAAAATTTTTCAAGACAAGTTGGAATAATTTACTCCTTGGATTCATTGAAGCTATCATGAGCAAATTTCGGATAAATTGTGTTATTTAAATTCTTTTATCTTTGTTAAAGTATCAGTGTCTAAAATAATCAGTATTTTATGACTACGAATTTATAAAGTATCTTACATTAAAATAAAGTAAAACTATAATGAATCATAAGTATGAATTAAAAGATCCATTTTTATTTTTACTTCAAAAATTAAAAGTTGAATACTCATTCTTAACAGCAAAATGAAGGAAAAAAAATTATGCATTTTAGATCTCAAACATGCAAGTATTCACAAAACATGAATTTCACTCTATTTTTATAAGAACACATAGGTTGTTGAAGTAATACACATGAAATCTCTGGTAGAAATCATATAAATAATAATAATAATAATAATACGAAATCCCCTAACTCTCTTAAAATTAATACTCTCTTGTATAGGTAGATTTTCTAAAGAATAAATAATTCAAACCAAGCATTTCTTGGAGTTAATAAAAAATATTTCAAAAATTAATTCGAATTGGATTGATATTTCAACACAACAATGTGTTTTTATTCAAGAATCTAAACAATATAAATATGAGTTGCATTGTTAATATGAATCACTAGTCACCTGTTGCCAATTTCTTGAAGAATTTGTTGAAAACATTTAATACTGTGTTAGTTAGCTGTAACAATTAATTGATTAAAGCTTCCGGTTTGGAAGCTTTGACCAGTAGTGTATTTAAAAACATTTTAATATTACTTGTTTTAATATACAAAATGTAAATATTATTTATATCCTGTTTGGGAGATTATCCTGTTATTTTCTTCATCATTGGGATTTAATGGGATTTTGTGAATCATTTTTCTTAGCAACATCATTACTTAATTCAAATAATCTACACTTTAAAGTCATAATTCATTAAAATTATAGATATAATAATAATCAGATATGCTTAAATTTTTGTAAATATAATTAATAATAGAAAAATCTGCATATTGAGAATTATATCAAATATCTCAATAACATAAAGGGAAATTTTTAAAAATTGATAATCCATTGAGAAAAATTTTACTACGCAGAATTTCCTCCATTGATTACGATTATACGAGGGTCACTCTGAAATTTTTGAGATACAACTAGGTTTTTAAAGTTATACTTACAAACTTTTAGGTGTGTTCAAAGTAGTCTCCTCCAGATTTGTAGATCTCCACTTTTGTAGACGAATTTTCCACAGATTAAATGCCTCAAGCCATTCATTTCTTGGAATAGATGAAAAAAATGCATTTATGGCCACTTCAATCTCTTCTTTTGAATGTTTAAATATTTCATTTGAGATATCATGTACGAGGGTCACTCTGAAATTTTTGAGATACAACTAGGTTTTTAAAGTTATACTTAAAAACTTTTAGGTGTGTGATCAATGTAGTCTCCTCCAGCATTTGTAGATGCACTTCTGTAGACGAATTTTCCACAGATTAAATGCCTCAAGCCATTCATTTCTTGGAATAGATGAAAAAAATGCATTTATGGCCACTTCAATCTCTTCTTCTGAATGAAAACGACGTCCAAGTAAGTTCTTTTTGAGATTAAAGAATAATCAAAAGTCACACACAGATAGATCACGTGAATACGGTGAATGTTCGATCACTTTAATTTGTTTTTGTTTAAGAAACTCAGCTGTTAATCCGGCTGTATGTGAAGATGCATTGTCATTGTGAAGCATTAGTCCCCTAACATTCAGTTCTTGTAGAATTTCTGGAAGACATTTAGATGTGTACCAGTTTGCTGTTATTGTCTTTTGTCCTTCCAACTTGATGGCTTTGACCAAATCCCGTACTTCTGAAGAAAACGGCATACATCACTTTTTTCAGTGCGCGTTGTTTTTTCACCATTGTTGGTGTGGGATCATCTTCGAAGACCCATACTTTGCTTTCTTGACGTGTTGGAACGTCAAAAAACGGTATGTACGTTTCATCACCTTTTACAATTTTAGAAATGATGCGGTGGCCATCATCATTTAGCAATTTAAGAGTTTCTGTACTGATTCTGACACGCTCCTCTTTTTGGTGCTCAGTTAGATTATGGGGAACCCAACGGCAAACTACTTTTTTCATATGTAATTCTTTATGAATGATTTTGTGTATGACTGAGGATCCAATGTTAAGTTCCTTCTGTATCATTTGATAGGTACAGTGATTATCGTCCATTAACATTTTTCGTATGGCAGACACATTATCCGGGATTACTGCCGACAGCGGCCTTCCTGTGTGTTCTTCATCCTGAAGAAAATTTCTAAATTCTTTAAACTATCTGAATACAGTAGCACGAGCTGGAGATTCAAATCTAAATGCTAATTGCAATCGTTGAACGCTTTCTTCTTGATTTAATCTTGCTTTAAAATCGTAGAAAATCATAGTGCGAAAATGTTGTCGCGTCAATTCCATTTTCTCTTCTGTTTGAAATTTATTCTACGCTATAGAAAATGAAGTAAGTCAGTAAAAAATCGTCTCCGGTGTTAAAATACTTTGTATTTTAAATTTGAACCGTTATTTTTATTTTGTAATTTCTCGTCTGCACTTATCTCAAATATTTCAGAATAACCCTCGTATTTCCCATAATATTCTCACTTTATGATATAAATTTATCATATTAAACAGTACTCTATATGTGATCTTTAATTAATTTTTAGAATAATGTGATTTTTTGTTCGATAGCAACAATTTTATAAAAACTATGGATTTTGAAGAAATAAAAGACCATATTCTATTGAAGAAGAAATTAGATCATGTATTAGGTTTTTAAGACCAGGGGAAATGTTCTCTTTCTGAAAAGTTAGAAAAAAATCATCCAATAATTTTTTCAGTAATATAAATTTGTACTGTTCCACTAATGCCGGTGATTCATCTAACTATTAAGTGTACACAGATGTGTTATCATAACAAAGAATGAAAAAATATTTAATAAAAATAAGTATTATAATAACGATCACATTATGATTTAAGTTTGATGCTTGAAACGTTTTACAGATGAGCTGAAATGACTGAGCACATGTTAAAAACCAAATCCTTGTATACATTTTCTTTTCTTTAGAAGGAAATTAATATTTCAGTCATTTCCACATACAAAGAGTATTTATCATTTCTCTAGTATATCATCATCATTATCATAACTGATTTGGCAGTTCAGTCTGAGTTTTGGTCTTCCTTAAAATATTCCATCAGTTTGTTCTCCTCTTGGCCATGGACATTCAGTTTTTAATTGTAATAACAATAAAATATTGGCGTCCAACGGTCAATCGATGTTTTTTTTTCGGTCTGCTCCTTGGTCGATGACCACAAGGGACTGTATCGAAACTTTCAAAGCAGTTCTATACTCATGAGACGATAGGCCCATCTCATTCTGTTCTGTTTAATAAATTTTAAAGCGATATCATCTCTAAAGAATTTCTCGTATATGGAACAGGAAAATATGAAATTATTTTAAATATATCATCTTCTATTAAATAACGTAAAATATATATCATTTGCGTTTATACAAAAATTTATTTCCTAAAATTACAATTGGTAGCATAATATCGCAAATAATGATACCTTCAGTTTCCTCGAATTTATGCAAAAATTCTACATAATCCAATTTTATTGAGCAATCTAACACAATTTCCATATAATAAAAATAGTAAGATTTAAGGAAATGTATTTGTTGCTATAAAAATATATCTACATAAATTCTTAACGTTTCCTATTTTTTGGCGCTTCAATTTGGTTCATATTCAATATGTTTGAAAACAAGTAAAGATATGCATTTTAAATTAATGTTACGACTTTCAATTACCTTGAAAAGTGCCTTTAAATTGAGAAATACATAAACATGTATGAAACAATTTTTAAAAATTTAACTTAATTGTCTCTTTCTTGTCTATTATATTATTAAAAATATTGAAATAATCTCAAGAAATATAATCTTTTAATTAAAATAAACTGTTAAACTGAATTTTTTATACAACTAATGAATTATACTTATATATATATCAATAGTATTAATAAGTAAAATATAACAAAAAATTAAAATTCCGTATACATATTTTGTACGAGATTTTTGACTTTATATATATGGTAAAAAATAAGTTTTTGTCATTTTTAATACTCCAAAAGAAAATGATTTACAAAAAGTGAAGCTTATTGCTAGTCTTCGAAGTAATGACTATCGTCATTCAGCACATTCTACCAACTTGTTTCCTGTAATGCAATCTTTTTACGATAGAACTGGGGAGATCTGAAATCCATTAGTGCTTGGTGAAAAGGTGCTTCATTCTTGAAGAATTTTCTACATAAAGGATTGTCCAGAGAATGGAAGAGGTGATAATTAGATGATACAAAGTCAAGTGAGTAAAGAAGATGGCACAAAGTCTTCTAACGAAGTTGCTGTATAGTATTCCTGGTCATCCGTGGGACATGTGGCCTCACTTTATCGGCCAACAATACACCCTTGCGGTTAACCAGAGCTTGATCCTTTAGTTGCAGTACCTGTTGCATAAGTTTCATTTGCTGAGAGTACAGGCCTATTTTGGCCCGTTGGTAGCAGCTCAAAGTTGACCACTTGACGACTAGTGCACCACACCAGTTTCTCACAGAGAGACAAATCTCTTGAACTGAATTTGTGAAGCTTTTCCTGAATTTGTGAATAATTTCCTTTGACAAGTCTATTTCTCTTTGCTACTCTACCAGTTACGATTGATGTTTGTGCTCCGAAGACGTGCTTTTATAACGATTGATATTCTTACTGTCGATTGACTGATATTTCAACCAAGTCATACACTAATTTTCATCTCTATTGTCAAATTCATTCAATGGAAACATAAAAATGACAACAACTTTCTCGTTTACCTAATATTTCTAAAACATATGTATATGCGATAATGTTAATATCAAAATGTGTGTAATTTGCTTATTTTTTCAATAAAAATACACAAAAAGGAATTTTAATCATAGCACCGTAGTATACTCAGAATTGTTAAATGGCTCTTGTTCTGTTTCTTTTATAAAATATGTAATACAGAACAAATTTATATAAAAATTCTGGTTGATTCTTTGTTTTATTTGTGTTTAATAGAAAATTCATGGTGATGCTTAGATAAAAATTTTTTTTATTTAATATATTATTAAAGAGCTTTTATTTCTCATCGTATTGAATGTAAGGAATATAATTAATTTATAAATTACATTAATTTAACTCTTAAGTACATAAAAATACATTTATTCACAAAAATAGGATAGGTAATTATACAGGATGGATCACTTTATCTATTTCATGCATATTACTCACATGACAATTTCTAGTTTCTCGGGTTAACCAAAAAAAAAAAAAAAAAAAAAAACTCGATTTTGTATTTATAAATAAATATTATTTATAAGTATTAATAAAGGTTCTTCATGACTATTTATATGTATCTCCATAATTTTTGAAATTAGTAATCACATGCAGAGGTTAATCGGTTAACGAACAATTCAGTCTAAGAGCAAATCGGATAACGAATAGATTCGAGAAAGAGCTTTTTGTATTCGTACAGAAAACACATGTTCGGATAACGAACTAAAACGAATTCAAACGAACACTCCCCACCTTGAGCAGCATAATGTGCATGGTTGCCGAACCCAACGAACCAAGAGTCGTTTTTAATCTTTCTTGAATTATTTGCTTGCTACACTACTGGCCATTAAAAATGCTACACCAAGAAGGCGATATGCTACAGACGTGAAATTTATATGAAAGGAAGAAGGTGCTGTTTCTATTGGTTTTCATTCAGACAGATTATTCAGACAAAGCAGTCGCCAGTAGCGACACTTACATTGTGTTTAAATGAGGAAATTGTTCAGCCGGTTCCTCATACACAAATTGCATTTGAACGTTGTTGCCTGGTGAAAAGTTGTTGTGATGCCTCGTGTAGGAAGGAGAAATGCGTACCAGCACGTTTCTGACTTTGATAAAGGTCGAATTGTAGCGTACCGGGATTGCGGTTTATCTTATCGCAGTATTGCTGCTCGCTTCGGTCGAGATCCAATGATTGTTAGTAGAATATGAAATCTATGGGTTCAGGATGGTAATACGGAAACGCCATGCGGGATCTCAACGGCCACCGATCACTAGCAGCCGAGAAGACAGGCATATTATCCGCATGGTCGTAATGGATCTTGCAACCATGTCACGAGCCGTGAGTCAAGAAACGGGGTCGTTTGGAAGACAAGTTTCTGCACGAACAGTTCGACGACGTTTGCAGCAGCATGGACTCTCAGCTCGGAGATCATGGCTGCGGCTTCCCTTGATGCTGCGTCATAGACAAGAGTGCCTTCAATGGTGGGATGAACGACGAACCTGGGCGCATGAATGGTGAGATGCCATCTTTTCAGATGAATCCAGGTTCTGTGTTCATGATAGTCGCATCCGTGTTTGGCGGCATCGTGGTGAACGCACACTGGCAGCGTGCATTCGTCTTTGTCATACTGGCCCATCACCTAACGTGATGGTATGGGGTGACATTGGATACACGTCTCGGTCACCTCTTGTTTGCATTGACGGTGCTTTGAACAGTGCACGTTGCATTTCTGGTGTGTTACGACTCGTGGCTCTACCCTTTATTCGAGCCCTTCTAAACCCTACGTTTCATCAGGATAATGCCTGACCACATGTTGCCGGTATTGTACGGACCTTCCTTGATACGGAACATGTTCGATTGTTGCCCTGGCCAGCACGTTCTCCAGATCATTCACCAATAAAAAACGTCTGGTCAATGGTTGCCGAGCGACTGGTTCGTCACCAAACGCCAGGTTGATGAACTGCGGCATCGTGTTGAAGCTGCATGGGCATCTGTACCTGTACATGCAATCCAATCTCTGTTTGACTTAATGCCCAGGCGTATAACTGCTGTTATTACTGCCAGAGGTGGTAGTTCTGGGTACTGATTTCTCAAAATATATCCAGCCAAATGTTTTGAAAATTTAATCACTTGTTATATATATATATATATATATATTTCTAGTATAATATATTTGTCTGATAAATATCATTTCGTTACCTGCATTTCTTTCTGGTGTAGCAATTTTAATGGCCAGTAGTGTATTAAACTTCAAACTTCTATAATGCCAAACCTTTGCTTCCTATTGAATATTCATAACCAAAGTAAATTATCAGTTTTGGTTTTGATTTTCCCTGATTGGTTTGAGCAACCCCCCCATTTGTTGAAGAAATTGGAGGATATCAGAGTGATGGTCTCAGAATGACATCACAACCAAGTCGATGACAGAAGGGTTATGGATCCTCACAGCAACAATGTTATCAATCACTTCTGGAAATTCTTAAACAAGAGAGAAAAGCGATCGACACTGAGCATGTTATTTATTGCTCCATAAACAAAAAAAAAAAAATAAATAAAAAAAGGACTGATTAATGTGCAAGGTTATACAAGTATGTATTATTTTTTTTAATGAACTTATACCAATAAGTTATACATCCTATTTTTAAATTTAATTTTTAGATTCTCCAGAATGATTTTATTGATTTCACAAAAATACCTACAGTAAATCGATTATTGGCTAACGAAAAATTCGTATAGTTTACATAGTTTTATAACACAGATTATGTTCATTAACCGACACCCACTGAATACATTTTTGTTTATTATAAGTGAAATAAATGACCGCAAAATGATAATTATTTGCTTGTTTTGTTATAAAAAAGGTATATTAATTGAAATGGATACGATAAAAATTGACCGCATTTTAAGATTATCAATAAATCTGAGAAGTCTCAACATTGTTAAGAAATAGAATAAGTAAAATTTAATCATCAAAAATATATCTTTTTTAAATAATTTAAGTTGAAATTTTATTTTTATAAAGAATAAATCAAGAAATTTATATATCTGGAATGAATTGTTCAAATCTATTATTTTACAAAGAGAATAATCAAAACCAGTTTTTTGTTTGCTTTTTTTTATAAGCATCTAAAATATAAATTTACAACAAATTTAAATATTTTACATTCTTAATTAATTATCTATCACGAATTATGAATCTCATTTGGATTAACAATATTTTAAGACATTTTCTCATTGAGAATACTTTGAAAAATAGTTTAAAACTACTTTTAAAATATTAGCATTGTGATTACGGATTAAAACTCTATTTGATTCACTTTATTCCCTAGAATATTTTTATTTTTGTTAATTTAAAATCTAAATATGATACAATTTAGTATGCTGTTACTCAGTATAGCGTGTTACTAGAGAGGTGGATAAAAAGAATAATTAAAAAAAATTATCAAATTTGAATGAAAGTGCAAATATTTGAGAACAATTATCTTTTTCCCTTTTTTAATTTCAATACGTTTAAAACATCTAATATGATCAAGTTAGGAGGACAGGCATTTTCTCTTCTCAAAAATGCTTGAGCGTGGATTAAAATTTTTATATATATCTTAGATATATATATAAAAAAATGAGAGAGTAAAGGAGAACTGAAATTTAAGTTTAGTTCTTTTCTCAAACAAGCATTCATAAAACTGATAAAGCCATAAGAGATTAAATGATAAAAATCAAACAGCATCTCAATTATTTTTTTATTTCAATGAATATAAAGAATTTTTATGAAATAAAGATGTTGTATATATATATATATATATATATATATATATATATATATATATATATATATATATATATATATATATATATATATATATATATATATATATATATATATATATATATACATATACATATACATACATTTATATATATATATATTATATATGTATATATATAATATATATATTAGTGAATATATATATATCAAATTAATATAATTTAATATATATATATTCACTAATATATATATATATATATATTAAATTATATTAATTTAAATAAATATATGAGATTTTGAGGAAAGTCTATAAATGCATACACAATGTGCTATTTTAATGAATTTAATATCTTAAGGAACAAATATTTTTTAGTATCACTACAGCTGTTATTAGTGAATGTATTATATAAGTTTCATTTTAAATAACAGTATTTTAATCATATAAATTTCATACAAAGTATGTTTTTTTAATTAGCAAAATTATTCCAAATGATTTCTATAACACTTATTTCAAAACTCTGCAACACATTCGCAATGAATTTTTGTTTGTCAATCCATATTTGTTTACAAAGTATTGCTGTTTATTTTATATAGCGCAGAAGTATTAAGTAATGTGAATATTTCTGCTTATAACATTATTTGTGTGTTTTAATGTAATTGCACAAAGAGAAATAGCAAATTATTACTAACTTCAACTTTAAAAATCATGACATGCATGAAAACGTGAATTTAAAATAAAAAATGTATTTACTTTGCAACAATATTTACCAAATGATTTACTTTCTTTTTAATGTTCAATTTTTATAACTTTATAAGAAACTTATTAAATTAGAATGAATTGATATTATATAATATATGATATCAATTCATTCTTATTTAGATATGCAGATCGATTCATTTACACACACACACACACACACACAATTACTGAACATGAAATATATATACAACAAAGAACAAATAAAGTGAAAGAGAAATTCTAAGTTAATTTTCATAGAAAGGATAAATATTTAACATACCATACCGTAATTAGAAGTTCATTATTGAACATGTCAGTTACTTAAAGAATTACATGGAAGCTTGTGGGCGTGATAATGAAATTGACAGCATCACGAAAATATTCTAAATTAAATTTTGAAATATTTTGCTCTAAAACTGATAGCTAATTCAATATATTAAGATGCGAGTTCATCGAAAATATTCTACAAGAAATTTTTATTTGACTGCTGGTAACATATATTACTCATTTTCTTCTGATTTATAATATAACAATGTATATAGCTTAGTCAATAATATTTATGATTTATTTAAAACATGTTTTACTTACTTCAAATGAATTATATTTATTCGTGCAGTTTGTCTTGTTAAAATCCCGTTATTTTATTGTCTTGAAATTTGCGTATAAGGTTTAATTTTTTCAATTATAGATATAATAAGTATGTTTTGAAGTTATAATAGGATATGAAAAGGAAATATAAATATATATATATATATATATATATATATATATATATATATATTTCCAGTTGTTCATTAGGTAAAGTTGAAAAATAAATTTACATATATTTGATTAAAAAAACCATAACAAGTTATTATTAATTAATGAAAATTTTTATTACACTTAAATGGGAAATGTTGTAGTTAAAAATTAACAAACATAATCTTTTATTTAATATTAGGTTGTTCGGAAAGTAATTTCGTTTTTTATGAAAGTGGGAAGCGAATAACGCATAAATATTTTATTGAATTGTATATTGTCACAATTCTATTACATTATCTTTTGCCATCTTTCCTGTGGTAGCTTTATTCCACACTGTTAAAAATGATTGGTTTTTACTAGCAAAAAACATATCCAGGTGGGTAAAACAAAATTACTATCCGAATAATCGATGATTGAGTATTTGTGTGATTACATAATCTTAATTTAAAAAGTAAAATACTTTGTTAGATACTATTAAATTATTTATTATATAAGGTGATTCTAAAAAGAATCACCTTATATAATAAATATATAAGGTGATTCTTAAATCAAAAAGATTGCATTTAAAAAATGCAATCTACTTCAAATCATTTGATAATCTTACTTTACTTTTTCAGATATCCACAGCGATATGAATGATACAAAATTTTGTTCATTGAATTTTAAAGAACTAGGATTCTAAATGTGGGAATTTCTGATAATGAACACAAACAGCATGTGTTTAAAATATTTTCAATTTTTAATCATATTTTAATGTAAATATTACGTGATTTAGTAAACGAAAATGTCTTGTTTTAGAACTTGTCTAGTTGTTAGCGTGCCTGAATATGGATAGAGAGGTCCTATGTTCGAATCCCGTTTCAGGCATGGATGTACTTTCTCTCTCTCTATCCTACCTTTGTCCTTTCCTTGTGTGTGAATGAGGTATTAATGGTGCCTACCCTATAAACGCAACGCGCCTCGGCGGTAAATAGGTCTCTGTTTCTGGCAGGTTCCTTGGGTATAAGGGGACAATGCTTCTCGATATACCCCGACCATTGGGAAAAAAAGTAAACGAAAATAGTATTTTAAATTATTTACATTTTTTCTTCAAAACTAATCGGAAACCATAGGTTTACTCTAATTTAATATCAGTCTAGGAAATCCATTTCACATATTAGAAAATATTAAAATGTTTAATTTATTGATAATTTATAAATAAGACTATTTCTAAATAAGCTTTTAAATTTTTAAGAAAGTTATGAAAAGTAATTAAGAGTTATTTGAAACTGGAAAAATATACGACACATTTTGCAAAAGTATAACTATCATAACATTTTCAATCATAAAATAAAAAATTTATATTTTATAAGTTACTCCATTGAATTTATTTAAAAACTATTTTATTGAAGTGAGATATATTAGGAATTAATACAATTTTAACTATAATAATTAAACATTTTTACTGCAAAGATTGTGAAATAATATTTATAATATATATATATATATATATATATATATATATATATATATATATATATATATATATATATATATATATATATATATATATATATATATATATATATATATATATATATATATATATATATATATATAGTAAATATATTTAATATTATGACTATTCTTGCAACATTTCTTTAACTTTAGAATTTACTGAAGCATTTTTATTTTTTATTTTTAAAGAAAAAGCTCTAAAAAATTTAAAATTACCCATTACGAAGCTGCAAAATATTTTAATTATTTATTTATTTAATCAATTATAATGCAATAAAAATACAGAATTTTTGCTTACACAATTAAAATTTGCTTAATTAAAAGTAGTGATAATTTTTTCTATAGCATATTTCGGATTATGTGATTCTGCTTAACAATTCTGTTTGTTGTGGAAGTGTTGGGACACTGAATGATTTCAGAAAATTCATAAAACTTTATCTGAGAAACCTCATAACTGATTATTGACGAACAGCTGTTGAATTCATCATTCACCGTTTTAAGATTATGCAGGTGAATGAAGATGGTCATGTAGAATACCTTTTCCCATATCATCCGGCACACGATTAACAATTGTTTCTCATGTGAAAATTTGTCCTAATCTGTTCCTATTTCTGAAAGAGAAATGTTTTTATTTCTCCCTTACCTTTACATAATGTAGTTCGATGACAAGTTGATAAGAAAATAGTTAATAAATGTTAATATTGTTTCTGTGTTCTATTTTGGTAATTTATTGTGTAAACTTCATATTTTTTCCCAAAAGGCGACCTCTGGTAGTCTTTTTGGTACGAAATATTTTTTCCACATTTCGTGAGAATATCTCGTGTATAGCCCATATACAAAATTTCGTTGCATTACTTCCATCCGTTTGGATTGTAAGAGGCTGTTTATAAAGGAAGTTTATTTATAGCTAGCTTGTATATTTATTGGAGTATCAGCTTCATCATTAACAATATTCCAAATATTTTCACTTATACTTCGCTGCTATGAAACAAGAAAATTAAATTTTGTATTTTCAACTATAATATTATTTATCTCAAATTGCGCTTCAAAATGAAAAATAAAACTAATATTTTTTGTCTAAATTACTGAAATTTTAATACGATTGTATGTTTTGTAGATTTTTACAAGTTCAAATTTTCATTAGATTTCTTCTTCATTCCTGATCACTAAATATTGCTACACTTATTATGACAACAATATTAAATATGATGAAGTGAGTTGAAGCATATTTCAAATTTCGTTACTAATTAAAACAAAACCATGAGTGCAATTTTTTACAAAATACTTTTAATCTGTAACAAACCTTTCCAAGTTTGAAATTTAACATTCGTTTTAACAAGAATAGTTAGTTTTTACATCAGTCGAAAAAATATAAGTTTTTAAAATTCAGAATAACACACAAAAAAAACTATTGTAGCAACTGTTCGTCTTTATAGTATAAACTGTGTTTTATACCATAAAGACGAACAGTTGCTATACAAAAAATCCCTCATTATAAATAAGTATTTTCTGCATAATGATAAAACAAATTAGAAAATTTTTTAAATACATCTGATTATTATAGCAATTAAAATTTTGATTTAAAACATGAATGAATATTGAAAGTTTAAGTCCTAAATTGCTTTTCCAGTCTTTAAAACTTTGCTTAAAACATTTGATATATTTTGCAGCCACATTTCTTTGATAAGATCATAGATATATATAACATTTTGTATCTTTATTCAGGTGAATATAAAAATTAATTTAATGAAAGGGATTTTCATGAGATAAATAATAGTGGAAGCATCAGAAAAAGAATGAATTTGATGATGAATATAGAACTCAAAAGAACGGTCCATCTGAAATAAATATTACAAAAGATTAAGAGGTAGGAGTTATGCAAATAGGTTATTTGAGCTTCAAAAAATTGTATTAAGGAACTTTACTTTACTTCGAATAAAATTTGCATTCACAATTTTCTTATTTATACTGAACAATATTCATTTTTCATCCCTTCAATTGGTAGATAAAACTGAGTGCCAAGCAAGCTTGTGAGCTAAATATTGGGGATCTCTCGTTGATGACTACCAAATCGGGACATTTGCTTTGACACCTAGGGCCCTTGAAATGGACATCCTGTGACATTCACAATTTTCTTATTTATACTGAACAATATTCATTAATTCGTTTTTCATCCCTTCAACTTGTCGATACAACTAAGTGCTAAGCAAGCTTGTGAACTAAATATTGGGGATCTCTCGTTGATGACTACCAAATCGGGACATTTGCTTTGACACCTGAATCTCTTGAAATGGACATTCTGTGCCTTGGCTGCTATATAATCTATCGTGCCAATGGTAAAGTTTCAATTCCTTAATTTAGATATTAATATTGAAATATTAATGTGATATGAAAAGCAAAATTTAGCATTTTAAACTTCAATTTAGATTTACATGTTTAATATCGATAATTACTCGAAAATACTACATAATTACAATTTATATAGTATTTAAAATCTTTTATTTCACCAAATGTAAGGATTTATTTAAAAAATAGCGATACTTAATAATTTTTAATTATTTTTTTCATATTCTGTTAATTAGTATTCATCAAAAATTTTTTTTTAGCCTACGCCCATCCACGGCATCTCTGCCATTAATCGACGAGCAGCCCAATAAAATGATGCACAAGTATAAAAACAAGTGTAAAGTACTTTAGCAGTCTCAAAACAGCTGTCATGAATTTTAAAACTTCAGGGCAGTTCTTGGATGTTATCATCTATATCATCATGATTGCACAATGGACAACGAGTAGAGTCCATTACACCTATTCGATGCAGATGCCTTTGTAGTTAGTCATTCCGGGTGACATCACGAGCTGTTGATGTCACCCGGAAGCAAACGACATCAACAGCTCGTGGTAATAAGACAGGGATTTTATTGTTCCCATCAAGTAGTGTTTTCCATTGTCTGCTCATAGCCGCATCAACATAAAGGGAAACACAACGAAGTATTACAGTATTGATATAGCAATATTTATGTAATTAGTTGCTATATGACCTGTGTTAAGAAAATAAACATAATTGATATAATAAAAAAAATTAAAGCTTTGTTTTTAATAGTTGAAATGTTTTTATCTTCAAATTTGTAAATTTATTATAATGCTTATTGATGCTGAACGAAGTTATAGAAAGAATAGACTAGACAAGCAAACAACTTTATTCCATTAAAAGTATACAATAAATGATAATGGATGGACATAGTTCAAATTTGACTTAAAAATAAGGTATACTGTATTTTCTTATATGAAACTAAAGAGTTTTTCTGATTTCCATTGAAAAGTTGTCATTTTATTATATATTTAGTTGAAAATGTTTTTTTTATTCAAATTTGTAAATTTATTATAAAGCTTATTAATGCTGAACGAAGTTATAGAAAGAATAGATTAGACAAGGAAACAACTGTATTCCATTGAAAGTATACAATAGTTAATAATGGGTGGACAAAGTCCAAATTTGACTTAAAAATAAGGTATACTGTATTTTCTTATATGAAACTAAAGAATGTTTCTGATTTTCATTGAGTAGTTGTCATTTAATTATATATTTTATTCCTTAAAATAAATTTGTAAAATACGGTAAAAAAATAATTAGCTTAAAATTTATCGAGATTAAAATATATCAATAATTTGTGTCGTCTCTATCTTGTTCCATCTCGTTTCATGGGTTAAAATAAAATACTAAGTTAATTTATATCTCGTGTGGAAATAGGAAAAATTTTCAATTCTCAAGCAAGTAAGAATACAAGATAAAACACTAAGAAACTCAAGTGGTTACCGTGACAAGTGTTGCCAAGGGGAGATTTAGCTCATTAAAAATATCCCATGAAACTAGACAAGACTTTTTATCTTTCTGTTTCCTTAGAATGTAATGCCGAGACATCAAAATGATGGCTTGTGAAAAATTCCCTTAAGAACTTTTATTTCTTTTACAGAAACAGTCTTGAGTACTAAGAAGGAAATAATTTTTCACATAGATAGAAATATTTTTCTTATCAAAAAATATTTTTTTATCACTACATTTATTATAAATGAAGAAAGTATAAAAACTATAACAATTTTTATTGTTAATTATTTCTAAATGAATTAATTAAAAGGCATTAATATTTCATGCACATTATATTTTTGTAATTTTTTTAAATTTAATTTTAAGTAAACTTAATCAACTATCTCTAAAAAAGGAATTTCAAGAACTTAAATTAAAACGTCACTTGATTTTTTTTCTTTTTTAAAAAGCAAAGCAACATGGAATACTAAATTATGTTTGAAGTTCAATTTTTCTATTTGTTGATGAAAATGCTTTTATATGTATTTATTATTGTAAATTCTTTTATATGATGAAAATTTTTATAAGCCTAATACTAAAAATAATTCATAAAAATAATTAACGTTTATTAAGATTATTTTGCTATATAAAATTTTTTGATGACAAATATTATTTATCTTTTTTAAGTTTTATTTTGGTTACATTAACTAACATTTAGCTGGCAATATCTAAGATAATTTTATATACACTAATTAAAATCCGAGCTTATTAAAATGCATTCCTTCTACTTCTCTTTAATTATCAATTCATAATTGTTGCTTACTTCAAATAAAAGATACTTTTTTATAAAGTGTTCCATTTTTCAATATTGATTTATTTTTACATTTTAAAGAAATTTGCATTCCTTTATTTTACATTCCTCTGTGATAGTTTATGAAAAATTATATTTGTTTAAAAAATTAAATTTGTTTCAAAAGGGCTTTAATTTATCATAAACACTTTCTAAAATTTAAATTTAAAACTTCAAACGACTTTGTTTTCTATTTTATCTTGATTCTTGACAAAAAAAATTCCATTTCGGAATATTTTTTTATTTAAGGGAAATAAAATTAAACGTTACATATTGTGACTAAAGATTTACCTTATACATGTGATTTACCTTGTATATATGTGATTAAAGTTTATTTATATGTTTTAGACATATGATTTACCATAGATTATGATAAAATTTATATATATGATTTCATATTTACCTTAGATAAACTTAGAAATGTATTTATTTGGGTAACCAATTACTAACAATAAGTATGAACATAGAACATTATTATTCCAGAGGATTACGATTAAAATCATATCCTTCATGAATAAAAAATGTGTAAGGAATGGTAGAGAGCAATTGTTTTACAGTAGCAAAATGATTTAATGAAATTTTTTAGTGCTTAGTTAGATTTGTATCCTCTTTCTGGTATCTGCAAATTATTGAGACTGTGTACATACACATCAATATTTAATTACTCTGTGATATTTTATGAAAAACTCTTGTCCTGCTTTAACAACTCAAAGTGATTTTTGTCATTGCTCTTATAGTACAAAGGAATTTTGAAGGTGGTGGTTTTTGTTGTTTAGATTTTTTTCTTGTTTCGAAGCATTAAAATTTCCATAAGAGGTAAAGTGAAGTTAAAAATTGAAACTATAAAATTCAGTTTAAAAAAAATTTAAATTAAAAAATTCAGTTTAAAACTCTGGAAGTTAAAAATGTTATTTTGAAATTACACTCTTGGATACACCGGAATGGCAATGTTGAAATGACAGGCAATTACTTGTTCGACTCTTTCTCTGAAAAATAATAAGGTTCTTAAAACTACAGTGAATGATTTGTTAGAGTTACAGATCGTATTGATTATTACTAGTTGCAACTAACACAATTACTAGTACTCCAGTCTACCTGACATCTGTCTGTTGTTGCCAATCTCCAGTAGGTAAATGTTCTACTCAGTAGTGAATATTGTAATTCTTGATGAGAGGCTGTGTACGCATAACTTTGATTAGGATGTATTTGTTACAAACACAATTACTAGAAGATCCATGTCCCTATCTGATATCTATCAGCATTTGCTAATCATAGACAAATGTTCTAATAAGTGGTGAATATTATATTTCATGGAGAAAGGTTTTACATATAACGTTTATTATTTTGTACCATGTATTGAAATACTCTATAAAAACTAATAATCTAAATAAAAAATAAATGAAAATCATTTGAAATTTAATGCTCATATCAAAAAGAAGCAATAGTTTTCCCTAGAGAAAGATCCATACACACATAATGCTACACTCACTTCTATACTCGAGGTACTCGAGCATACCGTCCACTCATATGTAATCTTTGGCATACAGTAGCTGCAGATATCACGTTACCAATGGAAGATGTAACCATAGATGTCACACGTGTGGAGGTTGCTCTGTAATTCCGCTTGGCAAAAATCGCATTATATACCTTCTATCAGCACTTACAATCAACCTTTTGTAACTCTTCGTAAAGCTGATATCTCATAAGACTAACCTTTATTGCACATTTCTTGATATGAAAGCGCAAATGGCTATTACCTAACGTATTTGTATACTTCCATCTATCTCTGCAGCGATTTGCATGCTCTTCATTTGGATTGGCTTCTGGAAATAAGCATTTTTCTCTCCGTGCTTAACTTTTGGAAGTGAATGTATTTAGAATATATTTTGGGCAGAGTATCTTATGCAAATACAGGTCCTGCAATGCAATGATAAATTTTTACTTGATAAATTTTTTCTTTAAAACCATTAACCAAACTAGCAATCATTAAAATTAATAGTTAATAATTGGCTAGCTATTTTAGGAGGGTGTTCAAATTCGTATAATAATTCAGCAAAGTATTTTTGGATTTTCATCTAAAATGACAGCGAGGAAATAATTCCCATTGCACATTTTAAATCCTCAATTTTTGAAATATATTTGGGTGATAACTTATAATAGAGCAAAAATAGTCTTATACTTATATTTGATAAAGAAATCATTCATTTGGGCAAAAAGGTGTACTCAGGTAAGTATATTCAACCTTAGAAATATATGTAATCATGTAGTAATGCAATAAGAATAACAATTTTAAGTACTTTTCCAATTCTTTTTGTAGGAACAAAAGTATTCTACAAAATTTCGAATTGTTTATTAAAAAATTCCTTTACTGTACCATATTTTAAGGAAAATCGTATTTTGTAAAGTATATTTATATGTTTTAATTCTAATTGGTAATGCAATGCTTTGAACATTAAGCATATTCTAAATTTTCCACTTAAATTTTCCACTTCTTTATTTAATTTTATCAATTTACAGAGATTTATAATTCATCTAAAAATTTATATTTATCAGTTTATAAAATAAAATATTTTGAAGTTAAACAAATAATGCTTTGTCTTTATTGAACTGAAGCAAGCAATCTTAATTTAGATTGACTTTTTTATGTTTATGAGATAGATAATTAAAAGAATAGAGAAATTAACAAAATATTTTACTAAAATTAATTTTATGTCAGCGTAAGTGCACAATTGTCAAAAATTTAATAAAACATATTAAAAGTTAAATATTATTATTGATTTTACTACATAATTTTTGAAGGATAATGAATTATTTTAAAAAATATCTTTTCCTTCATTTGATAAAAATTTAAATATTCCTTTGATAGATGAATTTTATTAAAAAATTTCAAAGAAAATCTGTAGTAAAAGCGCTTTTTGCTATTGTATTTTTATATTTATGTGAAGAGATTGAGTTATTTTGAGTAATTTGGATGTTCAAACATACTTCAAATTTCCTATTTATAAGAAATTTACTTTTATAGCAATATAATTGATTCCTTCGAAAGCATAATTTATGTGTAGAGGTAATACCAAATGGCAAACATACAATGTTACAGATAGTAGCATGCATATTATATTCTTGTTTAAATTGCGAATCATATACAAACAAGTGATATTGAAAAATAACACAATATGCTTAATAGCAATTAAAAGAGATTTTTAAATAAAAATTAAAAATTGTCTGTCAATAATTTTTATTTTATATTTATAATTATTTATGAAATAATTTTATTTATATATATAAAAATAAAAAAAATGATTAATTTCAAATGTCTGCATACCTAGAATAATAGTGTTAAAATTATTTAGATTACATGAATTAAAAGGTTACCTATTTCCAAGGAATCAGGTTAACCTCAGGAATTAGGAATTACTATTTTCAAGATAATAAGTAAAAGATAAAATAGAAAGGATCATGTCAACACAATTTCCTCATTATCTTTGGACTCTTTTGGTATTTAGTCAATGTCAATAAGAATTAGCCATTTAAAGGTTGCATTAAACATACATCTCAATATAAGGTATAGATTATAAAAGCGCTAATTTTTTCTGCATGAAAGATGAGTAATAATAAACAATTTAACATTCATGCTTACATTTTTGACGTAATAATTCTGATAAAATTTTCGAGCTGAAATTACTCTTACATGTCTGCAATAAACTATTTAAAAATAAAATATATAATTAATATTTTAAGCAGGATTGGTTTCTCAGAGATGTTTCCAATAACTTTGAACATAATTTTATTACATTTTAAGCAGGAAAATTTCGATTGTAAAACTTTAGAGATTGTCTTTACTATATAACTTACTATCTCTCAATTTTTAAAGTGATAATAAGTAAGAAAATTATTTTTTCAATCAATAGTGAAAAGAGTATGAAAGCTTATCTACCAAAAATGGCACATAAAATCACATGCGAGATCATATGTGATACATAAATTATTCTTCTACAAATGCGGCGTGCAATTTTTTTAACAGCAGTGGTGATTTCTGACGCACTGTTTTGCCTAAATACGCATAATTTAGGTAATATTTATACTTTAATAAATACTTCATTCATTAGCAATTCCATAAAAATATTGTTGACTTATTTATAAAGTATATATTTATCATGGATTTTATCTCTTATATACTTCAATGGAACAAAACATTTTTTATATTAACAGTGGATTTGATGAGAATTAAATCCTTCCGCTATATCACAAGCTTCTCTTTCATTATAAAGCTTTTCACACTCTTAAACATCTATAACAAACGGCTGAACAATTACAGACTTTCTAAATAAAAAATAATTTTGTAAAACAACCACTTAAATTGTTCGCAAAAATGTTCAATTGATATCACATATATCTATTTATAAATTTTAAAAGCTCAAATTTCAGAATGAGTTAAAAATTTTAAAAAGTAGAAAATATAATAATGACATGATTTATTACATGTTATCTTAACTAGTTTAATTTTTAATCTTAAAATTCCTATCACCATATATAGCTTTTCAAATATATCATACATAAATTCATTTATTAGTTACCCTATGAAAAGGAAGCAAACAGATCTCAAAGATTTTGATTTTATAACAATTTTAAAGCGTTTTTGTGCGTTTGTAAAGAATAATAAAAAATCTGCTTTAATAGTAGTTAAAACTTAATACAACAGATAGTTAATAAGTTAAAATGTAGATTTCAAAATTTTAAATGGGTGTACCAAAAAGAGAATTGAAAATTTTCCATATTTCTTGCATATCAATATTTGTTTTACAAAATAAAAAAATTTAAATAAATCTGTGCTGAATTCAAAAAAATTGTATATAAGGCAATAAATGCATTATATAGGCTATATCAAAAGGAATATCAAAGTACCATTTCTGATTGTGGCAAGAAAAAGTATACTAATTAAACTAAATCTTAAAACGAAAAAAATAATTTCATTGAGAGTTTGATCTCAAAGATATAAGATGATAAATTATGAATATTCCCCCAAACTTTGATTATTTTTCGTATATTTACTGAATGGTAAAATTCGTTTGAAAATAAAATTAACTAATTAGTTTTTCTCGCAACCATATTTTTCTTAGAAATTAATTTACGAAAAATTACACTTATTTTGTTTTTATCATCAAATATTTTAAATAAAATTATTTTACTTTTAATTAACTTACACAATTTTTATCCACATTAAAAACTTTTTAATTATATATATATATATATATATATATATATATATATATATATATATATATATATTACAAGATCGAAAAAATATTTTGTGTAAGTAGAAAATACTCTGAAAAAATTGCATTTTTTCTTCAAACATACGAAAACTGTTTACAGGTATTTTTATATATTTTTACAGTTCTGAAATCTGAAAATAAATGTATTTTAACCAAAAAGAATTTTTGGGCAAATATTTAAAAACAAATACACCGTAAAATTTTTTTATCAATGGAACAAAGCTTGGCTATTTATTTATTGGTTTGAATGCTTGTAATATAGTTTTGCTTAGTTTTTATAAATGCATATTCATTCATTTGATCACGTGCTTTGAAATAATGCATTATTTATTCCTTATATTTAAAAAAAATTGTACACCCTACTAAATTTTGTTAAACCAGAAATTTATTGTTATGCTGTTATTATCAACTGTTTGCAGGCAAATACAAGACAATGTTACCATGGTAAGCGTATTATTAGTTTTATACACATTCAAGTTGACATAAAAGCTCTTAATTCATTCCGAATGAAACAAAATTTTGGTTTGGAATGTAGGAACCTTGCAAGAGAATTGGCAACCTGGAAAAAGATTGTTCTCATCCGGGTACCAAGATACATGGCAATTGAAGGGAATGAAAGAGCTGATGAACTTACAAAGCAGGTATTCTCTTACAAACCATTAGGATTTGAGCTCTTTTGTGGCATCAAATGGAAAACTTCAAACAAGGTCATCCTTAAGTGAGGAAAACAGGAAATGAACACAATTTGGTGTAGTATTCCTCTTAAAAACCACACTAAAAGTATGATTTACAGTTCCTCTGTAAAAATCGTTTCTGAAAGTATCAGATTAGCAGGAATGAAGATACAAATAACAATTGTGAACTTCATCACTGGACACTATTTTTTCAGAAAGCACCTTCAAAAAATGGGTTTCTTTCGACAAGAACCTAATGCAGGAAATACAACAAGGATGTGGAATTAGCACACTCTATTATACCTATATGACTGTAATGCCCTTCACAGTATTCGAGTTACTACTTTGGGTATTCCCTATTCTAACGAATTACATCTGAGCTCCATTGAGGGTTTGCATTACATTGACTTTATAAACGAAGTAGTGACCTCGAAAAGTGTAACTAGAATAAATTAGGTTTAGTGCATCTGGTACAAAATGATTTTAAACAGAGATCTCTTATATGAGACAGACAAACTTATTATAGAAGAAGAAGTAACAAAACATTTAATAATTTTCTTAAATATAGAAGAAAATTAAAAACGCCTATTTAATTTGCATATATATATATATATATATATATATATATATATATATATATATATATATATATATATATATATATCTATATATATATATATCTATATATATATTACAAGATCGAAAAAATATTTTGTGTAAGTAGAAAATACTCTGAAAAAATTGCATTTTTTCTTCAAACATACGAAAACTGTTTACTGGTATTTTTATATTTTTACAGTTCTGAAATCTGAAAATAAATGTATTTAAACCAAAAAGAATTTTTGGGTAAATATTTAAAAACAAATGCACCGTAAAATTTTTTTATCAATGGAACAATACTTGGCTATTTATTTATTGGTTTGAATGCTTGTAATATTGTTTTGCTTAATTTTTATAAATGCATATTCATTCATTTGATCACGTGCTTTGAAATAATGCATTATTTATTCCTTATATTTAAAAAAATTGTACACCCTACTAAATTTTGTTAAACCAGAAATTTATTGTTATGCTGTTATTATCAACTGTTTGCAGGCAAATACAAGACAATGTTACCATGGTAAGCGTATTATTAGTTTTATGCACAGTCAAGTTGACATAAAAGCTCTTAATTCATTCCGAATGAAACAAAATTTTGGTTTGGAATGTAGGAACCTTGCAAGAGAATTGGCAACCTGGAAAAAGATTGTTCTCATCCGGGTACCAAAGTACATGGCAATTGAAGGGAATGAAAGAGCTGATGAACTTACAAAGCAGGTATTCTCTTACAAACCATTAGGATTTGAGCTCTTTTGTGGCATCAAATGGAAAACTTCAAACAAGGTCATCCTTAAGTGAAGAAAACAGGAAATGAACACAATTTGGTGTAATATTCCTCTTAAAAACCACACTAAAAGTATGATTAGCAGTTCCTCTGTAAAAATCGTTTCTGAAAATATAAGGTTAGCAGGAATGAAGATACAAATAACAATTGTGAACTTCATCACTGGACACTATTTTTTCAGAAAGCACCTTCGAAAAATGGGTTTCTTTCGACAAGAACCTAATGCAGGAAATACAACAAGGATGTGGAATTAGCACACTCTATTATACCTATATGACTGTAATGCCCTTCACAGTATTCGAGTTACTACTTTGGGTATTCCTTATTCTAACGAATTACATCTGAGCTCCATTGAGGGTTTGCATTACATTGACTTTATAAACGAAGTAGTGACCTCGAAAAGTGTAACTAGAATAAATTAGGTTTGGTGCATCTGGTACAAAATGATTTTAAACAGAGATCTCTTATATGTGACAGACAAACTTATTATAGAAGAAGAAGTAACAAAACATTTAATAATTTTCTTAAATATATAAGAAAATTAAAAACGCCTATTTAATTTTCATAAATATATATATATATATATATATATATATATATATATATATATATATATATATATATATATATATATATATATATTAAATACGTATGTATAATGTATATATGATAGTTGTATTTGATAGAATAGATAAAATATATATCAATCTAACATTTTATTAAATATTTTATTTTGAACAATTTTAATTAAATTAATAATAATAGGGTTAATTTTAATTTTAAAATAAAAAACAATATTTAATAATAAATTTATAGTATTTTAAGTTTTTAATATTTAATTGAAAAGAAAAAAATAGCCATAAAATATTTGACATATTTATGGCTACAAATAAATTTTAAATACAATAAACTAGTTATATTTATTGCAAAGAAGAATATATTACCCAGAAGAAAGCTTACATCATGTAAAAAATCTCAAGATTTTATGAAAACAGAAACAACAAAATGTATTTTGTTTCAGGATACTTTCTTCAAAAAAAAGTGATATGCACTGATTTTCAAAAGAAATGTGATAGAGTGAGTAATAAAAGTTTGGAAATGTACCAAAAAATTTAGAAGCGGTTTCATTCTTCTTTAAACTATAAAGAATATTAGCTACAGTGAAAGCTAACTGTTATTCCTATCTGGAATTTATTTTAAAATAGTTTTTAATACAAAATGAATTTTCTAATTTAAATTGTAAAGTGTAAAATTTGAAAAAATTATAATATATATGTATATATATATATATACACAGGGTGACAACTTTATCCTGTAGGTTAAAAAAAATATTGTATTAAACTCAAAACATGGAATTTATTTTCAAAAAACTAAATCTACTTAAGTCATTTGTTACTTAAATAAAACATATTTAAGTATTTTGGAAATGGGCCCATTGAAAATCGATACAGATTCTTAATTCGCGTAAAATTTTCTAGAATGGGCCGTAATTCATCAGGCGTTTATTTTGCCTATTCCTTTATAAGAATAGCCTTTAGGCATTCCAAACTTCCATGTGGCGTAGAGCATAATCTTGATTGCAGAATAGGCCTAACACTAACCCATTGGGTTTAAGTCAGGTGAATTTGAGTGCCACATTCCCAATTGTATGAAATATGAAAGATTTCTAGATACCATTCTTGCTTTGCTTTTGCTGTATGAAAACAGGCAGAATATTGTTGAACTGTCCATATGCTGTTTTTTTTAAATGTTTTTGGGCCCAAGGAAGTAAAACCGACAGTAAAATTTCATTGCAATACATGGTCTTGTTCGTTTTTACATCTTGATCTATGAAAAAAAAAGTTTTTTTCAGATTCACAAATCTTCCCCTCACCATAACTGACTGTGGTTTTTGCCGACGATCTAATCTTATGCAAGATCCAGGACGATCAGATGACCAATAAAGGTCATTTTGTAGAGTGTTTCAATTGTGGAAAGTCTTCAATCCGTAAAGATAAAATGCTTCCATGCGCTCTTTGTAGACTTTCGATGGAGAGCTCGACATCTTTGAAACTGTGTACGCTTATTTTGCTCAGTTAATTTCAGTATTTTTCAAAGTTTATGGCTTCAGTCCAGATATTTATTTTGCAATTTGTCTAACTGATTCTCTATGAATCCCTATTTCTTTAACTATTTTTCTCATTGAGTTTCTTGGATTTTGGTTTGTTCGTTTCTTGATAATTTTGAGAATTTCGTTTGAATTTACAGTTCTTTTCTTTTGCTTTTCTGGGGCCATTCACCGTCATGGCCAAGCTCCACGAATTGTAGTATTGTACTTGTGATACCATTCGTAATATTCAGCTTTCTCGTAATCTGAATTTACTCAAATAAAGTAATTATTTGTCGTCGTTGCTTTGACATTTTATTTCAAACAGGAAATAAAAACTACCTATTTGTTTTACTAACATCAGGATCTCTTAAGCAAATGAAATTATTATGAAAAGTGATGGACATGAAAGAAGTCAATCAAAATCAGAATAATTTTGTCAACAGTATAAAATTGTCCCTTCGTGTACATATATATATATATATATATATATATATATATATATATATAATAAATTAAGAACTCATTTTAAACACTTTCTTTTTAATAATACGCCTGTTATATTAAATGAATGATATACAATAGATTTTCAGATAGAATTTAAAATATAAATTCTTTCCGAAAATTTGAAAATATTATTACAGATTAATATATTTATCTATCTTGTTCAATCAGACTACTGTATATATGGTCATTCTAGTTTAGCATAAATACCTTATTTGCTGCAAAAACTTTATTTTCTGGATTCAATGTGTTGTGATCTCGTGTGCCAGCTAGGATGGCAAATTGGGGTGCGCTGCTCCACTTTTCCAACTGAACCGTATATGGTGTGGAGTCCGACTTCTTCAGTACTCACACATGGCATGGGGCCCATTTATAATGTAGGCAATCATTCACACCTCATTCACACAAGGAAAGGACAAAGACAGGATAGATAGAGAAAGTACATCCATGCCTGAACCGGGATTCGAATCCAGGACCTCCCTATCTCTAGTCAGGCACGCTGACCACTTGACAAGTTGGCCAGCAATTAATTCAATCTAATAACATTTTAGACTTTTTTCACACCTAGATTTATTACATCTTTGAATTTGAAAAAAAAAATTGGATATCATATTAGTACATATAGGGTATATTATACATAATATAAAAAGAACACTTAAATTAAAATCTGTGTATCCCAACGGAGAACTGTTTCGAAAGTGGTGAATAAGTGTTTAGAAACATATAAACATTTATAAATGATGTATATTGTGTAAGATTGGAGCTTTCTTTTAAATAATATATAAATGAATAAGAATAATGTTTTCATTAATATATATATATTCATTTATATATTATTTAATGTGTGTGTGATGTATATATATTGTTACATTATAAAATAAATTGATTTTGATAAAATTTTGCACACGACTAAAAAATATTAAGCGAAATAACTGTTTTGATACTCAATCTGGCATAGGCGCATTTCAAAAAGGGCCAAGAAAAGGTAAAGAGCTCAGTAGATTGCATGACTTTCTGTTAAGAATAAAATTACAAACATTTAACTGAAAGAAATAATTTTATTTAAATAAATAAAATAGTGATTCATAATTAAGTAACAAACAGAAAATCAAATTTACAAGTTTTAATAATGTAGAAATAACGAATAATTATTATCTAAGATTTAAACTAGCGCTCAAACCATCTCATTTTTATATAAATTAACATGTATGCGTTATGTGTTATTTGCTGCATAATTTAGTCGCCTAGAATCTAAATTTTGTTAAATGCTGCAAAAATATGCATGATTTGGTGAAAATGGTTATTAGTTTGAATTTTGTCCTTAAGTGTTTACTGCTAGTCGCCTAGAATGCATACATTGTTGATATTCAACACAATTAAAAACACTTTGGCAGATAGCATTTCATACAAATATCAAATAATTAAAATTACATTCTCTGTGTATAATTTTAAGAGTGAGTAAGTATTTAAATTTGACTTATGCTATTTTCAAAATAATAAATTTGTTTTGGCATGAATTTTGAAGGATTTACTAATGTTTAGAAATGCTGTAAATAACGCTAAAGAACTTGACAGTTAAAGTGTATGTCATTATTTTTGAATTGTTGATAAATTGTTTACTTTAACAAAAAATATATATAAAGAGTGTTTTATGGTGAAATTTGCTGTAGAAAGATATCTTACTAACTTATGCTTTTATACAAATATGCATACGTGTGTATGTATATATACATAAGCGTACAAAAATCTGCGTCGGAAAAGTTAGTAATTAATCTTCACTGATAAATAGATTAGCACAAGACTGATAAATAATAGTTTTATAAATTATTTTGTTCTTTATCATAACATTTAGCTATATTTAAATCAGACTGAAACTTTTCCCCTTGTAATTTCCAAATTATGACACATTATAGCATGCATTGTGTAAATTAAAACATATGATTATGTGATGACATCGAAAATAAACTGACGCAAACTGTTGCAATATTATTAAAAGAAAACTATTGTCTAAAATAGGATTGGACAGCTTTTCCTGGGTCAAGACCTTTTTGAATTTTTTACTTGCCTCGGGAACAATTTCATTAGGGATCGGAAATTTAGCAAGCATCTTTTTATGTATGCAGATCATAAAATTTTTATGTACGTGGATTATTAGCCAACACCCCAAAACGTCTTTATTGTCATTAGTCTATCCCATACCAAATCTAAAATGTCTTTTTACACATAGAACTCACTGATACATCAAATGGCACAAACAAGAGAGAATCCAGTAGAAACTACAGTACCTTAATGTTTTGACTTTTGTTTTTTAGTTCAGATGGAAATTCTCGACAATCTCTTGCAAAGATATTTGCCGGTTCTTTCGTATAACGAGCGTAAAGATTCTTCATTTTACAATCAATTAATTTCCTTGCACTGCCAGAGTGATGATGAGTTTCTGTATTTCCAAGACGTTTAGACGTTTCCATTTGATTATCATTTGGCTATTTGTGGAATGAATATATATATATATATATATATATATATATATATAGATATATAGATATATATATATATATTATATATATATATATATGCGTGTGTGTGTGTTAAGGCACTAGAGTTTATTATATTTATATTAATACATCAAATTAATTCCGATTCAATATAAAATCAGGTATCGCATGGTTAAGCGAGAAATTTGTCAATACAATTTAATTACTGGTAACCCTTTTTTAGTTTAGTATTTGTATAGCTGTAGCCACTGTCTTAATAGCCATATCTTTGTGTCAAAAAATCCCTAAAAAATTAAAGGATACCGAATTGTAAATTTTTACCCGAATTTCGATTAAAACAGAGAATAACAATATCATAATCAAGAGTATCATTTAATCACATGTGAATGAAATGACTTTTCTGTGCTTTGCATTCATATAAGAAAAAATGAGCCATTTAATAACGTACGTTGGTTTATTATACATTTACTTTGATACTGAGAGTGCTAAAACAACTATAGCGAAACCCAATAAATGCTTTTATATATTATATTATTTTATCGATAATTTGTGACACATTCAGAACCTAATTTGAGTTCATTTCAAATAAAAATCCTGTCATGGAATGAAAACTTTGTTTTATTTTTCCAGATTTATTAGAGAAATTCTATTTACTGATAGGTGATTTAGAGGATAGAAAGAAAAAAAATAGTTCTAAAGTCCTCTTAATTCCAAAAGAAACTTTCACAAATAACATGTGTCTGACATATATGTGCTCTTGTGTTCTATAAAACAAAATAAAGTACTTAAGTTAATTTAGAAGATCGTGTTGAAGTGTGAAATAATTTCCCACACAGCGAAATACAAGGGATATACAATACAAGGCCGCCTCCAAACAAACAGCAAGAGAAGCTGAAGTACCTACCGTGACAAGTGTAGCCAAGAGGAGATTTAGCTCATTATAAAATTTCTCGTGAAACTAAAGAAGACTTTATCCTTACTTTTGCTTTGAATTGGATGTTGGAACATAGAAATGATGGCTTTTGAAACTACTTTTAAGCACATTTCTTCGTATTGCTACATTGAATCTAGAACTAAAAAGGAAATAATTTTTCACAAACACTTTTTATTTCAAGAGCTGATTTTTTTTTATTATATCATTCAATATCAAAAATAAATACGAAGAAAACTTGATAAAACAGTTTTTTTTATTTCCTGTATTTCTACATTTTATGAAAAATATTTAAATGTATTTAGTTTAAGGGATTTTTTCATTATTAACCATGTCATTTTCAATTATTTAGCAATATATATCTAGACCAATTTATATCGATAAATGTATAGATAGATATAGATATATGTGTAGTATGCAAAACATACACCCTCTGACTTAATTTCGTAGCAGTCGGCTAAGCAGCTTGGTTGTTCAAGTGTCATAAATAACAATAACATGTGTATTGTAAGGAAACAGGATAATGGTGTATTTTTAACTTTGAAATGAAGGTTCTTTGTATAAAAAGGAAGGAATAATCTCAATTTTTTATGTATAATATTTTTGAAATCTGTATTCTTGAAGTTTATATTCTTGTTTCTGTATTTGTTGAAAATTATTTTAATAACAGATTCAAAATCAATTATATGTATTTTAAATTGGAAAACGCATTTTAGGAAAAATTGCAAATCTTTGAAAATCTCTGAAATTATTTTTGTTTATCTGTATTAATCTGTGTATTTGAATATAACTTTTTCACTGTACATATTGCTGTAAAACAACCAGAAGCAATGCGATTCATGTTTATCCAAAGTAAAATTATGGTCAGTAGTTTCATAATGCGAGGGTTTCAATGCTTCGTTATTTTAATTTTATGGCATTCAATGTATTAAATCTTAATGCTTCAATGTTTTATTTGATATATTGTTTATGTTTTATTTGTTGAAAAAAGCTAGAGGATTTAAAATACGTGCCACTGTCAATGAAAATGGAGTTAAGAAAAAATTGCACAAACATTTATGAAAATAAAGAACCAAAATATATAGAACATCTTAATAATATTATACTAGAATTAAGAAATTAACAAATTGTAATTTACTAAAATAAAATGTCTGTTTATATATAATTATAGTAAATCTCTGTGTTTACTAAACATGATTTTTTGAGAATTCTTTTAAGTTGTATAATTGACTGCAAATATCCCAACTTGATACAAATGAAATAACAGTATTTGGAAAGCAAAATTTTAAAAAATAAATGTTCAGAAATGATAGCTCTTTAGAGTCCCTTCTTATAAGAACAAAAATAATTAATTTACTTTCATTTAAACATTTAAAATTTCTGAAAATAACTTTTATAAAATAATTTTAAAAAATCACTTGATTTCATTTTAAAATAAAGACGTTTGAATAAATTAAATTTATTATACATGTATTCCAAAACTAAATGAAGCTCGGTTAAATAATATTAATATTAAATTAAAAAATATAATTACATTAAAAAACTTAATATTAAAAAACTGATGAATCTTCTTTAATGTTAGTAAATTATACACTTTTTAAATTTTATGAAATTATTTTTGCAGTTATATAAGAATTAAAAATTTTAAGTATTTTTATCACATTTATAAACTGAAATTTCAACTTATTCCATTCAAATTTAAAATATTCAACTTTAATAAAGCAAAAGATTATAATATTAATATGTGAAAATACACGTGTTCTTAGATATATTTTACAAAATTAAGAATTTTGGTGATTATAGTTATATATTGAACAATAAAAATGACAATTTTAAGAAACCACAACAATATAGGGAATTTCGGAAAATGTAACAAAAAGAGGAATTGTATCTGTTCAAACAATGGAAGACGAAATCACTTTACTGCTTTATGACTGGGAATAACATTTCAATGTTATATGCTAGTTATAATCCTTGCTAAAAAAGATATTTGGCTCCGTAAAATGCGTACATCATGTAAGAGAAACTCCAAAGTTCTTGACAAAATAAGAAACAAAATTTATATTGTTTCGAAGGACTCATTTTTCAAGAAAGTGGATACTCTCTGGTTTTGGAAAGAAATGAGATATATCGAGTAATAAAAGTTTGGAAATGCTCCAAAAAAGTTTCAGACAGGAGTGCATTCCTCTTACAAGCTTAAGGAATGAGAAATAAGCTGTAGAGGGACTTTTATACCTATTGTGGTCATGAAATGATGTAATGAGAACAAGTTTAGACTTGTTCTGAAATCTAAAGTTTGACATTTTGAAGAAACAAACGAAGTGGGGAATTCAATAACACAAAGTATTTCTAATGCAGATTTTTAAGGACATTCATAATTCTATCGAACATTTGCTTTTTGTATATGCATATCAGAAATGCTTTTTTTCAATCCTCAAAATTCGTTCTTTAATGCTAATTTATTAGCGCAATTTTTCTTTTTTTTCCTTTTTTTGCGATTTAGTAAATGATTATTTTCTATAAGAAATTTTAAACTACTTTAAAATTGGGACATATTTTTGCGATGAAAAATACTTTATAAGTATCTAAACCATAATCTTTTATATTTTTATTGATAATTTGTTTTAATTTTCGTTTTACATTTATTAATTTACTTTGAGATTGCGGAGGAAATATTTAAAATACATTTTACGTATTAATCCTTAATTGAGTGTGTGCATTATTTTTCAAAATCAAACTACTTTACGAACATGTTTTTTTAAGTAATAAAATTAATTATTTTAATAATTATTTTAATAAATATTTTAATAAACTTTAACATTTTGGTCAATCAATGGATCTTTTCTTTTTCAAAGTAAATATGTAAGAAAATTGATATATCTCAAATATATGTGTTTATTTATCCCCTAATATTGCATAATTCTGCTAGAACAGTAAATTTAACAGTGATATTTAAGTGTATAGTTTGTAGCTGAAGCCCATTTTCAAATACAATTAAAAATAAACACGATATCAATGTGGATTTATCTATTATTATTTATATTTTACCGTATTTTTATAGTGAGCTACCAGTCGGAAAAGCAAGTTACTAACTACTAGATAGAATAAGTGATTTATTTTTAAAATGTATTAATAGATAGATACAAAATTATTAAAATACTTCTTGATTCCCTTACCTGTGTTGTATACATCTGACTAGTCTTTTAACACAAAATTTTTACCTTCAGTTTAAATATTGTACGGTGCAAAAATGTCCAATATTGGACCTTGCATCAGTAAACTTTACGAAATCAAATTAATCCCTTACTTGTGAGTATTTTCCTTTACCTTATTCTATGTGTAGACATTACCAGTAAAGGTTGTTGCGAATATATTAAAAAAACTAAAGGAAGGACCAGGTTAAATATTGTGAAATAGGATAGATGATTGTCTGTTAGTCATAAAATGCTTCTTTCGATCATTATTTCCACCTCACCCTCTTTCATATTACCTTTCAGCTCTACTCTACCATTTCTAATCACTTCGCTAAGGTTGACTTATGTTTACACCTTTAAGATACCTCACAGCCAATCATCATAACTACGGAAAACTGGCACTGCATTGTACTCAGTGATGAATTATCTATCTCTTTTGTATAAGATTATCATTGTATTCGTTCTATCTTTCCGCTAGATGGAATCAACACGCAGATGGATCATATCAACTTGTAGATATCTTTCCTCAAGTTGGAATCAACATTTCATTGTGTTGTTAACGTTTTAATACCCATCATGGTATTACTTTCGGAGTGCAGTAACATTATCTAACATAACATTACACCAGGAATACAGTTTTCAATGAGAACTGCAAAGACTCATGAGATCTACATACGTGTGTACACGGCTTTATGTGGTAATTATTCTTTTTTATGCATCAAGATCACTGGGTTTTCCACCAATCAAAAACTGTATACATTTCAAATCATCAGTTTTTCTTCTTACTTAGCTTCTTATCATTCATTACTCAGAAGTACAGCAGCATACATGGAAAAGGGGGTTTAACGAATAATTGATTTGGACATTCAACTGGCGATTGTTTGCTGTTGATGGATAGCAGGAGCTGCGCAGTATTAATTAATTTTCCTTAATCCCATGAAGTGTATCCTTATTTAATTGTAAAAAAAATCATCAAATTCCTGAATGTAATTATTTTTTATTTATATTTACACAATTTTAATAAAAAATTCAAAACCATATACTTACCAAAAATGAAAAATTTTTGATGTACCAAATTTGTAAAAAGTTTGTTGGGATTTAGTAAGATATCCCATCCCCCATTGGCAACCAGTGCGACTTATTTTTCGTCGCCAAGTTAAGCAAATGTTTTTTAAAGTGAGAATCTTCCTTAAGTTCCAAAAATACGCATCATAGAAAATTTTAAATTACATAATAATAAACAAAATTTAAGAAAGTATTAATAAAAAACGAATAAAAACTGTTTTATTGGTTTTTCCTTCGCTTCAAAACAACAGGTAAAAAAGATAAGTAAATAACAATGACTTACTTGATATGACGTCAAGCTCCCATGTCGAATATGCTCGGTATTGTTATGAAAAAATATATAAGAAAAACTAGTGATGAATTAAATTACACACACACACACATATATAATATATAAACAAAAAGAAATTGAAAAAAAAATTACGATGTTTGGATGCTGTTGACAAAGAAACACCTCAACAAACGTAGAACAAAAATTTCGAATTGAAAGTTAAGCAAAAACTTCAATGCGGTGTTGCCATTTAAAAGAATTATATGTTTGACGTAAAACTGATGTAAAACACTAGCAAAAACAAATCTGGCAACAAAAAATTTCTGAAAAATAACAAAAACTTAAATTGGCGACAGGATAATTAAAACAAAGAACGCTTGATTTGGCGAGAAATCACTTGGGGGCGGGGTGATATAATGCTTACACCATTTGTTGATCAATAGAAAATACAAACTCGATTTATATAAAACATATTATGACATCTTGGTCAATGTAATGTGATTCAACACTTATATTTTTAATATGTTTAATACCAAATGCTTTTCAGTTTCCGTTCATTTCACTTAAACTAATTTCTTCCAATATATGCATATTATAATTACAATAGTTTAGAGCAATAGTAAATGAGCTCAAATTGTGACCATACAATGTAATCAGATTAAAGTTTAAAAAAAAGCGATTGTTGAATTTATTAAGATAATTACCAAATGTTGAAAAATCACTATGAATATTCAGCGAATTCCGCTAACACAGTCTTATTCAAAAACTCATTATATCCCGTCTCACCAGACAGGATGAAATATTCGAAAGAATATAAAATAGTGGCCATACATAACCAATCAAAAAAAGCAAACCACATTAATATATAGCAGATAATATAGCATTGAGAGAGACATTTTTAAAAAACACTGTACATTCTTTGCCGTACGACCCTTTCAGTTTATATCGCCTGCTTTATATGTATATCATTTACTTTCTATATATCGTATACTTTCTATGTGCTATTTGCTGATAAATTTTTAATTTTAAAATTTTACTTCTAGAAAAATTGTTTTGGCAACGCAAAACTCTTTATAGCGGTTTTATTCAAATTTTCAATAGTCTGTCGTTTTATACAACATTGCGATGCTGGAATTTTGTTCATCCAGGTTTTTTTTTGAAAACAAGTCTTGGCGATGTCTGTCTTGTAAATGTTTTTCTTGTTTTTATTCCTTAAAACATAACAAAAGCAGAAGATATATAATGTGCAAAAAATATACATAATACAGACGATTTCCTAAATATAAAGTGTCATACTACATTCTTATATTTGATATTACGTACCGAAGAACACATATTTAATTCTATTTATTAATATATTCTTATGGTGTGTTATATTTATTCATATATCCTATTAAGCTATTAAGTTGGATTTTAAATTTATATATTCTATTGTAAGTTTGACATTTGCATAATGAAAAACAAACAAATAAACAAGAGCTTGACACGCACTTAAAACAATATAATCAATAGAAAAAAATCAGAAAATGACAAAAAGTTATCAAAAAGAGATTTGCGAATGAAATCAGCATATAAAAATAAGGAGAGTAACTTTTAAGAACTATTCAAGAAACGCGTCTCATGTCGTTTTCTAAATGTTACTCTTAAAGTTACTAAATGTTAAATCAGTTAGTGTGTACACAATATTTTGTAATTTGTGGTATTAAACATTATATCATTTACAGTTTTTAATTAAAAATAAACGTTTTTTTCTAAATACTTTTTCATTTCTTTATTATATTTACAAATGATAGGGATAAGAAAAGTTGATTTACATAAATTAATATTTTATAATAATATATTAATTTTATTTGTAAAAAAAAAAAAAAAAAAAAAAAAAAAAAAAACTTTAGTTATTTCATATGGTAATAAAGTCAATTCTGTTATTGAAAAATCTAAAAAATAATAAATTTTTTTAAGATTGTAGTCACCTTAAAAGTTTTCAGATTAGACTAATTTTTCCTATAAAATGAGAATCAGCACATTTTCAATAAAAATTTACCTGATTTCAAATGTGTTTATTTATAATTAAATACGGTTGAACACTTTTAAACTTTTTATGTATGTTATGTATTCGAAGAGTTTGCTGCGAATATTAAAAGTAGAAAAAACCTTTAGTAAAGTATTCTTCATTTTTCTCATGAAACACTCTAGAAAAAAAAAAACAAGAATATCAAGGTTTACGTCACCCACTATTGCATATTATAAAAGTTTACAATCGGGTACCCCTTGAGTTTTTGGTAATTTTTCATATGCCAAGAAGTAGCTAACAAGATGGCCGCTGTATCTGCTCAAAGCTAAACTAAGCACCAGGGCTACCTGGAAATGAATTTTCTAGCTAAAATTTATCGCCAATTTTTTGGCCGAACCATAAGAAATACTCAAATTTATACCAAACCCTATATTTTTTTAAATAAATGCTATGTAAAAATAGATATCGTTGTTAATCAATTAAGTAAGATTCATTTTAAATACTTTTGTAAAACATTGAAGTTACTGAATTATGAAAATGATGTGTATACCTTCATATGCTTAGATTTATGAAGCAACGAATTGGCAAATTACGATGACGTATTTTATAAAGTTAATTTTATTCGACACTCATTTACGCAGCCTGTAAAAAATTTTTAACTTTATATTTGACTGAAGTAAAAATAAAGTTAAATTTTAACCTAGTTTACCTACTGTAGTAAATTAAGTAAGTAAAATGTAATTTTAAGTAAATTAAAATAATTTTACAAATTTTTTTTAAAAATTTCAAAAATTTGTAAAAATAATTAAAATATTTAAATTATCTGAAGTATTGTTAATAAGTGTAGCATGTCTTACTATTCATTAAATTATGTACCGAACAAAATTTCAAATGTTAGTACATATTGTCCTTGGAAAACTAAAATAAAATTATTTGAAACATTTTTCGAAGCAATCTTTTTAATTATAAATGAAGTGTACTTAAAAAAAATTCCTAAAATTATACGATATGGATGTAGTTATTTAATGTTTATAATGCAGTACACCCTTTAAAAGCTTCAATTTTACATATTATTTTGCAGCGATATTTTAAGAAGCACATTTGCTGTTTCGATCAAAAATTAACTATATTCTTTACAGTAAATATATATATTACCACACTTATTTGATTTCTATTCTGATAAACTACAAAATTGAGTTTTAGAAGTGCTCATATGCATTACATGAAGCTGAATTAGAAGTACTAATTTCGAACTTCCCAGTTCTGAAACGGCTTCCGATATTATCACCTAGTTTATCTTTACCACTATTAGTACTAGTAGCGACATTTCTCCAATAACGACCCAATCAAATACGCTTTCCAAGGGTAAAATCATCTCATCCCAGCAAATCCCATGAAAATCCCACTGTCTAATACAGCATCAATTCTCTTTCCGTTCCACTACCTTGTACAGGGAGTTTTCCCACACCCCTAACCCCACCAAGGAGGGATCATTATGTACTCCCCTCCCTATGTTTGGTCCGCTTAATCCCAATTAACTAATGAATTAATTAGCAGCCACAAGCTCCCGCTTCAATCACCAAATGGGAAAATCTGGTACCCAATCTTCTTCCCTTGAGCGCCAGAGGACCAGAGCAATTGGCAGCTACCTGGGAAGAGAAGCTGCCAGCAAACAATGGGATGGATTGAATCTTTCAATTTCTCAATTCATTTAGGTTCTTGTGTCACCCAGATTTGGGGATCAATCTTCCGAAGTGTGGGGATTTTCGGTAGTTTATGTTCTGCCTTAAATTTGTCAAATTCGACATATTCTGAAAGATTTTAATCTGCATTGGGGAAAGATTAAAATATTTGTACAAAATGCTAACTCTTACGGCCATCCAGAAAAGAACCGAGAAAAGATAGCATTACTAATTTTAAAAAATAAAACAATAAAAGGATTTTAGCAGAAATTTTATGATTCTTGTAATTTATGATAACATTTCTGTAAACAATTATCTTATACACAAACTATTTTATATGTGCTCGTTTATTACTAGATCCAGGAAGTGAATTATTCCGATATATATATAAAAATGTTTATATAAGGAAACATATCATAAAATATTTATAAATTTAATAAATTATCTAAGGTAGAGCTATTTAGCATGTAAGCATTTTAAACTTAAGAAATTCCAAAATAAGAATTTTTAAAAATCAAATTTGGTGGTATTATTTTTTATGATCAGGGAAATCACCATATTTGGTTACTGTTTTATTTGGGGTCATTCCACTGTGTTGTGATTTTTCTACTCAATTAGCATTTACAATAAAAATTGATTTTTGAAAAACTTTCTTTTTCTATCAACAGAAACTGGCTGTAAATAAATTTTTGAATGATAAAGGATAAAAATTAAAAACATTATTGAAATTATAAACGATAAATATTAACACTTGGAATTTGAAAGTCAAATTTTCATTGTGTTCTCTTAAAAAAGTATTTAATATTAAGTTAAGTAAAACATATGTTAAGTTGATTATTCATAATTTATTTAATTCGTATGGTTAAGATTATAAAAACGAGAAAGATATTACCAATGGAAATCTTTAAGATGTCATCCAAAAACTTGTGTAAATTTAAAAAATTTACTATTCATAAATTTTGAAATTTATAAATCGAAGGAAACGGATAGCATGACATTACTTTGATGAAAATATATGTAATAAAATTAAAGACTATTATTTATAATTTCAATAAATATTTATATTATAAACTTATTAAATATTAATTTAACCTTGTTGTATATTTTGATGAAAATAATTGCTGCGAATTTTATCTAACATATAAATACAAATTTCCTTTCAAATAAAATATATGCTGCATGAATGTGCACAAAATGTTAATATGACTTCAAGTAGCTCAAAATACAAAATGGTATGTTAACATATAAAAGATTTGTTCTTCACTTGTGCGTAAGATTGCAAATTTATTGAATTTACCTCTAAATAGTTTATTTATACGAAAGTCTATATGTTGTAACTAACCTTATAATAACATTTTATTTTCTCAAAGGAATGTAATATGCTTTAGTCACAATAAATTAAAGTTCTAACTCCAGCTACCCTTGGAAAGTTCTTTTATCGAATCTAGCGGAAGATTTAGAAAAAAAGAGCCACTTTAAAATGGAACTCACTGTTTTAAAGTTACTTCTTTTGCGTCAAATAACAGGACAAACAAAACAAGCTAAAAGCAGAAAGATCATTTTCCTTAAAGTAAGAAAGTCCTAGTAATGGCCACAACTTTGGACTGAAGTTACAGAAGCAAGGAAAATTTTGCGAATTTAGTTTAGCGTATAAAATGAAAACTGTCGGGAAGTAAAGCCAAGTTCATCTTTTCACATTAGAGACTTTTTCCAAAATAAGAATGGTTCCCTGAACTTGAACAAAATTTTCAGAATTAACTGTAGATACGTATGCTTGGAAAAATAATTGTTTTGTATGAAAGTATATCACTCTAACTGATTTTTCAGAGAGAATTGTTGTAAATGTAATTTATAAGTATTTTTTTTTCTTTTTCAGACGTAAACCTTATTTAATTAAATGCAAATGATTTTTTAATAAATTTTCGATAGTAAATATTATTAAAATTTAACACTTTTGTTAAAATTGAAAGTAATACACTTAATTGTCTGTCACATTGTTTCATCTGTGTGACACACACAACTGTTGCCAATATTTTTGCTAATATTGCAAAAACTGCTTCATAAGAAGATAATAAAAATTTTATCAATGTAAAATCATTATATAAAGTTTTATATTAATTTCATTAATATATTTGTTATTTAATCGGAAACTGGTTAAATAGTTAAACATGTTATTAATGACCCATTAAGCGCTTTAGTATATTCTCTTTAAATCATTTAATTTTTTTTTTCCATTTTTCTTGAACAATGAATAGTTTCAAATATATATTGCCATATAAGGTAAAAAGATATATCTATATGTAAAAACCATTATCATTTGTTCATTTGCTTGTGTGCATGTCAGCACTTCCCCATTAAATGTTGATAATTTAAAAAATGTGATAAATTTAATTGTTAACTAATGGTCTATAGTGAACATTAATCCAATAACTAATATCCTAATTATCTTACATTAGATTTTGATATTCTTAACTACGCCATATCATGATTATCGAAAAAATTCAAAATCAGATAATTAGTTGTCTGATGTTTTACGTAAGTTTGCACAAAGGTTACGATTCTTTGAAAATTTTTCGAATAAGCACATACTTGCGTGACATGCATCATTTCAGAGCCTATTACTAAGTCGATATCTGCCATTGCAATGCACAGGATATTAGACAGCAATGAAATTTGCTTTCGACTTCCAAGAATTTGCATTCCTCCTTCAATCTAATCCAGAGGTGCATCACAAATGAATCGTCGCCAAATATGCCAAGGTGAGTGAGTATTAGCGGGGTTAAATTATGTTTGCAGAAGAATTGAGATTTGTACTTGAAAACCGATTGTAATCGTGTAAAAGCTGGAATTTGCATGGCACTCAATGTTTGCTCTTGGACATCAACGATTACCTCTAAATGAACAGACCATATGCATTGGAATTCATACAAAAATCTTATCGGAATTAGGACTACTTTTGTTTGCCCCACTCATCTGAATAATCATGTTGAGATTGCTATAATGATTGAATAACATCAACGTGGAGTACTAGGACATATTTTTTAATATGTGATAATTTTATACTGTCAATTTACCGCAAGAATGCATTTTGTCAAAGAATCTTGTGAGTGGCGATTGCTATAGTTAGTATAACAAAAGTTGTGTATTTCAAATCAGTATTTTGAAAAATTAAATCTGCCGCACTTATCAATTTTTTAATTATATATTTACTAATAATAATAAAAGCGCTTACCGGTGGCTGAGTGGTTAGCGTTCCCGGATCCTGAGGTGTGGGTATCGGGTTTGTATCCCGGTTCGGGCAAGAATGTTGCTTTATTTCTCTGTTCTCTCTGTGTTTCTCTGCCCTTTATTAGATGATGATGTATGAATGTGTGAATGTGGCTCATCCTCCACTGCTAGAAAATTGCTAAGAATAGATCACAAACTGTAATGTAGCATAACATTAAGCGAGACATGAGGCCTAGGAGGATAAAATATAGTTGTCACACTGTTCAGACATTAGAATAAAGAATATTTATTCTGGAAAGTACAAAAGCTGTGAAACATCTGAAAGAAAAAATGTTCATTTGATGCTGCATACGGAAAAATGGAACAATGTATCTAAAAGTCAGCAGGTACCTTGAAGAAAGATATCAGTATGGGATATGTTCACCGAGGATTGTGAAGCAACATTCCACCCGTCGTATCATACTTTGCATAACATAATCCAGCAGTTGTGAGGCAATTTATCCCATTCCTCTGTGAGTGCACGGATGAGGATGTTCTTGTTTGTTGGAGGATAGTTTCGACCAGCAACTTGTCTCCCCAAACCATCCCACACATTTTTAATGGGGTTCAGATCTGGAGAACGTGATGGCCATACGAGGCGTTGAATACTGTCGCTGTCTAGATAATCCTGAACAGCGAGTGTTCGATGATATGTTGCGTTGTCGTCCATAAAATCAAATTTATCACTGACAGCACCACGGAAAAGACGAACATGAGGAAGTAGAACTTCATTATTGTATCGATGGCCCGCCATAGTCTCATTCGCAACCACATGTAGGGGCGTGCGGCTATTGATCGTGATACCGGCACACTACATGACATTGCATGTCGGATATCGGTCCCTTTCCTGGATATTTTCTGGACGATAAGCAGTACCACTCTTGGGCCAGATCAGTTGGCGTCTACAATCCAATGACAAACTGAACCTACTCTCATGTGAGAATAGTACACATGCCCAGTCCTGTTCAGTCCAATTGCGATGCTCACGACACCATTGCAAACGGGCAGTATGGTGCTGTTTGGTCAATGGGACACACACAACGGTGCGGTCTGCGGGTGTATTGTCCTCCTCTCCTCAAATGTCTGGCAACAGTTTTTCGGAAGATCTGCTTTCCTGAGGCAACAAGAAACTGACTTGCCACTTGCTAAGCTGTGGTGGGCCTGTTCCTTTTTGCTGATGGGACGACATATGTCTTCTGCAGCCGTCGTACTTCTAACACGACCTCCCCCGTGCCACCTACTACACACAACAGTAGTTTTAAATGACTTTTACAGCCGTGAAACAACGGAGTTATGTCGAACTCCCTGGCAACATCTGTTATTTTTCGCCCTTCTTTGATCTTTCCAATAATTCGGCCATGCATAAAATCATCTTAGTGATATCGGGAAGACATGTCAAAAATTTCAAGCTAGTCTATTAAATCTTTCCTGTAAAACTTTGACTTGAGACAACAACTGTCCACACGCGTCAAAATCTTTAAAGTTCTTATGAACGCTATCAAGTAATGAACAGAGGTGGGAAAAAATTTGCATACGCATAATTCTTCTTACTATATCTCGCACTTATTCTAATTTTCCACATTTTGCTTCCTTTCATTTTGTGATTGCTATGGGTGTTAGTGTTATTAGCAATTGTCGAATAGTGTATAATGGGTTTCTGGTGGTAGGGCGCAGGCAACACTACCCACCTCCGTGACTGGGTACACAAGTTCTCGCTGGGTAGCAACAAATGAGTAGCAGTATCTGACCTTATTGAGGCACAGGGTTCGTCCCCCTACTGCTCGCCGTTGGAAAAAAAATAATGAAGTCAAAGGAGTTACTATTCAAGTATAAAATTTCTTAATATTTAAAAGGATGAGTCATATAAGTAAATGTAATCCAATATTTCAATTAATTCTTAAAAAAAGATTGAAATATTGGATTTATATATCAGTGTTCTTATTAGAGTTCACTATGAAAAACGCACTATAGTTTTTAAAGCAAAAGCGTGTTGACAGTTATGAGAGTTACAACAATCAACTGCGAATTTTACAGCACATTCATGAAATTATTCACATAATCTGTTGTTAACTCTTTTTAAAATGCTTTACTGTGTTTTTTCAGCATTCTTTGAAATAATTTTACCCATCATTAATTATTATTCTTACCATATTTTACTAAGGTCTTTTAAAGCATATTTTGCAGTAAATTTTATTAAAAAAAAGAAAACTTTTATTATAGCTGTTTGTAGTTTTATCAGCACAATATTTTAGTAAAATTTTAGTGTTATTTTGTAAGGTCTTTAGTTTATTTTTTGTCATAGTTCAAATGAAAATAAGAAACACTTTTTACATACGGTACAGTTCTTTTCAGCTAAAAAATGATTTTGTATTTGAGATTTTTATTTCAAAGCAATGAAAATTAAATAAAATAATAAATTTATTACAATTTTCATATAATCAATCAAAAATTATTTCTTTAGAATACCATTTAAAAAATTTTTTTTCACATAAAACGGTGATGAACTTTCAACAATGTTATTGCAATATACATCCATTAATCTTCGCCAAAAACTCTTTTTTCTGCTCGACTAATTTGTATTTTCTTTTAAAATTGCTCTTTAATAAATTAATGTTACCTGTGTTTATTTCCAATTAAAACATTAAAATTCTTTGGTTTTATAAATAGAGTAGTTTTACCATCTCATAACCTCCTTAACTATCTTAAACCATATAATTTAAACTTTTAATATTAAAATATATTTTATTAAATTGTATTTAACTATAATTGATATATATATATATATATATATATATATATATATATATATATATATATATATATATATATATATATGTGCATGTGTGTGTGTTAATAAACTACAAGAATAAAATTTTGTATACCTTTATTAAAAAATGCTTATAAAATTTATAAAATCTAATGTAAATTTGATTTATATATACATATATATATATATTTATACACACTACTGGCCATTAAAATTGCTACACCAAGAAGGCAACATGCTACAGACGTGAAATTTATACGAAAGGAAGAAGGTGCTGTGATATGCAAATGATTACATATCACAGTGCATTCAGAAATAGCAGGCGGCAGTAGCGACACCTACATTATGTTTAAATGAGGAAATTGTTCAGCCGGTTCCTCGTATACAAATTGCATTTGAACGTTGTTGCCTGGTGAAAAGTTGTTGTGATGCCTCGTGTAAGAAGGAGAAATGAGTACCAGCACGTTTCTGACTTTGATAAAGGTCGAATTGTAGCGTACCGGGATTGCGGTTTAACTTATCGCTGTATTGCTGCTCGCGTCAGTCGAGATCCAATGACTGTTAGCAGAATATGGAATCGATGGGTTCAGGACGGTAATACGGAACGCCATGCGGGATCTCAACGGCCACCTATCACTAGCAGCCGAGAAGACAGGCATATTATCCGCATGGCTGTAATGGGTCTTCCAACCATGTCACGAGCCGTGAGTCAAGAAACGGGACGTTTGGAAGACAACAAGTGTCTGCACGAACAATTCGACGACGTTTGCAGCAGCATGGACTCTCAGCTCGGAGACCATGGCTGCGGTTTCCCTCGACGCTGCGTCATAGACAAGAGCGCCTTCAATGGTTTGATCAACGACGAACCTGGGCGCACGAATAGCGAGACGTCATCTTTTCAGATTAATCCATGTTTTGTGTACAGGATCATGATGGTCGCATCCGTGTTTGGCGGCATCGTGGTGAACGCACACTGGCAGCATGCATTCGTCATCGTCATACTGGCCCATCACCTTGCGTGATGGTATGGGGTGCCATTGGATACATGTCTCGGTCACCTCTTGTTCGCATTGACGGTGCTTTGAACAGTGCGCGTTACATTTCTGGTGTGTTACGACCCGTGACTCTACCCTTTATTCGAGTCTCCCGAAACCCTACGTTTCAGCAGGATAATTCCCGACCGCATGTTGCCGGTATTGTACGGACCTTCCTTGATACGAAACATGTTCGGCTGTTGTCCTGGCCGGCACGTTCTCCAGATCTTTCACCAACAGAAAACGTCTGGTCAATGGTTGCTGAGCGACAGCTGGTCACCAAACGCCAGTCACTACGATTGATGAATTGTGGCATCGTGTTGAAGCTGCATGGGCATCTGTACCTGTACATGCAATCCAATCTCTGTTTGACTCAAAGCCCAGGCGTAAAACTGCTGTTATTACTGTCAGAGGTGGTTGTTCTGGGTACTGATTTCTCAGGATCTATATATATATATATATATATATATATATATATATATATAAAGCCAAATTTTTTGAAAATTTAATCACTTGTTATGTCTAGAATAATATATTCGTCCAATAAATATCATTTTGTTATCTGCATTTCTTCCTGGTGTAGCAATTTTAATGGCCAGTATTGTATATACATACTGATAGATAGATACAGAAGGTAGATAGATCAAAATTTGATTTAAAATGGAATATTCAAAAATTTTCATTTATTTTTACTTAAGCTTTGCTTTCGATAAAAATTTCAGATTATAAAATAATTAATTAAATGATATTTAATAATTATTTAATAAAACTATATCCAATTAATAAAGTTAATCAATTAAACACATTTTCACCGAACATTGTATGCGAGATTTCTTTCTAATATCATAAAGAAGAGGTGTAATTTTATATTAACGTAGGTAAGCTTTTAATAAAAACTAAATTTTTTTATTCGTTTTATTTACAAATACGTCACTACTAAGTCGAATAACTCTTTTAATTAATCAATAAAAAATCTTTCTTTAAAATACAATACTTTTTCTTTTGGATATCTCAATCCTGTTTCAATAAAAATCAAAGTAAATAATTATGCGAATTTCTGCAATGCTAAAATAAAATTATAATTAGATGCTAAAATGTTAGATAAAAGATTTTTAATTTTTTAGAAAAGAACGAAATTTTCTGTCTTTTCTATGGATAAATGCATTTTACTCGTCTTGTGCTAATTGATTCTACTGTATAATCGATTCCGTCATACTTCCGAGAAATAAATGATACTCTCTACTCTTCAATTTATGTTACGTCATAAATAGAAGGTTCCCATATAACATTCCATTCCACTTTGGGAGCGGAAACATGATGAAGTTGCGTTCAGAAATCACTCCTCTTAACCAATGCAGGCCTTCTCAGCTGAAGCTTTTTCTTCCCTCCCAACCCACTCCTTTCATAGCTGCCTTAACATCCGGACTCGAAGAGTTCTTATCCAATGACAACCACTCCACCGTGCTATATCCCCGAAGGCTTTTTTCCCCCTTCCTACCAGCAACTTTTGTAGAGTCGTCAAGGCTTAGTTTCCTTTTGTTTCGCCTTCTTTGGTAGATGCGTTTCATTTCTTTGTCTCTTTATATGTCTGGACCACCTACTGCTTATTCCCATAATTCACGAAATTGGGAGAAAAAGCGGAAGGCGAGTGACCCGCAGAGTATGTCCCATAAAAGTTACGCTTTGCCCCAATGAATTTCTATCCTTCATTCATAATTCAATACGTTGACAAAGAAAACACAAGTTAAGCCGAAGTCAATCTTGATGTATGTCTTAATTTATTATTTAAATTGTTTATTTAATTAAAAAAAAATCTTTATACGAATTTATATAACTTTCTTGAATTATTTAAAATTTAATTTCAAATATATATATATATATATATATATATATATATATATATATATATATATATACAGTGTTGGCGATAATTGTGGACACTGTTGGAAATTTTTATGTTATTAAACTTTGTATGTTTATAAAAAGCGTTACGTTTCACAAAATGCAAACTTGTATCTATCATTTAAAAAAAGAATTTATTATTGAATTCAATACAAAACACAAAAATTATTTGTGATACAAAAAAGTTAAACGATAATACTTATCGATATGTATTAGATAGTAAGGATTGCAGTGAGTTACACGTACTAAATAGAGTACCCTTTATTTTTGATTACAGCTTTTTTTGATTTTATATTTGATTACCAAAATATCGAAAGAGTGGTTTCGTACAAAGAGCCTTAAATTGTTGTGACGGCCAGGAAACAGTCCTGACCTCAACCTTATGGAAAATTTGTGGCGCCGTTTGAAAACTCTTGACCGAATGAAGGGCCCATCAAATAAAAAGGAAATAATTGAGGCTATAATTGTTTTCTGGCACCATTTAATAACGAAAGAAGATCTTAAAACTGTTGTAAGCTCAATGAAATGTCGATGTGAAGCTGTAATCAAAAATAAAGGGTACTCTACTAAGTACTGATAACTCACTGCAATCATCACTATCTAATGTATATGGATAACTATTATCGTTTAACTTTTTTTTGTATTTCAAATAATTGAATTTTGTGTTTTGTATTGAATTCAGTAATAAGTTCTCTTTAAAATGATAAATATAATTTCGCATTTTGTGAAAAGTAACATTTTCTATAAGCATACAAAGTTCAAAAACAAAAACATTTCCAAAAGTGTCCACAATTTTGGCCACTATTGTATATATATATATATATATATATATATATATATATATATATATATATATATATATATATATATATACATATATATATGTTTTAACTCATAATTCCACCTCAATCGCGTTTATAGGTTGGGCCACATTCATACATCATCTCAGAAGAAAGGTCAGAGAAACACAGAGACATCCATTCATGTAAATAACATCCATGCCCAAACCGGGTTTGAACCCGGTACTTACAGCTTAGGAGGCATGAGCACAGCCATCGGTTGGCACACACACACACACACACATATATATATATAGATAGGTAGGTATAGATATAGACATGCATACATACATACATTCATACATAAGAACTGTTCATTTTTTCTTGTTCATGAACAATTAATGGATGTTCTTTGTCTGTATTTCCTTGTCCTTTCTGCTGATATGATGAAGGGATATGTTCCACATTATAAATGTGTTTGTGATTAAAAGACGATGGTAGTGCTACTCGCCTCCGTTACTTAATTTACAGGGTATACACTGTAAACTAAGTAACGGAGGCGATTATTGTTATTCATTTATACACTGGGTAATGTATAAATGAATAACAGTTTCAGACTTTGCTATGGAGAAAGTTTAATCACCCAGTGCTAACCATTAGAAAAAATAACACAAAAAAAGAAGTTCTGTAAACTGCTAAAGAAGTATTTACTGTTTTTTTTTTTTTTTTTTTTTTTTTTTAATATTAATATTTTCAAATTATCTACAAATGGTTTATGTGGTATTAATTCTTATTATGAGTGAGAAATTAATACTAAATATATAGATTTAATACTAAATATATAGATAAATTAATAATAAATATATTTTAGTTTTTGATCTTTGGAATTAAAATTTAATAAAATTTAAGAAGTGGAATAATTTTGCCTGAAACACACACATCCTAATGTAATGATAAATTTATAAATAAAAATTGTCATTAAATTTACAGATTTTTTCATCATAATTTATTTTCTCAAACATATTTTAAATTTTTTGAATATTTTAATTTTAAATTTAGATA
>CM057822.1:87325440-87420440 GCA_030067965.1 Latrodectus elegans | reverse complement strand
TTCATAAAATTTTGCCAAAGTTACTGTTGTTTTCAATGTGGAAAATAAGATATGCATTACTAACCTAAATCCCTGATAATGCATCTGCTGTACGGGGAATTTTAGAGCTCAGAATACTTGCACTTATTAAGTAATAGAGATTGAATTAAAAATTAGGTCCCTCAATGTATATATAAAATTAATTGTGAAAAAATGTACGCCATAAAAATAGTTCATTCTTTGTTTCCACCAAATTTACCTAAGTCCCCCCTCCCAAAAAAAAAAGAAGCGTTTTCTGCTTCTCCTTAAATATTTCTTTTGTGAAATTCTTAAAGATGTTAGCTGCATCATTATTTCTAAAATCATAACTGGTGAGGAAAATTGCATCTTAATTTTTGAAGCTCCAACTTTAGAAAAATTAAAGCATGAATCTAGGAATATGATCACAGCCACAATTTTAGGAAGCAAATCTCTTAAAAAAATAATACATGCCGTTTTCTTCAAAGGTAATAAAATTATCAGACATCTGCTTGAAAAGACAGAGAAAACAGGCACAAATAAATATTATTCTAATATCTTCCAGAAAATGTTACAGAAGAATATTAAAGAAATCGTTCTTCACCATAACGAAGCACTTTCCCCTTGAGCAAGATTTTTTTTTTTTTTTCATTTTCCTGAATAGAAAAATTTCTCTTTTCTCGAAGTCTCTTTTAAGAGTGAGCCGTGGTAGACTAGTGGTTATGGCATCGGTTTTCCGTCTCTCGATTCCCACTGCTGCCAAAGACCAACTGAGTGCATGCAATATGTAGGTACTCGTTAAATCTGTGGAATGGGAAGTCCTGTGGTCCGTCATTGACCACTTACTATCAGTGATAATGATTTGGGAAAAGTTTGCTTCCTCTTCAGATCAATGTCAAAATTGATTGAGTGGATCCTATGGTGGTGCCATCTACCGGTGGAGTACTGAGACCAAATTCGTACTTTCACCTTTGTGGAGATCTGGTTAAGCGAAAGACGCACCTTGCTGAATTAAATTAGCATAGCCAACGACATAACGAGCTTGGCATGCCCAAGTATCATAAGTAACAACAAGTGTCCATGTCTAATTTTTTATGATATAATGAAAAACATAAGTAGAATTCCTTTTCATTCAAAAAAGAGAATAGTAGAGTATAAATAATATTTTAAAAATAATTTCAAGAAATAATTAAATGCGACAGTGTTTGAAAATTATTTCAACCGAAGTGGAATAATTATGATTACTATGAATAAATTTACATATAATTTTAAAAACGGAATTCGAAAACTCTTTCAGGTTAAAAATCACAATATAATAATACTTACATCATTAAAATCTTAAATACGTAAATTATTTTTTCCTAATTCTTGAAAATAAGTAAATTTCTAAAATTTTGAGATATATATATATATATATATATATATATTTAATTTATTTTCTTTTTCCATATAAAATTAATATCGAACTAATAAATATTAATAAAAGAGTTAAAAGAGTATAAAAAATTGTGAAAAATTTATTAGTATGCAACAAATAAACTATACTTCCTTTTTTTACGCAGAATTTTCTTTTCATATTTAAATGCAACTAATTGAATCACTTAAACACAATTTATTACTTTGTATTCAATATTTCTGCGAATTTAATAATACCTCAATGCAACATAAATGAAAAATACGATCCTTTTAGCATTTCAACAAAGACTCGTAACAATTCTAAATTTCTATCCAATAGAAAATTATTTTCTTCGTCCAATATTTTTCATTACATCAGAACTAAGTTTAAAGAATGTATTTTTACGATATTTCTATTACCACAATTGTATTGACACTAGTAAAACGCAGCACAAAATGAAATTATCATTCTTCGGCCATTCCATTGCTACCAACTTAAAATCTGTTTGAGGTACATATTGCTCTTTTTAAAGAAATGCCTTTAACTTTTCATCGGTTAGGACCTGACAAATATTTCCAACATAGTTTCAGAGAGGTATTAAAACGAATACAGATGTCTTTAGAAGAGCATAATAAAAAGGCCGTGAAAAATTCTTTTATAGTTTTATTTACGATGAATAAATGTTTTATTTTCATGATAACTTTTATTGCAGCCATTCGTTCTCCTCACTTTCTCGTTTAGGCAGCTTATAAGGTTTTGGTGTATTAAAATGAATATTCTGCTTCATCCACGAGATGGGGAAAAAAAACATATTCGGACCACCCCATGTCTCAGGAATGAGGAAAGAAAGTCAAGAAATGTTCCAGAGTGATGCCGGTGAAAACTTATAATTGCATTCCTCTTCCGAAGAATCGATGTCACGTGACATCCTTGAATATTATTCTTACTGAAGGGACGATGAAATTGGTCTTCGTCCATAAATTCCAATACTGCAATCTTAGAAAATTTAAGTTGATTTTAATGCAAAATGAGCATGGGATAAATTCAAATATGGAAATATAATCTTCGAATGTAAGTTTCAGAGTAATTTTGCTTTCTCAAAATGGCGTGGAGTTGTAGAACTATAATGATTAATAAAATAAAGTGAATATGGTTTTTCATTTTCTTTCTTTTAAGCTGTCTTTTGTTGAATCAGTTCACACACACACATACAAGTAATACACATACATGGTAGGGTATAGTTTACTTTAAAATTATATAAACGTAATAATATTAAATAAGACGAAATTGATGTTTATTGGCTTTCAAATCTACTAAATGTATTGTTATACATATATATATACAGATATATATTTTAAAATATTTATTAATATAAACTTTAGTAAAACAGTTATCGATTTTAATAACATTGTGAGTGACTGACATATTACAATTTATTTCTGTCTATTATATCTGTAAGGATTTTAAACTTCTTGAGATTTTTCTCCCATGCTAGTATACTACTACCTTCGAATTCAAGCAAGATCTTCACCAATTATGTGACCAGCAAAAAATATAGACATTTTTTTATAAACTATTCACCCATTTATTATTTTATCAAATTGATATTTTGATCATCAAAATTTATTTTAACATTTGTTTGTTTTTTTTATTTTATTTTGTTTAGAAATTTCAAATACGATTCACTAGTTCTGTAGTTATTTTGCGTCCAAAATGAGATAAAAACAGTGCATTCAAATCTATTTTTGAAATATTTATGCAGAGTCATAAAATTTTGTATAGTGCATAATTTGGCAATATATATATATATATATATATATATATATATATATATATATATATATATATATATATATATATATTAACACCCTTAGTGCAAATTAACTAAAATTCATATAAAGTAAGATCTTGTCGTATAGGTATAAAATATATAGTTTTGCATAGGTTTGCCTAGGTTCGTATAGGTTTGCATATTAATTGCATTATAATTTAGTAGAGAATTTTCAATAAATCCTATTTCATTAAAATAAAAATTATTGTGTCTAAATCTTAATAACAGATTATTAACAATGGATCTATTATCTTTTAATTGCTACTCTAATTAAGCTGACATATTTTAATTTCAAAGTATAAATAAAAAAGTTTCCTAATGTGTCAATTTTTTTTTATTTTTTTTTTATTTTTCATTTTGTTTTCAATGAATAAATAAAATTTTTAAATGTGTCTATTTTTTGCTTATGTTTAATATCATAAAAAAAATGAATTAAAATCAGAAATATTTTTAATAACTAAAAACACGGAAATTTGAAAAAAATACATTAATTTTTATTTTAAAAGTATGATGTAGAAAAAATTAATAATTCCATCAAATAAGACTCTGATTTCATTAGTTATACCTTCTGCCCCACATCATCAATATCAATAAATGTTGAAGTTGCGGATATGTAGTCTGTCCACAGAAATGTTACAAATACTTTGTCAGTCTAGTAATTTAACCCCACTTGACTTGGCAACATTTCAGAATTTTTTTCTAGAGTGTCTGGAGTCTTCAAAAAGAGATTAAAGATTTTATTTTCCCGTACTTCATAGCTATACGAGTTCTTAATTAAGATAAGGATTTATAGGTCTTGGTTGTTAATTTTAACATATATTTTCTTAAAATTTCTAAGAAATTGACCAAAATAATAAAGTAGCGTTTAATCAAATAAATATTGAATAATTTTCTTTTAATTTTTGTATAAAGAAACCGAAGTTTCTGTTTTTAATGACCCAAATAACATGACCTACAGAAAGTGTAACTCATTATCAGTCCTCGATGTAATCACCATCAACATCCAGCACCTTCTGCGAACGGGTCTCTAGTTGTGCAATTCGTTTGACGTAAAAGATTGGTGGTTTTGAACGCTAAGAAGCTTGATGATTGGTGGTTTTGAACGCTAAGAAGCTTGATGATTGGTGGTTTTGAACGCTAAGAAGCTTGATGATTGGTGCAAGTCTGATTAACTAGTGAAGCATTTTTCACGAATGTAACAGCCCAGAGAATGGAAGGAATGGTAATCTGACGGTGTAAGATGAAAACATAAAGAGGTTGGCACAAAGCCTCGCAACCAAGTAACTGAATGCTATTCCTGTCCAACAGTGTAGGATGTGAGTGAGTGTCTTTCTGTCGCAAAATCCAAGAAGACATACGGAGCCAAACGAATGATTAAAATTCCATCAAATCAGAATAAAAGATGTAAAGTGTCTATTATCAAACTGGAAAAAGGCAGGTTCGCTCAAGTAAAATAGTATAAGTTTGAAGCTTATTTGAGAATAAAAATAGAACAAAGAGAATACATTAAAGGTTGTAGAGAATACTTAATCCAAAGTTGGTATCTCACCGATAAAGAAATTAATAGCGCAAAATATTCATTAACAACACATACAGAAAGACATCCAAAACAGATGTTCTAGTTAAATACATAAGCTAAAGAAAAAAGCTTTTAAGTGACAGCAGCGGCGGCTGATGATACACTGCGCATGCGTGGGAGGAGGCAAAAACTTCTGCTATTGCCATTCTCCGAAGCGAAATTGAGCTAACTGAACAAGAAAACAGGTCTTTAAAATTTATTTGTTAGGTGGTTTCACAATTCGACCATTACAAATTATTATTGGTAGCAGTTCGTCATTTCTGTTAGACACTGGATTTTCTATTTCCAACCCAAAAAGTTGTTGGATAGGTCTTAGAAGTTCCAAATTTTTAGTTTTAATGACGACGAGTCTTATCTGGCCATCACTACCAGGAGTTCTTTTTATTATTTTTGCTAAATCCCAAAAGGAACGCTTTTTATTAACGCCTAATATAAGCACAATCTCTCCAATACTAAGTGGTATATCCTTATAATTTTTTAACGACTGCTGTGGTAACTGTCCTAAATATTCTGAACGAAAACGGGACTTTAAAGCATCACTAAGCTACTGTAAATGCTTAATTCGTTTGCTCAATTTCACTTTGTCAACAAAATCAAGGTCTGGCACTCCAGACGTTTTAGTTCCGTGCAAGAAATGTTCGGGAGTTATAGGTGGTTCATCATCGATGTCTTCCGACACATAGGTACGAGGCCACATAGGTAGAGTTTATTAATCGTTCACATAATACAGTAAGTAGCTCTTTGTACTCAAGAGAAGCGTGATCCAATATTTTTCTTAATATTTGTTTGACAATTTGAATCAGATGCTCCCACCATCCACTCCACCAGGCTGCGGAAGGAGGATTAAAATACCAATGTATCTTTTGTTCAGCAGCTTTGAAATGGAGACCAGAAACGTAAGTATCATCTTCCATAGAGGAACTACTTTCGAAAACTTCACTGCTTATATTAGAATTCCAACATCTTAGATTAAATGAACCAGAAGCCATAATTACTTTAAATTCCAAGAAAAACTTTTTTAATTCAATTTCAGAATTTAGACTCGTTAAACAGTTATCTACGTAAATTGCTGTTTTCAAAATTTCTGCAGTGTGCTTTAAGTTTTCCGGAACCTCGATAAAATGATATTTTAAAGCAGCAGCCAATAAATAGGGGCTACAAGTTAAACCAAATACCATTCTTCGATGGCGATATTCCACTATATGTTCCCCATTTTCATTATCAAACCACAAAATTCGTAAAAATCCCTACTTTTTCTCTTTAGCAATTTGCAAGAAATCCTTCTCAATATCCGATGTAATACTAACGTAATTCCTACGAAACCGATTTAAAAATTTAAGGAATCATTTCCATTAAATTTGGCCCTGAAGACAAACAATCGTTCAACGTCGTAGAACCGTGTGGGTGATTACTCGCGTTAAATATCGGTCTAACAGTCGTAGTGCTGCTCTCTTTTATTACAGCACGATGGGGGGTAAATAATAAACTCCTTTTACTTTTTCACTAAAAAAACTTTTCCATAATGCCAAGATTCAACCAACCCTTAAAAACTCTACGGTATTCTTCAAATTTTCCTGAAGTCATTAATTTGTGCTTAAAATACATTTATCTGCACTCATCTTATTATCAGATAAAAGAGAATTTTCAAGTACCCAAGGCAATACGACCTCCTATCTGCTTTCATGATTCATAGTAAGAAACTCTTCAAAATATTCCTGAGTATCTTCTTGTAATTGAGATTTACTTTTTTCTAAAGAGGGCTCAATTATTCCAAAAACATCCAACTTCCACAGATCACCAATAAATCCATCATTTACTAGTCGAGACGAAATAAAAGTAGCTGAACTTTCAGAGCGTCGTTCAGAGTAAAAATTTCCCATAATGGTCCAGCCAAGTCTTGCCTTAACCGCTGTAATTCCTGACTTCAGATTAATAATTTCATCATTTAACAGTTTACAAGCAATATCTGCTCCAATTAGCAATTTAATTTAATTATCAAGGATTTTTTTCTAAATCATTCATTTTAATTCCTTGAGACTTGAGCTCATTTAATCATGGACCACATGGAATTTATTTTATTTCAGAACAAATTTGTTTTTAGCTAAGAATTTTTATATTGTACATTTGTATTTACATTCAGTATCATTTTATTCAATTAAATAATTTTTATACACCTTTTCTGGAGTCTCAATGCTTCCAAATAAAGATTGTTTAATTTTAGCTCCACCAATGTAATTAAAATTCATATTTTTAACAATAACTTTAGGTACATAAGATTTCATAGAACCACTATCAAATATAGCTCTAATATTTTTTTTCTTTGAACCATTATGAACTTGGACGATTAATGTTTGAAGCAAAACATCTGTAGATGTTATATAACTTTTAAGAATGCTTGTTTTGTGTTCACATTTTTCTACACTTGATTTATCATTTGCTTTACGAGATGGTAAATCTGGGCATAAAATAAAATGGCGATTTTTACACAAATGACACTTATGGCCAGACCTACATTGCTTACTTAGACGATTTTTCCTTAAAGAAACAAAACAAGCATTCTTCTTTTTTACAATATCCTTCTTATATTTAAGATTCATAGAAAATGCGTCATTACAATTTTCTGATAAATGAGATGAATTATAGAAAACGCATGCATTGTTTTTAAACTTAGTTCTATAATTATAATTACTATTCATACTTAATAAATTACATGCAGTAAGAACAAATTAAGATTCATTAGACTTATTCTTTTTAACATTTACTTTTTCAGAAATCATTATTTGTCATTTTAATTCTAAATTCTGCATCAACTTCAGTTTTAATAAAATCAATTAATAAATCCAAATCACTCTTACCTGAATCACTAGGGTCACGCTTCTGGGTCTTTCCCAAATTTTTATTAAATCTGTTGGAAGAGCAGATTCTACCAATGGATATAATATGTGAGCAAATTTATCTTTTGTAATCCCTAAAGACTTAAGCGCGCGGAGTTGCGTTTGCAACTTATCGTACAGTGTTATTAAATTAACACTCGATTTGTTACTTAACTTTAATAACTCACGAACATAAACTTGTATGAGAATGTTTTCTTTTCCAAATAGTTCTTGTAGATAGTCCACAGCTTTCTCGTAGTTGGCTTCAGTGGTGGAAAACTTTGCACTGTTCGTCTTGGAAAAGAATCAGTTTCTGTTGATTGAAGAAAGAAATAAAATTTGTCTCTGATATCAATTCTGCTATCTTCATGTATCTTACTAAATCTATTCCAGAAGTTCAGTCAGTTCTTTGGATCCCCATCCAATTGTATGAGTTTTATTTCAGGCAATTTCTGTTTCGTAGATGGCATCACAGGAGCAGCGACCGTTGATGTGGCACTGTTCACCTCTGACGAAGCAGCGATTTCTCTGTAGTCATTTAGTTTCATCGTAAATTTGTTAACACTAACTTTGTATTCAGAAAATTTATCATAATATTCTTGTGCTGTTTCGTATTCCTTTTCAAATTTCGCTTCTTTACAGCCCTTCTTTTAGAAAAGTTCAAAGTAGTTCTTATCAATCAAATGTAATTTCTCATATTTTTAAGTGAGTTGCTCGAAACAGATTTCTACTTCTTCATTATCTTTCTGTATTGATTTTAATAAACGTTCCAGTTTATTAACAACTTTCGTAAAAGAAAAGTTCAATGCTTTTCTTTCTTGCTTGATGTTTTCGAAATCCATTCTTAATGATGGAAATAAAAAAACACTTAGTTTTCGGTGAGTTGAGTTAAGTTAAATTATGCTTAAAAAATAACATACGTCTCATCTGGAATGGCAGAAATGTGCAGAATACTTAATCCAAAGTTGGTATCTCACCGATAAAGAAATTAATAGAAGCCACCGTAGCACAAAACATTTATTAACAACACATACAGAAAGACATCCGAAACAGAATTGCTAGTTAAATACATAAGCTAAAGAGAAAATTTAAGTTTTTAAGTGACATAAGCGGCAGCTGACGATACACTGCGCATGCGTGGAAGGAGGCGAAAAGTTTTACTATTTCCATTCTCTGCAGCAAAGGTAATGCAAAACTCTGATAGTCTTTAAGAAAGCAATGAGATATGAATGGCACTGATTTCACAGTCATGTCTTGTAAGTTAAAGACACTACTGTGTAAAAGGTAAGGAGAAGGGCTATAAAATTAGGACATTCAATTAAAATATGGTACACAGTTTAAACTATTTTACAGCTGGAGCATAGAAGTGCCAGCTCTTTAAATAAAATATAACTATATGTCAAACGAAAATGACCGGCCCATAGTCGATATAAAATAACGTGAACACATCTGTATGAGATATTCAAATTCCGAATGAAATATTTAATACAGAAAAGTTTGTTTGCTCTTGCTGATTCCAAGAATCTTTTCAAATAGAATGGGTATATACATAGACTGAATGCTTGATGACGGCATGAAAGATTGTTAGGTTCATAGTGTCAATACCTTTGATGTCTGCTAGTTCCTTGCCGATAATACCGACATGACTTGGTACCCAGGAAAACTAAATTTTAAAATCATCCCATTATGAGGCTTCTTTGTAAAGCTGAAATTGTATTAACCCGCGATGGAAATGCTGAAGAATATTAAGCTGCTACACAACACTCATATTAGTGTAGATGATGAATTTGCGACGGTGAAAGAGCACATAATTATGTTAGGAGATTTCAAAATGAAAACAACTTTAGCATTGTGAGTAGAACACAAACAGAAGGAAGAGAATAACTCCAAATAAAAGTGACTTAACTATACCACAGCCGAGAGACCCATCTGTTTTCGATCTATCAGTAAAAGCGAGGTAGTAATCATAGAATTGATTAAGGCCATAAACGCCATAAATATTTTTTAAAAGAGTGGGAACATTTGATTCTTTAGTAAACAGAGCTGAGTCGTTGAGACCTCATTTTCAAAGAGCCTTATGAGAATATTATTGTAGTTAGCAAGGCGTTATCGGCCAAGAACAGTACACCCTTGAGATCAACTCTTGCTGGCTCCTTCTGTTTCAATGCTTGTTTCATACATTTCAATTGCTGTGAGTACAGGCCGTCAATTATCGTTTGACATGTTGGTAGGAGCTCAAAGTATCCCAATAAGGTCTGTGGTCGTCCCATTCCACTAGAATTTGTGAAACCAATGCCTTGCTGAACGATTTACTACAACACTATGCCCGAAAGCTTGACATATTCAACGATTATGAGCAGCAGCTGACTTTGAAGTCGTAAAGCAAACAAAACCGTACGAGCTAATTCGACGTGTCCATTTTTTCTTTCTTAGTACAAGATACGATTGATAATGTGATGAATGTTAAGCGAGTAAAAATGCAATTTTTCACTGACAAGAAGCATTAACATAAAAAATTATTGAACATTACCAGATCCTTAAGGATTATTTGCACTCACAAAAAAATATCATCTGTTGTTATGCCCTTGTGCAGATTTATATTGATCGCTTTAGTCAACTAATCTATGTTAACTAGAAGTTTAGTGTGATCACTTTTCAAAGAAATCACATGGAGTAATGTTAATTATATTTTCTACCTCTGAGAATATTATGCAAGATTATGCAGAATAAAATCCCTTGAAATACTGAAAATTCAGCAGATACTAAAACTTGATACAGGCACTAACATAATCATATTTAAGAAAAAAAAAGATTACAACATCATTTAATAAATTCTGCATAAATATTGTTATATAGAATATGCTTTGTATCGTGGTTGCTCGTTGTCAGTAACTTATTGTACCTAATTAAATTAAAATCTGGTGGAATGTTTGGCAAAAAACGAATACTTTATATTAAAATCAAGAAAACTTGAACTTCATCAGTGAAAAAATAGATAGCATTAATTAATCTTTGTCGCAATTGTTAATTTATCTGAATTATTATTATTAATTAATCTGAGTTATTAATTATTAATGAATTAATTGTAATTATTAATTACTTAATCTGAATAGTAATTGACTATGACACAAAGAATATGACAAAGATGCAGAAGGTGCGAAATATAACTAAGTAGATCTGATGAGAAAACATGATGACAAGTTACTCTTAAATGAAAAATTCCTTTATTGCAGTAAACAAATTGATTAGTCAAACCACACTCTGAATAAATAAAAAATATGAGGTGTAAGTCCTTTTAGTGCAAGAAATTTGAATATCTCAGTGCATGGAGCTCTTTTTCTTATATATATATATCTATATATATGCATGTATGTGTGAGTTTATACACATTTTTCCCTATCACAAAGATTGCATTGCTGCAACTTTTTGCATTACAAGAATAGATTTGATGACTACGTAAGGAGGCATCCCATGTTTTATCTTCCTTAACAGTAAAGAAAATTATGATGATTTAGAAATCACTATCATGAAAAGCTACAAATTCGGCTTTCCAATCATAAAGTTTTTATTTCATTTGTAATTATTTCACGTGCTCTAACCACTATATAGTGATCTCTCCAGATCCTCGGCTGTCTGGAATAACATTTTAACTAGGGTCTACGTGCTTTGAAAGAATAAGAAGCTTGAAAATGCTACTTCATACTTTGATCATATTGATGAGAGGGTTTGAATAACATAATGTGCAGAAATAGAAAAATAAATTTAGTTTTATAGTATTTTTGTAAATAAATTCTAAATTTTAACTTTTTACTTTGTGGAAAAAAAATAATATCCTAATATTTTTAAATTCGCAATTTTTCATATTTGTTCATAAAGAGTATTGTTGACATTTTGTTGCAAAACTAATCTAAATAAATTATCGAGTAGTTTTGATTTATACATAAATCATATACATTAATCCCTCCAATAACAGTTACTGTTATAACACGTTTTCATACGACGCAATTTCATGTCCCTCGTATAATACGTGTTTTCCCCATATAACACGTTGATTCCCCACGTTATAATTTTGTACTTCGAAATTTATAATGTTTTGTGCAGCTCACAATCAATTTCGCTTACGATTGCCCATTGTGTTTCCATATTGCTCTTATAAAATAAAATTAAATGAGATTATTGATTTTTAAACATATTGGTAAAAAAAAGATATGGGTGGAACGTTATTTCAGATAGCACCAACAGCGAATAAACATGAAATAAAGCTGTTGTTGAAGTTATTTGATTTATTTGAAATTAACTGGTTTTTGAGTTACATTTGTATACATTTTTTATTTAAAGTGTCCTTAATTTGATTTTAGTAAAAGTAACACATTTCATTCATAACAGAGTTTTTTTCTAAATATTCGATTTAAACCAGCCGGCCAACTTGCCTAGTGATCAGCGTGTCTGACTACGGATAGGGAGGTCCTGGGTTCGATTCCCGGTTCAGGTTTGGATGTACTTTATCTCTCTCTTATTCTGTCTTTGTCCTCTCCTTGCGTGTGAATGTGGTATGAATGGTGCCTACCCTATAAACGGGTCCCTATGGTATGTGTGAGGGTGCGATGGTGGCTTAGCCCCTGTGGTGCAACCGGGGCAACGCCTCGGCGGCAAAGAGGTTACTGTTTCTGGCCAGTTCCTTGGATATAAGGAGACAATACATCCCTATATACCCCGACCATTGAAAAAAAATCGATTTAAACCTTCTTTAACGAGAACAGTGAAACGCAAATCATTTGTACGTAAAACGTTATATGGGGTCATTTGAGCGTGTTTCACGAGAATACTCATACAACACGTTTTCCTATAGGATGGAAATAATATACCGGTCTACAGGGAGATTACTTTAATGAAGGGTATTTTTTTGATGTGTTCTTTGTATTATAGCATTTTGTCAAATAAATTCAGTTTTTTGTAGAGGTTCCAGTATTTTAAGTAATTGAATAATTTAGCCGACTTCATCATTTATGAAATTTATAGACATAAATAGATTTGATTTTAAAATCCTTTAATTTGTGTTTTCTGGAATAGCTAAATAAAGGAATCTTATGAAGATATTTCATGTTATAGTTTATCTTAAATTATAAATCTCTTTATATGTAGGGTAACTTAAAATTCATCTTACAAAATTGGAATATTTTAACAATTTCTAATTTACATACAATGTGTACTATACATTTGTTTGCCTTCATCATTCGATCATTTGCATAAGAATTGCTTCTGTCTTATTTTCCTCTTACGGTAAATTTTACTTTTTCAAATAGCATTCAAAAAAAAATAATGAAATCCAATTCTCATTTCTCAAAGCAGCAATAGCATCTGACAATTCAAAATCAGATTTCGTAAGTGTTTTCCTATTTAGAACGCTCAACGCTTTTCCCATAATTTTAAATGGAACAATTTATTTTTATATGCGTCTTTATGTTCCCACATGGGGTCGGCATTTCTGCATGTCGTAAACAAACGAGATGGAGAAATATGTTCAGAACATTTGGCAACAAAGAAAAATAAAAGTCTAAAAAATGCCAGATTGATGTGGGACGTGAGCGAATTTGAGTTCTAGAAAATGTCATGTGTTTGATATTTATTGACTTTAGCTTGTGGACGAGCTAATAAATATTTAAAGATTTTCCATTTTAAGCAATAAAAAATCTCTCGTTTTTTGTATAAGAAAAAAAAAATTGAGGCTTGAGAATTTTCACACCATTCAAGGAATAAAAGTAAATACAAATGAATTTAATTTCATTTTTTCTGCAGTATGATGTAAAATATTATTGATTATGAAATATGTAAATAAATATTCTTTTTAGAGGTACTTTAATTAAAAATGGAAACAAGAAATATTTCCGAGGAAGTTTTATTTTCAATTTATCATCTGTTTGAAATTGGTTAGTTCTATAGAAAAACATTTCATATGGAAATAATGAATTTCATTCTAAATATTTTTTTTCACTTGTATGGAACAAAATCATACAATAACTATTATGAAATATAAATACAATAGAAACATAAATACTATTATATCCCCATGAAAATTGACACTTTGTTCATGTATTTACAGTAATAGTGCATGCATTAAATTATACGTCGAACTATAGAAGCTTTAGTAATATAAATTTTGATTCCTTATGTATTTTTCACTGAAGTTATTATTTCATATATTCATTCATATCATTATAAATTATTAAACTGTGAATTAATATTTTGTTCCATCGTGTTCTAAACATTGTAGAAAGCGATAATGCATTTTTATTAAAAAATAATTGTTTTCCTGTTATATTTGTTTTAATAACAATAATAAAAATATAACAGCTGCTTTAAAACATAAATTTTAAAATTAAATCTGCATTTTTTCAATTTATTTAGGAAAAAAAATATGAATTTATGTAGACATTTAAATTAATTATAAATTAAATAATTATAAATTATTATAAATTAATTATAAATTAAATAATTCAATTTATGAATAAATGGTAAATAATTTATAGACATTCATTCATAAATTATTTACAATTTATTCATAAATAATTAATAACAAGTATTTAAATATAATTATTTTAATTCAAAATTTAATAAAAATATAAATTATGTAAGATAAAATGCAATATTTTTAGTTTATAAATATATCACACAGTATATCAGATTATTAGATAAATATTTAATAAATATTATAACCACTTATTGCTTTTTATATATCACATTATTATAATAAAATCTATAAATTCTAAACAATGATAAAACATAATGGTCAGAAAATTATAAATATAAATTTATGTTGATTATATTAGAAATGAAATTATAATTTCTCTCCTTCCTTTGCATTAAATTTTTATTACTTCACCCCTATTATTGTTTCCCTTCTTTTTTTGCAAACAAAAAGTTTATTGATTTAATATTTGAACAATATTTCATATAATATAATTAGTTCATCGTTTTTTTTTGTGCGTAGTTAAAATTCCGTGGAGTTATAAAAACTTATATAAATTTATTTTATGTGTACAGAATGTTGAAGTAAGCATTAAAATTCATGATGAATTATGGAAATTGGCTACACAGAAAAGTATATAATTAATGAAAATGGCGATAGTCTTAGGTATAATAAAGCTTCCATGTATATAAAACAAGACAAAAAGATAGAAGAATTTAAATAATGAAAAATCAGAATTTTTTTAAAGCTAATGCATGATGTACAATGATATCTAAGATACTAAATTTCTATTAAGTATAATGGAGCAAAAATGTTATGTGATAATATCTGAAATCAGTAGACTGTGGCATTAAATTTTGTGAAACTTTATACAGAAAAAACGACCATTATGTTACATTTACAAAATATTTTGTCCCTTATCTGAAGTACTGATGTTATAGTGTGGAATAATGATAATATAGTAAGCAATAAAATATGTGTTTCTCTTGATGAATGAAGTATGATTCAAACTTATCAGTTTTTATCTGTACTATGTACATATGACATGAAAACCAAACAAGCAATAATAATTTTGTAGCTATCAAGTGTCATTTTAGATATTACTGTATATTCAGTCAATGCGATGTTAGAAACACACACACGTTTTTTTTTCTACTTAAATTGTTGACTATTAATATTGCAAGGAAAATTTTATACTTTTTATAAAACCAACTATTCTTAATTGCTTTGCTTAAGATACTCTTATATACTTCCCGACATTGAAAATTCAACTTTAATTAGAAGTGACCAGAAAATCATGCACATTTCAGGGTTGACGCACCTTATCCACAGTTATTCGCATGATGTGAAATCCGCAGATACACGTAGACACACGTACACGTAGGATAAGATATAGGGTGAGGAAGTAGCGGAGTGGGTAATATATATTCGAAACTTTATATCTGCTTTGAAAATAATCATTGAAAGTTTGTTCTTATCGTAAAAGACACCTGTAATTGCAGTTCCAGAAGGAAGACATGTTTATGAGAGAAATTTTGAAATGGGTCAGAATGAGTGTGGAAGAAGGGCAAGTTGGTCCTTAAGGCAAATCGCAGCTGATAGACACCTAGACGCGTCTACGGTGAACCCGATGTGACGAAGATGGTTGGAATGAGGAACTATTGAATGTTAAAGGGATCCCTGTGCAGCCAGAATGATGTCAATACATTTGGATCAGAGCATCCAATGCGAGGCAGTGGTTGCCCCTCAAGTCGTGTCTACCAAAATTTGGCAGAATGCGCAAGACACTCTAGAGGCTCCCATATAGAGTAAAACCATTTGCAGCCGATTAGATGCTAGTGGATTGCGCTCATGACATCCGTTAAGAAGACTACCATTGACCCCACAGCACAGACACCAGCGTCTTGAATAGTGCGAAATTAGAGTGAATAGGATTGCCTTCTTAGATGAATCATGCTTCGATATCTTCAGTCATAGTCACCGCATATTGTCGACGTGAATGCAGGTCAAATTTTTCAGCGATTGTGGAACGCTCCACCACACGACAACGCGGCATCATGTTTTGTGGTGCTATTGGGTACGATTCCAAGCCACCTCTAATTCGTTTTCAGGGTGCTATTACAGCTCAAGGTTACGTAGATGATGTGCTGCTGTCGGTGACACTCCACTACAAATGGTGTCCAGTGCCCTTTATCAGCAGAATAACAATCGACCACATATTGCTTGCATCAGCCAACATGCCCTGCAATGTGTACAGCTACTTTTCTGGTCACTGGGCTCACCATATCTCTCACCAATGGAATGTGTTTTGGATATAATTAGACTTTATTATCAGACCTTGCCACTGTCTCCTTCAGAAGACGCACATTATCAAGTGATTGACAGGGAATTGGAAATCCATTCCTCAGGACAACCTCCTTACTCTAACTGATTCTGCACCAAGACATGTTGCTTCGTGTATCGCCATCCACACTGGTCGTACAACCAACTGACCCAACCTTGTTTTCTCTCTGTATTATGCATATCATTTCGAAATACGTATCACTTATTGTTTGTTGCTGTCTCTCTCTGTTTACTAAGTTTCGTCACTTCTTGGCAACTCCTTGGTGTTGCATTTTCAATGTTGGTCAATGAAGATAATCTTATAGGATTATAAAATATATAAAAGTTCTAGGTCAGAAGAATTTCTTATTATAGGTTACTTGTTAATAAAGGAAGCGTTTCTTATCTTTTAATTTAATAGATATCATTTGGATAAAATAGTCAATGAAAAATTTGAATAAAAGGCTAGATATTAGATTTAAATATCATTAAATCTATATTGAACTTCTTTCGATACACATTCGACTAGGTGTTACTAACAACAATTCAAATAAAATACGGACTTTGTAAATGTTAGTATGTTGGTGATTTATGTGATGGAGACTGAACATTCACCACGGCAGCTATATGCAAATTACTGATAGAATTATGCTTATTTATTCTTATCCAAGAGAGAGAGAGTGTATACCTACTTAAATATTTTAGTCATGCCTACTTACATTTATCCAATGATACCACAACTTAAGTATATTCCAATTATTTCTACTCAAGTTCAAAAGAATAAATATATAAACTATTGCATGTGATTTTTAGTTACAAAACATATATCATATTTTTGGTTTTAATGATACTATTTTAATTGGTTATGAAATGTCTATTTTTTACACGATTCTTTCTTATTATATTTCTTTAGATTTCTAAGAAAATAATTATATTATTCACAAATGTTCGAGCTTTAAAGAGAGTAGATATGTTAATAATTAAAACTGATCATTTATAAAATCAATTATTACGAATATTGAAAATTTTAATTAAATTATTTCTCATCTACTCTAACTCTTCTATTTAAATATATGGTCTTTATTTAAATTCGTTTATTCATTAGTTGTAAGTTTAATTAAATATTTTTAGAACAAAAAGAAAAAAAGAAGAAAAATTTACTAAACTTAATTATAAAATGAACATTTAAACTGAAAATATAAAGTTTTAATTTTAAAATTGTTTCTTAAGATTTGAAAAAAAATAATTGAAAATAATTAAGTAAACTGTGAAAATATATAAACATCACATTTTATTAAGCATTAAATATATCATCACATTTATAAATTATTACCAGATATATGAGAGGTTAAACGTTTCAGAGTTTTTTCAATGAATATAAATAATTAACATATCTAGGAGGTGATATTTTTCATTATACTATTTTTTTTTAAATACTTTTATTTGATTTATTAGATATATTTGAGGAAAGAAATTCTACTCATCAAATAATTCGATAATAATTATATGATTTACATTATCTAGCAACAATCATTAATAAGCTTATTTCAAAGTCTTGAACGAATATTGGATTTAAATAATAGTAATATATGAATCTCATACTATTAAACAAATCAACAATTCTGAATTATTATTTAAAACAGTATTTCAATGTTGTATTGAGGTTCAATGTATTTCAGGTGTAAAAAGAAATTTAGGCTTTTGTTGATATTAAAGTTTTTGTTAATATTGTTAATATTAGTTGTTAATATAAAGTTTTTGTTAATATTAAACGTGATAACATTTACTGTTTAAATATTTGTAAGCAAACTCTAACAGAAGAATAAACAACTTACTCTAAATTTTATCTATATTATAATTTGTGGTTGAAAAATTATATGTTTTTGATTATATATTGATCTCTGTTCTTCATTTATTATAATCTTTAATTACATGTTCTTTATTTAGGTTATTCCACATAACAAAATTTTTTTAACAAATATTTTTTCTGCTTTGGCTTCATAAATACTCTTTGTTTAAATACATTATTTTCATTCTTTTGAAATTAAGTATTGATTAGCATTGATGCCATAATCAAATTGTGAATATTAATCGTATATATTTCATTTTTATTTATATTAGTTGAATTTCGTGATTCTTGCAGGGAAATGAATATTCCCTTAAAGTAAATTACACTTTTCGTCCTCTAACTAGTTGTACCGGCATGTAAGAATAATAATAATTTAAGAATTAGTTATTGAAATTAAGATAAAAATTTGTATCTAGCAAAATAAAATGAAATATTTAATTATAAATTTAAAGTTCAATCATGTTCCTAATCGGGATGCTTTTCTGTTCGGAAATATAAGGCTTCTAAGAAAACGAAAATCCATTTGATAAACAAGAATACATTTTATCAACAAAAGTCAATTTGTTATCGAGTCATCCAAGGATTTAAACCTATGCATAAATCTCAGACAACTACTTTTTCTTAATAACTTTGAATCGATTTTTAGATTTAATAGACAAATTTTGTTTTTTTAAAGATTAAGGAAGGGCGATATGTTCAAATCAAACATTTTCTGAGCTCAATCAAATAAAACTGTGCTATATATATATATATATATATATATATATATATATATATATATATATATATATATATATATATATATATATATATATATATTCGGTTTTTATAATATATTTCATCAAACATATAAGTGGTAGAATTTCATTCATTTGAACTAAGTTCAAAATGAAAAGAAAATTACGTTTGAAATATAATTTTTTTCTAGAAATAATAAATCCTTTTTTTATTATATCTGAAGAATTTTAAGTAAATCTATGCAGGAATCTTTCATTTTTGAAACAAAGTAATGATTCAGAACAAACAGGTTAAATTGATTTTTAACAACAAGGAGATAAATTGCAGATAAATGAAAACAATTTTAAGTTTCTTTTTAATAAGAAATCGCTAAAAAACGATTCATGTTATTTTAAATTAAAAATTGGAAAATGATTGACATTTTGCAGTTTAGTCAGTTTTGAAACAAAATTAAAATTTTCGTAGGAGGTAATATGAAATACTTGAACAAAAATTAACTGTGACGTATGAAAAATAGGTGACAGTGTAGATGTGAAGGAAATTTGTGTAAGTAGAAATGTACTGAAATTTATGGTTTTAAATTTATTAGATTTGATTATTTTTCAAAACTTAAATAAGTTTTATCTTTATTTTGTAAAAATTGTATAAAAATCTAACTTTATTATCTTCTTAGCAGAAAAAATAAATCATGCAACACTCAAAAACTGTTTTCAATTTTATGCAATCAAAATATATTTTGTCCTGCATAAGATTAATAAAATATGCCTCATAATATTTTTGAAATGGCAACCCCCCCCCCACACACACACGTACGCACACACACACACACACACACACACACACGCACGCACACACACACATTCATGTTTCTGTAAATAAAATTTCCTCATCCAATAGTTGCTCAGAGTACTTCTGTTTCATTAATTTACTACTTTATGAATCAATAACAATCGATTAACTAACTTATTTTAACACGTAATAATAGAAATCTTTAAAACTGCATAAAATGCTTATATATGTAAATGCTTCGATTTCCTCTAGTGTTTTCACAAGTCATTATTAGCATTCAATTTCAACTCATACGATTCTTATGCGTATAGGAAGAGTATGTTATTTCTACTAAGAATACATTTTGAGACATTTCCGGCGGCGGTCAATCGAACAATGCTTTCGTTATAGACATTGCTATACTAGAAGTCATTCGTTCTAGATAAAAAAAAAGGGGGGGAAGAGTAAGCCCAAGTGAGTGGAGCTGATTAGGAAATCGATTTTTCTTTTTCTGTCAGGAGCATGTCAACATCCAATCACATCGCTGGATAAACTACATCGAACGTGGAACATGGACATTCTTAGTAGTTCTGACTTTCTTTTGTTTTCACCATTCTTTGAAGGAATGCGGAAAAGGAAAAAGCCATAAAAATAACATATGCTGTATTGTTTTATCAAACCAAACGAACGTGGGTAAGGAAGATAAAATTTTGCTGTGAAAATAACAGATGAGTACTGTGCTTGATGTTAATTATCATTCCATAAGCCAAATATTGGAAATTGTTTGAGAAGAATGTGTATATTATTATGCTAAATTATTAAGGTAGTTTAATTTCTTGTGAGTGCAAATGTTTCAATAAAGAAAATTTATATTAGCAGACAAAAAAATTCCTTCTGAAATAAAAAATATACACTTTAATCCTGAATATATATACATATATGTATAGAATACTTTATTATTTATTAAGTAGGTTAATTAAATAATTTACAAATAAATAAATAAAATAAAAAATTATTATTAAATATGGTAAGCATAGTTAAAACATTTCTTTCTTAACTATAAAGTGGTTGCTACTTTCGTTACAGTTGAGATCTCGAGTACGCCACTTTATTACGATTCTCATTGGTTTAAAATATCCATGACGTCATATACTGTTGCATTTATGTCACAGCGTATTCAGACACTGCGTGATGTAAGTCCAACTTATCGAATTTGCTGACTGCCTTTAAATCATATTCTTCGAGAGGCAACAAAAAAAGGTGAAGCTCAATATCAAATGTTTGAAAATATTAATGAAGTTCAATTTTGTTAATAGAACGATATCTTATATAAAAATCAAGTATCAGTTTTAGAAGCCGTTTTCCATTGATTCTCTCTCTCTCTCTCAAGACATGGTACAGTAAGACCCCGTTCAACGCGGGTATTAAATTTAATAGTGCTTTTTTTAATTAAAAATAAAACCAAAAATTTATTTCTTCCAAAAATAAAAACAATATAAACGAATATACTTATAAAAACAAATAAAATTCAAAGTCAGTCGGATCATTCAGCCTATTTTGTGTTTCCAATTTTCTGCCTTTTTGTCAAGAAGTCATCTCATGTAGTTTGCGTTTTCCTTTTGCATTCTTTTAAAAGTTGTTAATAAGTGGATAAAGCATCTATAACTTGCGTTTGAACTCCTGTCAAAATTTGGAACATTTTCAACAAATCGGTCCATAATTTCAGTTACATTGGTCAAACTCCTTTTTACAAATGACATCGAAAGTTCTCTTTGTTTTTTCGAAATCACTACTATAAGTATTTCTGTTTTCTTCTCGCTCGATTAATTCCTTGAGCTCATCATTAAAAAGACTAGCTGCTGTTTCTTGAACTACTTCTTCGAAGTCTTCCACATTTACCTCATATAAAATGATTTGTTCCTCTAATTCCACAAATCTGACCAAATGTTCTTCTATACTCCTTTCAAAGATCTTTCTGTTATCTCATTCCAAGAAAGGTTTTATGTTTTCTATAGGATTCATGATATTGTAGTTTTTCCAATATTCTCTTATATATTGCTTATCCTCTCCGTTTTTTTTTAAACATCTGCTTAAATGTTTGTCATAAGTAATAAGCCTTAAAATTGGATGTAACGCTTTGGTCCATTGGTTGAATTAAGGCAGTTGTGTTAGGCGCCAAGAAAACCACTTCTACTGGAATATATGTTGTTAAGTCTGGCAAATTTGTTGGGTGGCTTAGAGCATTATGAATTATAGTAGTGCTCTTTGTTCAAGTTTTTAATTTCGTAATAACGTTTAACAGACGGGGTGAAATGTTCAGCTAGCCAATCCTGGAAAATTTTCATAGTTTTAAATGTTTTTTCCAAAATTACAGGTAAAGTTTATTTAGATATGCATTTAATCCCTCTTGGGATTTTGCAGTAGTAAACCAGTAGTGGTTTTAATTTGAATAAACCACCTAGAAGTGTTAAGGCGATATTTTGCAGCTTTAAATCCTGATGCTCATTTTTCTTCATGGGATAGAAATGTTTGTATTGTCATTATTTCCAAAACAGGCATGTTTCATCAACATTAAAAACCAATTCTGGATGACAGTTTCCTTGTTCAGTTATTGTTTTCAAGGTCGAAGGGAATTCCGCTTTCGTATTACCACTTGCTGTATCTCATGTAATCTTTATGATGTGAAAGATTATTTCGATGTTTAAATCTATTAAACCATCCTCGACTAACATTGAAAGTTTCATTTGTGTTACCTGCCTCAGCCTGAATGTAATTATAAATTCTTTTAGCTTTTTCCAGTATGATAGATTAACATTATTAACAATAATATTAAAACAGTGTTCAGTGCTAGATGTTCTTGTTCTTTTAGTTTTTAGCTCTTTTTTATATATCATACCAGATCTGCCAATTTTCTTAATTTTCAAATCTGATAACCAAATATCTCACAGAAATTTCCCCATTGATGACAGTTTTGGTGAGGATGATTGAATCATTTTAAAAGTTGCCGGATGAAAATGTATTTAAATATGGTTATCAGTTGTACAATAAAGTACTCACAAATTAATGAATTCAGACTCTTTAAAATAAAATTAATAAAGCTAAAAGGAAATTGAAAAATATATCTTCAAATTTTTGCATTTTTATTGCTTCAGATATTTATCTATTTTCTACTGTTAAAATAATCATTCGTAAACTATTTAAATAATCTAAAACATTATGTTTTACTTTAGAGCTCGTCTAATCTAATAGTAACACCAGCACATCTAAGGTAAAATTCCTGGTTCCATCCCGGAGTGGAGCTCGATGGGGAGATCTCTCGTCTCGCGCAAAGAGGATGTACTGCTCGCCAGAAGCCTTGCTGGCGTTCTGCTGACTCCAGCGCTGCTTTGCCAGTTCAATCTGACTGATTCAGACAGATGCAGCTCATGCTATGCAGTTGATAATGCTGAACATATAATCTTATATTGCCCCAGATATAACCAGGACCGCAAACAATTTTTGCACAATTTAAAAATACAAATGCAAATAACAAATTACAAACAGTTGGTCGAAATCATCACATCGAACCCAAAAAATCTAAAAACATTTATTAAATTCCTTATGAGTATCAACATTTTTTGAAATAGATGTTCCTAGAATAATAGAGACAAAAGCCGGAGCAGCTAAAAGTCTCAGAACAGCTACCTACCAACCAACCAACGCATAGAGTTTTAAAAGAAGAAAGATTTTCAAGGCCAAACACTGTATAACAGGAGAAGAATGTTGTGCATGCATGCCTGAAACTGTGGAAATTTCAAAATTTTCCTCGTTGACGAGTGGAATTGGCCCACTAGCGATATAAATTCTTTCCAAAAGGAAAAAGCATAGTTAGTATTTCAATGCTTAGATAAAACTTTTATGTATCTTGTATACAAAATACTTCGAATTTTTAAGGTGACTGTGATAAAGAAATCCCCTTTTATTTTTTGACATTAACTTTTTCCATCATATTTTCTAGAATTCCATTTATTGAAAATATGAATTCTGTTATTAAAAACATATATTCAAATAAATTCTGTTATTAAAATACATATTCAAATAAATTTTGATATTAAAAACACATATTTTAGGTGAAAATTTGTTAATAGGTTAAATGCTCTCTGAAATATACATATGTGTATCTTCCTATACATGTGAGGAAATTTGTCGTCTTGTCCTTTTCAAAAAATCTTACTTTTTAATTCATAGATTGAAAAAGTAAAAAAAAAAGAATCCAGTTAATTTAGCTTTATTGCTGAAATATAATTGTATATTTTATATCTTGAAATGATATTCTACTCTTCACAAGATAAAGGAGTAAACTTATTTATTTATTTATTAATGGGAAGATATATATTGATTATATTGTATTTATATTTTAAGAATTTATATGAAAGAAAGCAAGGTACTTATTTCGATTTAGTTCTTACATTGTTCTTCCTTTGCTTTTTTATAACGAATGTCTTTTACACGACACTGTAACTACAATAAAATTTATCTAGCCTGATAGTGGAAGTATAAAGTATGTATTTTAGTAATATGTATTTTCTCGTTATTTTTCTAATGTCCTTATTTTTTCAAGTTTTTCATATATTTATTGTTCAATTCATATGTAAATATACGAAATTACACTTTCTCTCTAAATTATTAAATTGTTTAACATTTTGGTAATTTTTTTTTTTACTTCTTAAAAATCATATTTTTATTTTCAGAATACTTTGGAATAAATATGTCATGTCAATTGTTGATATTTAGTGAAATGTTTGAAGTTAATATAGATGATATTTTTTGAGTAATGCAGAAACATGTATATGAATGGGAAATCAGTAATTAAAAAGTAAATTTATTATGTATGCTTCGGTCTATTTTTGATGTTTGACAATCAACACTTTTGAATCCTGAGACATGTAACCAATATACAGTACAACATTTCTAAGGTATTACAAACACATAGAGCTTGTGTGTGAAACCTTTAAACTTTCTTATTAAAGGCATTTTAAAAAAGTCTGAAATCAGTGCAAAATAATATAGACTTTAATTTGTAAGTTAACGCAAAATAGAACCTCTAGATTATTATAAATAAATAAGAAAATCGGAGTTAAAATATTAAATAATCATATGTTAAAAAAAACACATGCTCAATTCAGAATTACATTTATAAAATTTAATAAGTGGAATGCCTTTACAGTGAGACATATTAATTAACAATTATGCCATTGTACAGAAAAATATTAATTAATTTTTCCAAGAATCGTGAATCAAATCTTTTTGCTATATACAAAAATTGACAAATTACCTACTAGGAAACAATCGCTATTAATAGTATAAAAGTTTTATTATCCACTCATTCCTAGAGATGATTTTAATAATTGTTTAATTATATATATATTAGGTATTTGGATATTTGTAATTCAGTTCTCGGATAAAAAAACTATTGAGTATAAAGAAATAAATGAAACTAAATATATTTCACTGATTTTATGCAAAATGTTTATATAAAAATAAATATGTAAATAGTGTAATTCTTAGAGAGATAATGTAAATATTGTTAAATAAGAAATTCTTCATTTTATTTCCTTTTCTTAGGCGACAAAACAGAATATTAAATAAAAACAATTTCAAATAAAAAATAATTTTTTTTATAAATATTGTTTGAAATTAATTAATTGTTATACAATTCATCAATACTTTTAGTTTATTTGCAAACACGATGCTAAATTTATAAATTTGTCAGAGAATTTTTAATACTTATATTTTTTATAAGCTGCGTTTTTTAACATTAGTTTTGGGATAGTTAATATGCTATATTCTGTTTTCTTTAAATTATAGTTTAATAAATGTTTCGCCTCATATTTTACTCAAATTTAATTTTATGGTAAACTAAATGATATTCCATAAATAATTTAAATTAAAACGTAAAAATCACTTATTGTCATATTTTTTTATGAAATTGGTGATTGATTTAATCAGTAGGCAAAAAAACGAGATGTATGTAATTCTGAATTATATCAATTATAGACAAGAAGAAAATAGAAACTAGCATATTTTATGTAGAATTCATGGAAAGTGCTTCAATTATAAAAAAAAATCTACTCTTTTATTTCTACCACATGATTTATGTGATCATAATTGATATTAAAATTCGTGATTTTGATTAAGACATCTGACCTAATCTTGCTTGTCATCAATCCTTACCATTTCTTTACAAAATTGTATTTTAAACCCTACCGTAAATTCCCATTAAAAGCAGCTTTGACATTCTCCCTCAGACAGCATTTCACTTACAGACACATGAGCCTGAATCTTTTATAGCGCGTCTAAGCGGGGTAGTAGACAGCACTGTGTGAGAAGGGAGTGAATCAATATTGACCCTTTAAACAAGGTTGTCCATTAGCTTCTAAAGAAAGACGGGGAACCCCCAGCCTTTATATCGAGTCAAAGGAAACATGGAATACCCATTGACATTTCATCGATTCATTCATTCTGTGATTGCATAAGGTTCTTTTCTGTAACTGATGGTGGAGTCGGGTTGAGTGGTCCGTCAGCTACTTCATTGCTTCCTATTAATATCAGTTGATTCTTAGAACATGGAAATTTTGTCTGAAATTTTGACTATTGTATTATATTTATAATATTCTGTATGATTTACACGCGCTTTCTGGTGGAATGTTGTATATAATTTGGAAAGAATTTTATAAAGAATTTTTAGATAATGTTGCAATCTCCTATTATTTAGAGGGTAATGCATTCTCTCATTAAATGTACTAAATTAGATTTTTATTGCGATGTTTCAGTTGGTTACCGATTCCTGCCTATATATTTCTTTTTTTTTTCCTTTAAATCTTATACCAAAGACAAAATTCTTATGTTGAGAAAAGTAATCTATTATATTTTATTGTCATTATTTTGTGTTATCAATACAAAGCATATATTTATAAGGGATTGTGTAATAAAATACATAATTATAAGTACAATGTAATAAAAATACCTTTTAATGTTCCTTACTCGCAGTATGGATGGTAAAATAATTTAAATCTTTATTTTGAGTTTTCATTCTAATTACTTACTTACAGAGTACATATTCATATATTTCAGTGTTTTAATATTTATAAATTTTCTCTTTTATGGCAAGTGTAGGATGACACATGGTTTGATAATATTAGGTAAGTGATTTGCATTTTGTCCTCCAAATCGGCTTTGTTTTTATTACGATTAAACCTTCGTAAAAATATAGTGGTTTTAAATAGAGGATGATTCTAAATTAATTTTACAAATTAAAAGGGGAGATAGTACCCATCCATACAAGCAATAATAACATAGGGTCGCATTTTACTCTGAGAGTCAGAAAAAAGGAAAAGAATAGCGTATCAAGAATCTATTACGAATTTATCGGATGAAATTTCCATAGAGAAGAAGCAGGATTTTGCTCTTATTGGTTACCAGAGAAAGCCAATCAGAGTAGACGTTGTCCATTAAAATCAATCAACAAATTTGGTTTGCCAACAATGTCCACTGTTCAACCCCTCCTGGACACCAGAAAATATTTTCTGTAAACATCTAGCAGGTATCCTTGGTAATACCTGGTAGGCCCTGACATGATGGAAAATCAATTGGCCGGTGCAAAATGCCAAATCTTCTTGGAACAAGTGCTGCCCAGTTTATTGCAGGCTGTTCCACTCTCTATCCTGACAGATGCATAGTTGACAACGTCGTTCCTTCGTCAGTGTCTACTGTGCAACGACAAACATGGGCTGCATTTTGAAAATTTGCTGTGAGGTATTCACTAAGCAATATATATGATTATGAAACTTTTGGTACTATTCATTCACTTACCCAACAATGTTGTAAGTGTTGGAAAAGCACAGAAAGATGGGAATTCTTCTTTTCCGCCTTTCAGAGTGGAATGCGAAAATATGCTCCAATGTAATTATTACTTGCCTGGATGGGTATTATCACCCCTCTTAATTTGTAAAAACAATTTAGAACCGCCTTGTATAATTCTTCTTAAATATATACATTCGTGTCTATAAATTAAGGATAATGCAAGTTCAGGCAAAGAAAGAGAGAGAAGCAAAACAAAGTGACTTATTTGTAAAGTCTATTTACTTAACAAAAAGTAAAGAGTAAAAAACATCTTTATGTTTGATGTAACAAATAAATTTGTATTTTTTACTGGTATGATAGTTAATACATGCATCCCCCAGACGATACAATACAGGCCGTTCAACGCCTAGGCATGCTGGATATCAAATTATAGATCTGATCTTGTAGAATGGTACACCACTCATCAAGCAATGCTCTCCGACGTTCTGGTAGACATATGGGAGAGGGTTGACGGGCTACAATTCATTGACCAAGCATGTCCCACACATGTTCTTTTGGATTCAATTCCGGTGAGTATGCTTGCCAAATCATGCGGGTGGTATCCTAAATGCATTTGTCTACAATGTTTGCACGGCGTTGTCATCCATGAACAGAAACTCTGCACCCATGGCAACCCGAAACAAACGTGCATTTTGTTCCAGAATGACACCCCAAAAGATGTGGTCTGTCATGGTCACATTTTGAACATACAGATTAGTTCTGGAAGCCAGAATAATTCCTCCCCATACGAGCAATCCTGCAACACCGTAACTGAATCGTTCAATGGTGTTCTCTTGGTGGTAACGGGTACCTGGCCCGCTCCATATGAATGTCCATCATGAATCAGACGGAAAGCTAAACTTGGACTCGTCGGAAAACATTACACAAAACCACTGTTATGGTGTCCACATTGCATGCTCTCTACTCCAGGCTAACTGCAGGCGACAGTGAGTTGCGGTGAGTGGAACACATCTCACAGGCCTACGAGCATACAGACCAATGTCCCCTAAGCGTCTGTACACGGCCTAGAAACTGTCGCACTGGTAACTGAAGAGAGCTAACGAGACATATCTGATGCTTTGCTCCATCTGGTTCTTTTGACAGTAACTGCCAAATACGTCTCCTCATTCGGCGCTGAAACTCGGGAGTCACCTGTGCTGTAACGTCTACTCGCATTACCATCATCTTGGAACCGTTCCCAAAGTCTGGAGATGACACTCTGCACGATTCCAAGTTTTTTGGATACTTCCAGCAGGTTATGTTCACATTACGGACAGCTGATAATTCTACCACGTAAAATACCATCCAAATGCTTGCTTTGTGCTAAAACTATGCGGTATTTGCACTAAAAGGCTTTTAAACTACTTCTGAACAATTATACATCTTTGCAACCATTCCTTATATACCCTTCTCTTACACTCTCGGTATTGTGATATACTATCGGCACCATCTGGTGGTTTCTTTTAATTTGCATATTATTCTTCAAGATGTTTTCGATAATTCAACATTTGAAATTTTTATTTTAGAGTTAAATTTCAGTGTGATTCTGTGAGAAACGTCGTAGTTTTACTTGTTACCTTTAATCATTAATAACAAATTATAAAATAGAAACAAAAATTTGTCATTTGTATATTTATTAAATATATTTTGGTTCATTTTCTAGTTCGTTTTGTAAGCGCCTAGAACCATGTATTCACATCTCTAATATTAGCTGTATATCAACTATTGGGAATTTAGAGATGGAACTATTAAACGATTTACTGCTAGAAAGCATTTAAAATACGATATTCGTCTAATGGTAATGTATATATTAATGACTAATTCTAATTAATGAAATATAGTGTAACGATTATACATTCAGAGAAAATGGAAGCAAATTTAAATTTCAACAGAAACAAAAATCAATTGAAATTAAATTTTCCCTTTACTTTTATCGTATTATATAAATTACAAAATATAATATTTCCTTACAAAACACATAGATTTCATGCAATTAATAGTTACATTTCTCTACAGTTTCAGAACTACATTCTTCTTCCAACTTTTTGTACAGATAAGAAAGTTTAAACTTTTCATTAAAAATACTACAAATATATCCTGTAAAAATTATTCCCCATATTCCTATTTGAATAATGTGTTGAAGAAACAAGTTCAGTGCTTAGATACTTAGAAAACATACAAAATGAAAATAACTTTTATTTTATAAAAAAAAATTTCCATTATAATTTCAAATATTGAGAAGTTTATTTCAAGCACAAGTATATAAATTCTAATGTAAGTTTTGTTTAACCTGTACTCTTTTTATTAAGATTTGTGTTAATTACTTCTTTTGCATATTTGATTTTATACTAAAATTTTGTTATTAACATTGAGAATATGAATTAATTTTATACCTTAGTATTGTAAAATTTATTTTCATTAAAATATTCAAAAGATGTTTTGCATAATTTTCTTCGTAATTCTAATTCAAATTCATTATACATAAATCCACAATTATTTCTCAAAGCTTATTTTAAGTTACAGTATTACTCTTGTGCGTAAGAAATTATTCGGGGATCATTGTAGCCTAGTGATTAGGGCATCGGACTTTTTTTCGGAAAGGTAGGGTTCTATTCCCAATGATGTCAATCACCCACGGACTATATGCGATTTACGTGCTTGTTAAATCTGCGGAAGGAAAAATCCTGTAATCGGTGACTGAGCGGTTACCATGGGTGCAATGGTTTGGAGAAAATTTCCTATCCATTCAGATCAAAATGAAAGTTGAGGAAGCGGATTCTCTGGTGGTGCCATCTATCGAAGGAGTTTCGATCAGTTTGGTACTTTCACTATCGTGGTACTCTGGTTAAAGGAAAGGCGCACCCTACTGACCTAAATTAACATAGCTAACGGCATGTCCAAGTGTCATAAGTAACAACAACAACATAAACTATTTGTATGATAAAGATTCTTTTAACATTTAAGGAAATGTAGTTGTCCTTCAGAAAAGGAGCTTCAAAATATATTATGTTAGTATGATGTGAGAGTCGGTTGAAGTTGATTTTCTTAAATAGGTTTACATTTAGAAATTTATTAAAAATGTTTAAAAAAGTTATTAGAGTTTTTTTAGCATGGTAAAAGCAAATTTTAAATACCATTTTAAAAGTTTTATTAAAATGAAATAGAATTCACAATGAACTAGCTTCAATTCACTTGAAAAACTACCAAAAAAATTAAATACGTTTAAAAGTTAACTAATGGTATAGAAATTCTTAAAAACTAGTTCAAAATGTTTCAATCTACAAATGTTTTTCTAGAGATTACATGTAATAATTTCGCTCATTATTTCACTTGAATAAACGTTAAATGTGAAATATATCTAAAAACTTTTATTTTATCTGAAACAACTGTCCCTTTACACTGTCTGAAAAAAAAAATGTACAATTTATGATCGATACACTCCCAAATATTTTTTTTTTCCATTTATTGATTTCTAAGTGTGGTGTACTTTCATGTAGTATCACGTCTACAATCATTATAACTAAATAGGAAATCTCTGTTTTTATCGAAATTGACGGCCGGAAAAAAGGCAGGATATACATTACCTTAAGGTTGGAGGGAAAAAAATGTTAAATGCATTTTGAGGGACGGCGATATTTGGATGTCAGAGATAACGATCCTCAAGTGATTACAGGGATTCTCATTACATGTTCTGACAATGAATGATGTTCCACCTGGTCGAGTTTTACTCTATCAATATGAATTTACATGACGTAAATCAGTAATTTGAATATAAAGTAAGATGAAGCGATAAAGATTCTAGAAAAGATCTATTTGCTACTGGAGGGAAAATTTAATTGGAAAGGAGGTACACATTTCATGTATATGTTGAAGAATTTCTGGAAGATAATTTTAAAAAATAAAATCGTTATAAAGAACGTTAACTGAAATATACATTTTTTTAAAAATAAAACGCATTTCTTATATTTTGATTGATTTGCATATATTTATATATATAATAGGAAATTTTAAATTATAGGGGTTATTTTGTTTTATTTCTGAGCACTTTTTGTTCTTGCTAAGTTGATTTTTATTTTATTTATTAAATATGTTTCGTTTTTCAGAATAACTTTCATAAATTTGCATAATTCATTCAATTTCTCGGTTTCCCCATTCCCACATGCATAAGAAGAATTTTAGAAAAGTTTTGTAAATCAAAAAATAAGATCTGCTAATTTTTTTAAAGTTGTGTGTATCCTTAAAGTAATATTTCATATATACCATTTTTTATAGTCATTCCTTATTCTACTAAAAGTCTTTTTAAAGAATAATACTGAGTTATGCTTTTAGGTTATTTTTAATGTTCTAAAAGAATAACACAAATAATATAATTTATTTAATGGGAAAATTAAATTTCATAATTTTTGAAGGAAATGTGCATTTATTTATGGATATTAAATTCGAGAGAAATTTTAAAATTCTGGATTCATAATTATACATGAATTACGAAATAGAAAATTGTTAATATTTTAACTTTTTAACTATACTATAACTTATATAAAATTATTTCATCAATTAGCACACATATTTATTCCAGTACCGATATTTTTATCTATATCATTCGTTATGAAATTTTATTGCATATTTCATAAACTTTACAACTATAAGTGCATTTGAGTGATTTCCCAACTGATTTATTATATGTAATTTAAATTTTGTTTTTTAAATATATTTATTCAAAATAATGAATTGAAATAAAAAATTACAGTTACCACTGCATATATTAAATTTTTGTTAGAATGAAATTAGTTTATAAATATTTATATAATTTATATGCATTCCTCAAAATATATTTTTGCCAAATATTTATTTGAAAAAATAATTTTTAAGTCATTTGAAATTAAAAAAAATTAAATCCATTTAATAGTTATACATTAATATAATATAGCATACTTTTAGATAATTTTTTTGAATTTTAATATAGAAATTCATTTTATTTAAGTTAATTTACAAACTTTGTGTTTATTTATTAGCGTTTTTGCCCTGTATTTTCTAATAGGGTTTTAAAAATTCATAAATACAAATGAAAGAAATATAAATATTTTTAATAATCAACATATATCAATAAAACATATTTTAAGATACAAAAATCCTGATTCTTAAAATAAATGTTAAAAATTACTTTTATAATGTATGAAACACTTGAATTATTCGTCGTATTAAAATATGTACAATATAAAAATAACAAAACAATGTATTAGGGGAACCGAAATGTAATGTCTTTTATTAAGGGTGCAAGTGGAAGCAAATCAGATAATCAATGAACTGCTTTTAACTAACCTTGGTCGACCATCCAAAAAAATTCGTAGGTGATTAGTAAAAAAAAAAAAAAAAAAAACAGACCAGGTGGTAGGGTTCTGAATAATTCGTCGGAAGAAAACTGTACTAACCAATCTACAACATGCATCTTATTGCTACAACAGTACAATGCAGTTTTTGATCGCTTGATCACTGCAGAAGAAAAAAGGGTCGTATATGATAATCAAAAACTTAAAAGACAGTGGTTTTCTCCAAATGAATCACAACGAAGGACTGCTAAGCCAGCTTAACATCCAATAAAGGTGCTTTTGTGTGTTTGATGAGTTATTCGTGGAATAGTCCATTTTTAAGTGACAATATTTCCAAAATTATCTTATATGTAAGGTATAAGAAAGTTCTTGCCATTTTCGAGTAGCCATTGAATGAAGTGAGAATAAATATGTAAATTAGTGTATTATGTGGGTAGTTGAGTCATCGGTCAGTCGAGAGTAGGAATATAAATCGCAAATTGTACAGAAATGAAAAGAAATGTATGCGTTGAAATAGCTCGTTCGGTGTTCTTTGATTTACGGCTTCAAAGTGGGCTTATCATCGAGTAACTGAAAAGCTCAAGTGTTTGGGGATAGTGCTGTGAATGAACGTTCTACAAGGCATTTGTTTCTCAAATTCAGGTTGGGAGATTTGTCCTTCTGTGACGAAGCTGGTGTCTGGTGACAGGTTGTCAAGTGCTTTACTCTGAGCTGCTACCAATGGGCCAAACGGTCTGTTGGGAACTATTCTTTCAGCAATTGGAATATGTACAAAGACATTGGAATACAAGGAGCAAGCATTTATTAATCTCAATATGCACCGTTCTTGTCCGAAGAAATAAGAGCCGCAAGTCCCACGGGTGGCTAAGAATACCATACAGTGACTTGGTTGAAAGACATAGTTCCATTCTGCTTTCTCATCAGACTATCACCTCTTACATTCTATGGACAATTATCTTCATTGCAAATCTTTCACCAATGATAAAGACTGGCGCCATTGTATTCATTTTTTCTTTTTTTTTGCCGCCAAAGTTCCCGAGTTTTACCTCAAAGAGGTTGCACAACTGGAGACATTGACATAAGATTCTGGATACCGATGGTAATTTGCAAGGACTAACAATAGACTGCACTTTCTGTAAATCATGTTCTTTTGGGTCATTAAAAAAGGCAACCTTTCTGTTTATGTAGTTATATATATTTTCATGCTAAAAAAAATTAAGTTAATCATATTTTGTATTAAAATTTACGTTTTATCTTTAATGAAATATCAACAGTGGTAAAAATAAGAATCAAACTTATACATTTTTTACTTTGCGAAATTTTCAAAATCTGTAAATGCTGAGTTTGAATTTTCTGATAGTTTTCTTTGAATTTCAGATTATAGATTTAAATTGCACTAATTATATGAATTCATGAAGGTATTTTTCAAATAAACAAATTGTGTCCTTTTTAAAAGTTTAAAAAGAAAAAAAAATTATATTTGAACTAATTTACAAAATAAATGTTTTTAATCCTTACCTAATATAACACATTGTTTTTTTAGTAGAAGGCAAATTTTCTGAATAAAATTGGGAAAATTAATAAATAGTCAAATTAGCACATTGTTTGTAAAATTATAATACCAAAATTTGTCAAAAAGATATTCAACATAAAATCCATATTGATTTTTATAAATATGTAATAAATTTAATGTTATGTTTAAAACTTATTTGTTAATATGTTATAAAATTTAAAATTTTATAACTATTTAAAAAGCTTAATTTCTTATTTAATTACAATAAATAAGAAACTAAGCTTTTTAAATAGTAAAATTAGCAGAATATGTAAGTGTTGTTATGAATCACGCAAGTTTTATTCTTAAGCAATCCAAATCTTCATTTCAAAGAATTACAAGGTGAAATATACCCATATTTTAAGGAAAGAAGAAGGAATTTATGAAACTATGGCTCTAAAGCACATAAAATCTAAACTATGAGTATTTTTATTATTATTATTAAATAAATATGATTGCTAATGAAATAATAATCTTTGAAACTTTATCTAATAAAAGAATGGAAATTTTCTAGACCGATAATTTTTTATTTGGGAGTAAATATATGAATATTAGAACAACATATGATAAAATAAAACTAGAAATAAGTGTATTCAAAGTAATATAATGTAATATATGATACTGTATTATTTAAAATTATATTAAATTATATTTACTTCACGAATGATTAATGAAAAATATTAATTTTGCGGCTCTTTTTCTTGACAACTACATGATTAAACTATAGTGAAGAAATAAATATTTTGCTTTTTAAAATTAGCTTAAAATATACTATTTCGTTAAAAATGTATTTCGGAATCTGTAAATAATTCAATTGAAAATTGATTAAAATATTCATTTTGATAAAATTTTAATCAATTTTCAATTGAATTATTTACAGAAATAAAATTTCAAATCTAAATAAATTTATATTTCTTACTTTAACAATATTGAATAAAAAAAGAGTTTTATATTGTAAAACATAAAAATATTAATGAATTGTTAATGCTTTTAAAATACTGAATTTTAAATATACGTAATAATTTCTTAGCAAACGTAACAGAATCTAGTTTCTCATAATTTGCTTGATAATTAAAGAAAATGCCAGGCATAAAAGGGGAAATTTTCAATCCATATTTATTAGAAATGTTCATATTCCAACGTATTTTAACCTATAAATAAATTCTCCCCAAAAATAAATAGGAGGCATAGAGCAACATTTAATGCTTTGAGAAAAGAATATGATCTCTGAAGTTTTAATCTTTGAATAATGCAAATCCTATCAAATATAAAAATCACAAACTTTAAATCCTTTATTTAAATCTAAAAATCCTGAATATTTAACTTTAAGTTACAAATCCTTAAACAAGAATAGCTATAGTTGCAACAAGTGAAAAATCTCATTAAAATGCTTTTGTGAAAAACATATGCCTGATTTTTTTTAACTCTGCCAAAAATTTTTTCCAATTTTATTAAAATATTTTTATAAAATTCATAATTTTATTTGAAAAAATTTGTCAAAAATATTAATCATGGAATTTCAGTGAAAATTCAATTATTTATTTCATTTGGATATAAAAGAAAAGATTTTAAATTAAGTTTGTGTCTGAAACGAACTCTTCGTATTGTTTCCATACTGAATATAATGTAAATTATTATAATTTGAACTATGCGTTTCGTAAAAACCTTTAAATGTATCTTATACGTTTTTTCTATCTGTTGATTAAAATATAATAATAATAAATTGGTTTTTTAAATATGAATATGGTTTTACAAAAATGCATGCATAATTAATTTTAAAATACAAATTTGTTATTCATACTTGCTTGTTTCTGACATTAAATAAATTTTCATATGCTTTAATATATGATACATTTTCATTTGAAGTTTTTTGAAAGTTAAATACGAAAAAAATTAATAAATTAACATTATATAAATCGTAATATTTATTGTAAAAATTGAAAATATAGTAGACAGAGAATCTTTAAAATCTTTTGCAATATAATATTGGATTTGAATTAAAGAAGATTTGAGAAAATATATTCTGTTGTTTGAGCAATATAAAATTATATTATATATATGTATATATATATATATATATATATATATATATATATATATATATATATATATATATATATATATATATATATATATATATATATATATATATATATATATATATATATATATATATATATATATATATATATATATATATATATATATATATATATATATATATATATATATATATATATATATATATATATATATATATATATATATATATATATATATATATATATATACTAAAGATTGAAATAATTGCTTTCTGATTTTCTGATTTATTTCGTAGTTTAATTTTTAATGTTTTTTTATGTTTTATGGATGCTTATTGGGGAAAAGAACTAAACTTGACATTCAATTGTCCTTCACTCTCTGAATTTTTTTTTTAATAAAATATACTTTTTAATCCACCTTGAAGTATTTTTGACAAAAGAAAATACCTGTCTTCCCAACTTCAAAGTATTAGAGTTAAGTCTTGAAATTAAAAAAAGACGAACGGTAATTGTTTTCAAATATTTGCACTTTTATTCAAATTTGATATTTTTTTTTAAATTACCCTTTTGGTCCATTTCTCTTTCAACAAGCTACGCTGGGTAGCTGCACACATAGTGAATTTTATCATATTTAGATTTTAAGTTGTCAAAAAGAAAAATTCTAGTGAACGAAGGGAATCATATAGAATTTTAAATCATAATAAATGCCAATATTTTATAAACTTTCTCAAAATATTAAATAAGAAAATGTCAAAAAGTACTGATAATACAATAAGATTCGCGATTTGTAAAAGAAAATAAATCTGGAATGTAAAATATTTAAATTTATTGCTAATTTACATTTTAGATGCTTATTAAATGTAAAGTAAACTTTCAATACGTTTCGATCAATCTATTTATAAAAAGTAAATATGAACAATTTATTCCATGTTTTTAAATGTACTGATTTTTTTATAAGAATGCATTTTCGCATTTTCTATGGAAAACATTTTAAAAAGAGCAAATATATATTTTTGTTGTTTATGTACTTTTATTAATGACACTTAGACAAGCCAAGGTCGATGTGTCTTGTTTATGCGAATTTTAGTCAAGATTTATTTTCTTTTACAAATCGTTAATTTTATTGTATTATCAGTATGGTGTGTCGTCTAATCAGAGCACAACGACGGTGAACGTACGATTTTGCTTTTCAAATTCTTCGATAGATATCACCACCTTAGGATCCACTCCCTCAATTTTGACATTGTTCTGCAGTTTTAGAAAATTATCTCCAGCCTTTTGCACCCATAGTAACCGCTCAATGACTGACCACAGGACTTTTGATTTCACAAATTTAATGAGTACATATATCGCATGTACTCGATGCTTTTTTTTTAACGGTATTGGGAATAAAACCCCGTCTTTCCTGTCAGAAGACCAATTTATTAGTTATTATGTATATATAAAGTATACAGAAAACTTATAAAACATCAATTATGTAATATTGAAATTGCTTCCTTTTTAAACCTGAGTATAATATATTAGAAAGAAATTTGTAATTATTATCATTCAAAATAAGAGTTTAGGTATTTTGTTTTCTAATTCTTTGAAAATTTGTGATTGGTGTGGAAAACTAGAATTGAAAAATTATGATCTTAAGATGATGAATAATATTGAATTAATTTTTACATTTTTGTTATTATAACCATAAGAATTTTTTAAATAAAATGTTAATTAGTTTTGAGGAAGATCTATAATAATATAGATTTATATCATCTGCTTCATATTTATAAGAATTCTATTCAACAAATACTTAATCTAACTCTATTAAATTAAAATAAAGTATTCATATAAAAATAAAAAAAAATTATTTAAGATTTAATTTTCTCATTAATGATGAAATTCAGTCTTAACTTAAATTTTGCAGTGAAAAATGAAAATATAATATCCTCATACACAACGTACAAAAAACTGCTCTAAATATATCTTTTTTTTCATTAATATTAAGCAAGGCGTTTTTTATATGCGTAGTAATAATGTTCAAAATTTCTCTTGCAATTTTTTCAAAAATGTAATAATGACCTTTTGTAACAGCGAATCATGTTAGGAAATTAAATTAATACTAGAATATCATCTACTTTACATTTATGGCATTTTCTATAATAATTAATAATTTCCATTCCCGGCTAGCGAAATAAAACATTTTCAATAGTGCTGATTTTAATAGGTGCATAAAAATATACAAGCATTTGTTAAAGTTAATAAAACCGAATCGTATTTTCAGTTGTTGAAATCAATAAAATACATATAAAAGGTTTATTTAGAAAAATAATTAAATAAACAGAAAACAAATTCGATATTCTAGTGATGTTGACAGCAAAAATATGATATAAAATTTTTTTTTCTTAAGCATACAAATAATAAAAACAATAAGAAGAAATATGTCAGTTTTAATTTTCATTCTGTCAAAAAGCTAAAAAGAAAAATATCGGACTTTGTTTTAAAACAATGACTTCTATGATAATTTAGTCTTATTTTCATTTTAAATGAATTATAAATAACTCTCAGAACATATTTAACTTTATTGGCTTTCGCTTAATGTTATCGAGAATGAATATGACAGTAATCCAGACGAGATTTTTTTTAAAGTGTTTATTTTCTGACATTTCTGGTCGATCATAATTTCTTTCATTAATTTTTCAGTAAAACATCATTTAATAAATGAAATAAAAATATTTTCTTTAGAGAAATATCATACATCAAGTTTATTATTTCAGTATTGCTTAAGTAAAATAAAATAAAAAATCATAAAATGTTTATTTTAAAGCTTAAAAAACGTATATATATATATATATATATATATATATATATATATATATATACACACACACACACATACATACACACACAAACACACACACACACACATATATATATATATAGTTATATTCATATATATATATATATACATGTATGTATATATATATATACATATATACTGTGGTGGCGAAAATAATACCTTTTATTTTTGATTGCAGCTTCACATCGATGTTTCAATGAGCTGACAAGAGTTTTAAGCTCTTCTTTTGTTATTACATGATGCCAGGAAAAGATTATAGCCTCAAATATTTCCTTTTTATTTGATGGGCGTCTCATTCGAAGACAGGTTTTCAGACGGTGCCACAAATTTTCGATAGGATTGAGATCAGGACTGTTTCCTGGCCATGACAACAATTTAATGCTCTTTGTAAGTAACCACTCTTACGACATTTTGGCCATGTGGTAAGGAGCAGAATCCTTCTGAAAAATAAACAAAGCATTGTTGGGAAAGTGATCTCTGATGGAAGGTAGAAATTTTGGTTCAAGAATAGTGTCAATATATTTTCTGGCATTCAGTGTCTCATCGATGACATCAAGAAGATCAATACCATCTGCTGACATGCATGACCAAATCATAACATTAACTGAGTTCTCCACAGTTGCTTGAATTCAGACATGAAGTAGCTCTTCTCTTATTCTACGTCTTACATATTTTCGCCCATCACTACCGTATAACGATAGCCTAGTTTCATCACTCCATATAACTTCTGACCGCTGATCATCTGTCTAATTTATGTGTTCCTTTGCCCACTGAAGTCTTTTTTTTTTCGTTCTTGAAAATTAAGAAAAGGTTTTTTTCGTGGAATTCTACATCTCAATCCAACATATGTTAATATTCTCCTGATTGTTCTTGAACTGACAGAAACACCAGCATCATTCAGATCACTTCTGATGGCCACTGATAAAATTTTTCTATCTTGGAGACATAGTATATTTATTCTTCTGCCATCAATAGATGTGGTTCACCTTATTCGGCCTTTTCCATCTTTGTTTTTTATTGAATTTATCTCCTGATATCGTAAACAAAACTTTTGGACTCCAGATGTAGTCACTGAACCACCCACCTGTCTTGCAATATCATCATAGGAAAGACCACTTTCTCGCAACACATTAATAATTCATCTCTTTCTAGGTGTCCAATCTACTCTTTTATTTGATTTTTTTGCTTCTTGACTAAATATTAAAAAAATTTACAAAAACTCCTACTTGTAATTGCAGTGTGTGAGAAACAGTTTTTATAACTCTTATCCGAATGAGGCGCCCATCAAATAAAATGGAACTAATTGAGGCTATAATTGTTTCCTTGCATCATGTAATAACGAAAGAAGAGGTTAAAACTCTTGTCAGCTCAGTGAAACGTCGATGTGAAGCTGTAATCAAAAATAAAAGGTAGTCTACTAAGTACTGATAACTCATTGCAATCATCACTGTCTAATGTATATGGATAACTATTATCGTTTAACTTTTTTTTTGTATTGCAAGTAATTTAATTTTGTGTTTTGTATTGAATACAGTAATAGATTCTCTTTAAAATGATATATACGAGTTAGAAACGTAACATTTCCTATAAGCATACAAAGCAAAAAAACATAAAAATTTCCAAAAGTGTCCACAATTTCGGCCAGCACTTAACATACACACATTCATTTATATTATATATATATATATATATATATATATATATATATATATATATATATATATATATATATATATATATATATATATATATATATATATATATATATATATAAATGTTAGTAATTATAAGATTGAGTAAAATTATTTTTAACTGTCGGCAATTTTATTTAAACTCAGAAATTTTAAAGTTATATACCAAAATTGTTTTTGAATGACGATGGAAGGATTTTGTATCATTTAGCCGGTAAGTTTAGATTCCGATTTTGTTATCTCAACTTTTTTTCCCACATAATTGTTTCTTGAGAAATAGGAAAATATGTAATATGCCTGTTTATTGCGCTACCAAAAATAATGACACTTTTTCTTTTAGGCAAAAATCTTATTAAAATAATCATATTTGCATAATTTTTAAAACTTCCGTTCAATTTATTATTTTATAAACACATTTTCAAGTTATGTAAGAATTACACTTATAATTTAAATTAACAAAAACGTTACGATGTATAGTTTTTAATATATTTTGAATGTTTCTTGTATATAAAAATTGTTACAAAAATAATAAAATTATTAATTTAGAAAAATTTAGAATGGGAATAAAATGAAAATTTATTCACTTGAAATATATCTTATATATACCGACGATAATTTAAATGATGATAGTTTATAATTTAATTTTCTTCAATGACTAAAATAATTTTAATTTATTTACATGTTTTAGCTGAAAAAAACATGATATTAATTACATGCAAGTTGCAGCTAGTTTTAAGTAATTTTGTATCTGATGTTCTTTTCTGGTAATCTTTTAGAATCCTTGATCGCATACCTTATGTAATTTCAATTTTTTCCTTATAATTATAAAGTCTTTCTGAATACTTTCAAAAATGGTCCAAAATAACAAATTGAGTTAAACTCCATATACTGGTTCATTGCTGGGACATTGCATGAAAATTATTCTTTTACATTCTTTTAGCTTTCTATTTCGTTTCGATGATATCTTTTAGCCAAATTGTTGTAGAAAAAGATAAACTAGTAAAAGAAAATAATAGCATGAAGAAATACATTTTTATACTCACATTGAAATCAAATAATTTATCGAAGTAAAAGAACTATTGAATAATATTGGATTCAAATCATATAAGAAAGGGGGTTATCATACATGCAGAAATACATTTTTATACTCACATTGAAGTCAAATAATTTATCGAAGTAAAAGAACTACTGAATAATATTGGATTCAAGTCATATAAAAAGGGAGTTATCATATATGCAGAAATGCATTTTTATACTCACATTGAAGTGAAATAATTTATCGAAGTAAAATAACTACTGAATAATATTGGATTCAAATCATATAGAAAGGGGGTTCCAAACTACAGCTTAAATCATATGTTTCAGCTGTAATATATGTACATACCGCTACTTTCAATACTAAAAAATACGCAAATATTTCATAGACTAGTGGAAGTATAATATACACATTTTCTTCCAGGGTCAGAATTGAATTTATTTTACCATAAAATAGAAAAGCTTATTTCTGTAGTCTTTTTTTAATTTCCAATGACGAGACAAAATGCAAAACTAAAAAAAAAAAAAAAAATTAAACTACATAAAATAGACTGAAGTCATTTGCCTAAGGAGGGATCTCGCTTTTTCCATTGAGCAGCAAGGACCCCCACTAAGGGCCAGATGGTCCCTGTAACCTACTTCTTCCAAACCGCAGAATGGACAATAAAAATGACCAAGTGATACAAATGAGATTCTGGATAATCATGTCCTGTTAGATGAAAGGGGGCAACTGCTTTTCATCTTGGGAAATCAGAATAAGAAAAGCACCTGAATTATTTATTGCAGTGTTTTCAAGCTAAACGAATCTATGTCTCGTGTGGCATTAAAACAAATAGATGCTTTAAAAACAGGTTATAATCTTCCAATAATGATGTGGAAGGAAGTTGAAGAAAGCCGGCACCTTCCTTTGCCTTTCTGTAATCTTATATTTACAAATTTATAAAATTTACATTCTTCAAAATCGAAGTACGTGATTCATTTGTCTTTCTGAAAACAAGTGACTTGTGTTGTGTTAATACGAATTAAATTATTTTATCATTTCTACTAAGCTAATTGATAAAACAAGGAAAATATTCTGTGTGATCACTTCTCTGAAGAAAAAAGAAGATTCAGAATTTACGTTAAGTATGTTATTTTTTTATGCTTGTGTATTATCGTAAATAATGAATTCCCGATATATTTTCACAGAAATAAAATTACCAATGAGGAATAACACTTACTTAAATTACCATTCGTAAAGTGATAGTTAAAACACTGTTGCTATATAATTAAAGAGTTAAAATTGTTAAAAAGACTAAATTGTGCAAGAAATTTAAAAACATCCTTTTGAATGTTTAAATATTTCATTTGAGATATCATGTACGAGGGTCACTCTGAAATTTTTGAGATACAACTAGGTTTTTAAAGTTATACTTAAAAACTTTTAGGTGTGTGATCAATGTAGTCTCCTACAGCATCAATGCACTTCTGTAGACGAATTTTACAAGGATTTAATGCCTCAAGCCATTCATTACTTGGAATAGATGAAAAAAATGCGTTTATAGCCGCATCAATCTCTTCTTTTGAATGAAAATGGCAAAGAATAACCAAAAATCACACATAGCTAGACCAGGTGAATACGGCGGATGATCGATCACTTTAGTTTGTTTTTGTTTAAGAAACTCAACTGTTAATCCGGTTGTATGTGATGATGCATTGTCATTGTGAAGCATTAGTCCCCTAACATTCAGTTCTTGTAGAATTTCTGGAAGACATTTAGTGGTATACCAGTTTGCTGTTACTGCCTTCTGTCCTTTTAACTTGATGGCTTTGACCAATTCCGTACTTCCGAAGAAAACGGCATACATAACTCTTTTCAATGAGCGTTGTTTTTCAATCATTGTCGACATAAGATCATCTTCAAAGACCCATACTTTACTTTCTTGACGTGTTGGAATGTCGAAAAAGGTATGTACATTTCATCACCTGTTACAATTTTAGAAATGATACGGTGGCCACCATCATTTAGCAATTTAAGAGTTTATTTACTGATTCTGACACGCTCCTCTTTTTGGTGCTCATTTAGATTACGTAGCAGTAGCACGAGCTGGAGATTCATCACCAAATGCTAATTACAACCGTTGAATGCATTCTTCTTGATTTAATCCTGCTTTAAAATCGTAGAAAATCATAGCACGAAAATGTTCTCGCGTCAACTCCATTTTCTCTTCTGTTTGAAATTTATTCTACGCTAAACAAGTTGAAGTAAGTCAGTAAAAAATCGTCTTCTGTGTAAAAATACTTTGTATTTTAAAATTAAACTGTTATTTTAATTTTGTAATTTCTCGTCTGCGCGTATCCCTAAAATTTCAGAGTAACCCTCGTATATAAATAATACTATTATTTTCTCTCTCTCTCTCTCTCTCTATCTTGTAATTAAAAGTGCTGTATTTTACTTAGATTTTAAATTATATATTTGGCTTATAATCTTGGTTCTTTAAAATCTGAACTGCGTTTATAGTCAAAACCAAAAGCAGAATCAATTTTTAACAGCCAACTAGGATTATTTTAACTCTTTGTTCCATATTGTTTAAATTGATCTGGGTCTTTGTGCAGGAAGATATAAGCAATTCTGACAACATTATCCCGAAATAAGGCTCATGTAGTTTAAAAGAAGTGATCAAGCAAAAGGATTTCAGAAGAATCATTTCATGGAAAAGAAATTGTAACCATCGCCGATCTTACCTGCTTAGCCACGGTTACCCTAATTGGAAGCCGAATACTTAAGGCTCTAACTATTTATTTAACAATTCGTTTGTTTGAATACCTTATTGTTTGGTTTGTTTGTCGCTCAACGGTCATTTTTTTGCACACGAGGGCTAATTAGACCGGGATCTACAGTTTAAAGTGGATCCCGAACCACTACACAGATCCATTCCCAAGGTGGGATTCAAACGAACTAACTGTTAAACCGAAGGCAAGAGTGCTAACCATTCGGCTGCCAGCTTGACGAATACCATATTGAGCTTGGATATGGAGCATTATGTCTTAGATATCTAGATCATTTGATATAAAACCGCAAAATCTTTTATTAGGGAATTTGCTAAAGATATTGCATACAGAAAGAAAACATTGAATTTAGTTGGTTCATTTTGTTTGGTTGTCCTTCAATGATGATTTCTTGCACACAAGAGCTTTTTAGACAGGAAGCTACAACTCATGGTAGAATCGGACCCATTTCAAACATCCAAGCCCAAAGTGTGATTCTAGCCCACGAACTATTCAGTCGAAATTGAGAGCGCTAAACATTTAGCTACCAGTTAAGTGAATTGGATGATCATCAGTCTGGAATTGAAGATTTAAAACAGGCATATTTGTGTATGGTTAGCCTGAAATGGATTACCACCTTCATAATCTCTGAGAATGCATGGATATGACAAAAGCTATTCAAATGTTGGTAAATAGTTTACTTGCGAGTATACCCCTTAAATTTTTGTCGAATTTTTTTACCTTAATATAGGTGACAAAATATGAATTAGAAAAGGGCAACTCTAAAATTACATTAGTCAGAGCAAAGAAAAGGCCAGTGTTACAAAAAATAAAATTTTGTCGCCCAAATTTTTGCCGAACCAAGAAGTACCAGTTTATACACCTAACCCCAAATTTTTTACTTGTATAACAATTAATGTTTCGCATTAATTATTTTAATTAAATATGTTTTACATTAAATATGTCCGTGTAATATTACAGACATTAATTATTAATTGTCTGAAAAGATGTATACTAACTACTGATAAACATTTATAACTTTCAAATGTTATCTTATCACGCAATAACTAATGTGAAAAATTATTTGCCTTTAATAAAGAAAAATATGAATAATAAAAATGTCTGCACAGTGAAGAATAATGAAGACGCATATTTTCTTTTTCTTTTACGACTTAAATTATTTGAAGTTTCGTAATCAGAAAATTTAATTCAATAACTAGGATAAATTAAGAATGTTTGACTTTTTATTATTATTTATGAAGAGTTATTTTATAAAATCAGTGATTTCGTTGTAGTGATGATCGTTTTGTTGTAGTCATAAGTACAATGTGTTCTTAATACAATTATATAAAATATTGCGGCTAACGTATATTTGAAATTAATGTGGTTTTGACAAATATCTAATAATTTATATTACGTAAAGAATATACAATTTTATTAGTTCATTGAATGTGAGTCAAAGTAATTTAAATGGTTAATCAACATTTTAAATTAGAAAATAGACATTCATATATTGAAGAATTCCTATGGCAAAAAATGCACCAAAACTATATTTATGACAAACCTTACAAACTGCATCAACATTTTAAGAAAAGCAATAATATTTCCAAAATTGTTTGTTTTATACAATATAAAGTATATTTTAAAAATATTTAATATTATTTAATGGAATAGTCTTATATTTTTCATTAAAATTAATTCAATTAATATTTAATTTGTGCCTACACATAATTATATTTCTTCTTAAAAATATTTAAATTTTATACGTTTCATGTGAATAATCCTATCTGAATTAATATTTTCATTTAACTAAATTTTCATGAATTTTTTATAGCTTTTTTTGAAAATCGCATGGAACAGAATTGTTAATGGATATAAAATTTCATAATTTTATTGTTCTAAATTCTACTTCTTTTCAAAAATTTCATTACGGTCTCCTTTTCTATGTATATTTACATACAACTTTCATTTCTTATAAATTCCTTCCAACAACAATTTTTTAATAAAATCTTCCTCACATTTAATCAATCATTTTTTTATTTAAACATCATCAGGAACATAAAGTCACTAAAAAGTTGTAAAAATAAGGATCAAAAACCTTATGACTGGAATTAAGGAATTGAATTTACTAATTAAAATACTTAATTAGCAAATTCTATTTTCATTTTTAATAAAAAACGAAAATTGAATTTTCATGCATTAATAAAAAAGATAAGATTTCTTCCTGATATTTATATTTGGATGAAAGCATCACCTTAATTTTTTTTTTTTTTTTTTTTTTTTTTTTGTAATTGATGGTAAGACACTTGTAACCAAATAAGCCTCAGGCAAATTTTAGAAATCACAAAAGTTCATATGATATAAAGAAATTACTCAGCAGTCTTGAAGGTAGAAAAATCATTTTGCCTACTAATAAATGATTAGCCAGTGGAGAACAAACTATTATTTGCCTTCAAGTGCCCCCATTTATTGGAATTTAAAGGCCAACATTTTTCCTTAAAAGAACTAAAATAACATAGAAAAGCAATATGATACAGAAAGCAAAATACATCTACAAAAATATTTGCTGATGATTTTCCTTTGCTGATAGTAGCAAAAAATGAGAAAAAAAGTGAGCAGAGTTGCAACGAAGACAAATATATATTCTAAAAAAAAACCAAATATATTATAAAAAAAACCAAATATATTATAATTTCGAAACTTGAAATGGGTTTACAAATATTTTGGGCAACAACAAAATTATAAGAAAAGAAACACTCTTCTTGAAATAACAATAAACTAAAAGCTAATCTTCTTACCCCATTTAAAAACACAAGCCAATTAGGTTTGGGCAGTACAGCATAAAAAAAAAAAAGAAAACACTTATCTTTTTTTTTATTCTGGGAAATTTCCCAAAAGCACTTATTTTATCAATGTATCTTATCTTACTGTACCCAATTGTAATTGAGGAAATGCTGGATCATAGAGTAACAATTGCGAAACATCAGAAACTATGAAAGCAAAAGAAATAATATTAATATAAAGACAATTTTTGTTAAGAAATTTACTGCTGTGCCTTTCAAACGACTTCTATGCCAGCTCTTCCATTGGCATACTGGCATACTTCCTCTTTACCTAAAAATATAGACCAAAACAAAATTTATAAGGTATGAAAGGAAGCACATTTTTCTTGTGAAATAGATCTTATTCTTTCTGGACCATATATGATTGTAAAAAACTGTTAAGTGTTAGACAATTCTTTCTGGTATATTCAATATTGAAATAATCTATGAATTTACAATATACCAAAATAATTTACAATTTAAGAAGAAGAGGATAATCCATGCTACACTTAAAACTACTTGACCATACTCACAGTTGGCCCAAAAATTGAAGAAAAAGTTGGATCTAGAATGAAAATATATTCAAAAATTGGTTCACAAAGTTTTTGGAGAACTGTGCTTTAGTCTAGGAATATAATATGCCAAGCTGAAGTTTATGCATTACGCGAAAAACCGCTGAAATAACTGCTTCATAACCTCTTCTAACAAACACATGTTCGTACAATTAAGTGTGCCTTAAATCTTTGTACAATCCTTTTAAATTGCCCAGTGGTACGAAAAACTCAAGGCATCTGGTAACAGTAGTTAATAACAGGATTGGTTGAGTGAAAGTTCAATAAGGTACTGAAGGAAATGAGGCAAATGACAGACATGCAAAAGGGACTGTACAATCAAACGATTATTCTTATGTCATACAATTACCACGTAACTATATCAAATCCCTATTCGACAGTTGGATTATAGATTGCTGGTAAGAAGAATGAGAGAATGAAACAACTGGAAGAAATGTTTACAAGTACCAAAAATGAAAAGGGATTTCCTTAATTGTACTAGAAATTAGTTCTTTTCTATACAGGACGTCACCCATTACAGATTTATTTCCATAGATCCATGCCTGATTTCAAAGACGGCGGATGTGGAATGAAAGGCAACCCAATATACTACATCACCATAGGCTTTTAACCTTATCCTAGCATTTAGCCATACGCAAGTATAACTGGAAGACCATTTAGATGTGGAGATTTTTGAGCAACCACACAATGAGAACCAAATTAAATAAAACAAGAACTCCTGATTAAACAACGAAGAGCTCTTTAGTTGGACTGAGAACTCTTCTACGATATAGATAAGAGCAACCTACTTTTTTTTTTATCTTACAATGGTTATGAGTAAATTAATATCTTACCACTGTAATTATTAAAAACTTTCTGATAATATAATAATTATAATATAATTTATATAAATTCTAAATAATGGTTACATAAAGCCAAGATTTTGCAAAATCCCAAAACAATCACCCGTTTGTCATTAATAACATTATGATCATTAAATTGATATCTTGTTTTCATCCTTATAAATATTTAGAATTTATTGCCAGGCAACTTATCTAGTGCTTAGCGTGCCTGACTAGGGATAGGGAGGTCCTGGGTTCGAATACCGGTTCAGGCATGGATGTACTTTCTATCTCTCTATTCTGTCTTTGTCCTTTCCTTGTGTGGGAATGAGGTGTGAATGGTTGCCTACACTATAAATGGATCCCTATGGCATGTGTGTGTACTGAAAAAGTCAGACTCCCCACTAAATTCGGTTCAGTTTGAAAAGTGGAGTAGCGTACCCCAATTCGACATTCTAGCTGGCACACGAGGACAACAACAACTAGAATTTGTTCGAGTACTTATATATATATATATATATATATATATATATATATATATATATATATATATATATATATATATATATATATATATATATATATATATATATATATATATATATATATATATATATAAATTTTAACTTTACATTGAAATCTATCAATAGTTTTTAATAGATTTTTTAATTAAAAATGTTTTTTATCCTTAATTTCCCTCGGATTTAGTAGTTTAGAAAACACAACTATTCAAACAAGCCTAGGTTTGTATACATGGAGGTTAACGGTTTTTAGAATGTTCATGCATTATCAAGCATCTCTAATTTTGAATCACAATCAGGAGACGAGATCATATCTGAGCGGTCACCATCTACTCCACATGTACGCCTCACCATACAAAGACATAGAATGTCACTGATTGTGTCCCCACCGAAACAAGCTCCAACAACTCCGAAAGAGAATGTGGCAAGTGTTTTTTTTATTTTACGGTAAAATAATTAAGAATAATGATATCATATTAACTTAAAAGTTAAACGAATTTAACATGTTATTTAGTTTGACTCTCATCCGATAACTTTGACGAGTAGATATCATTTTACCTTGTTATTTTTTTTATGTGTAGGATATAGTCCTCGGAAGTGATTTATTGAGATCTCATTCCTATTTATAAACAGCACAGAAAAAGAATATTTCGACTCTATTTTGTGATCAATGCCTAAAATTTGTGAAATAAATTAATCCAAAAACATTTGTATTTATCAATTCCAACATCTTACCAATGATAAAACTGATTTTATTTTACCATTTATAAAAAAAAAAAATATTTAAACTAACAATATTCTCAAAAGCCATCACAGGTGGAATTACCTTAAGGAACTTATAAATCTATTTCCTTTTGATATACATTTTAGCATATATATATATATCATACGTGAAATATATATATATATATATATATATATCATACGTGAAATATATATATATATATATATTTCACGTATGATTTTTCGCTTATAATTTAAAATTAGTATTATAAGAACTAAGATAATTTATTTAAATTAATCACAGAAAATCTTCACAACTTAATACTGTAGCGCAAACAATTTCAGCTCCCATAATGCAAATAATTATGTGTATATAAAATGAAAAAAAAATCACTCTGAAACAAAATTAAACCAACATAATTAATAACTCTGTTATTGAAGTAATTGTAAAATATATTTTAAATCTCTAAATAAGAATAAATAACTCATTCTTCATATTAGAAACTTTTAGCTAAAATTGTATGATATCAACTATTACATTCAGAGAAACGCTTGTATTCTTGATTACTAATAAATATGATGAAAGCGATTGGGTTTAAATTAATGAATCTTATGAAAGAAAAATTTGAAGCCTAATACTAAATTTCAATTATAAAATATAATTTCAACGCCATAAATAAAATGCAGTGGTATTTAATGGACAAAGCATGGTAGCAAAATGGAATTGAAAATATAAATGAAAAAAAAAAGAAAGAAAAAAAATAACTAAAATATATTATCGGTTACATATTTTCGATGTACATATAACTATGCAAACAAATAGTAAAAAAGGTATTAACTAAAAAAATAAATGTTGAAGATAACCAATATTATCATTAAATTGCAAAGAACATTATCTATGTCAGCAAAAAATTGACAACTTTAATATTAAGATTCGGAAAAATGGGTGAAATATCACAAATCAGTCAATTTCAAGAACAAGCTTATCTGACATCACGCATTTCTTCATTAAAAACTGATAGTGTAGATTACATGGTTAATTACAAACTTATTGTTCAGTTGAATATTAATTAACAAATGGCTTACAAATTACTTTAAAAACTTAGAAACATCATTTGACATATTTAAAAGTATTTAATGATATAGTATCTAATGCATCTAAAATATAAGATATTTCATCAGTTAAATTGATTCAAATAATTCAGTTAAATTCACTCAAAATAATTAAAAACATTGAAATAACACATTTTCTTGCAGAAAAATATTAAATTTATCCACAATAAATAATCAAATGCTTTTTATTTATATATCTATACAAAGAACGTAAAATATTTATCAAGAAACATAAACAGGTACCTTGTAAAAAAGTAAAAGTATCAAAAGCTGGAACGTATCTCACAACAGATTTCATGATTTTAAGAAATTTCAAAAACTAAACTTACACTATTAATTTAACCATTTTTCGAAAGAAAATTCACATTCTTGTAACATGGAAGAATTAATTTAATATGTTAAATAAATATTCCAAACACTGGGAGTGATATTGAAAATCTCAATATTAGAAAAGTTTATTTTAAATTATTACGTCTTTTTAAATATTATTCCTTTTATTTAATATATTAATGTAATGTAGTATTCAATGTAAATTAATTTTAAAACCTTACTTTGAAATTCGTACCATAAAATTCGTGAGGTGGAGACGCTAACTAATAACTCACCCACTGTTTGGGATCCCATGCTAAAATCCAATTTTTATCAAACCTGTATAATTGGATTTTTTCTACTATATACTTAGATAAATTTTATTAAAGTATGAATATGGTTATAAATGGTAAAATCATAAACAGCAAAATTTATCTTAGTTTTATATTATTTTCCTGTCTCTGTACCTTGGAATATAAGTTTCTGATTATTTTATTCAATGAAAATTCTTATTTTAACAGCTTATAAAATTCTAAATGTTCTTAAATATTAAAATTATGCAGAGAAATTTATTTTTAATAAAATTACTAGAAGTGTCATATTAATAACAGTTCATATTCAAATGAAATTTACAGTTTGTTGCCATTTTATATTTACACTGCTGGCCTCCCAAACTACAACACGAAGAAAAACAAGAGATATTACACCAAAATTTATTTTGTAGATAACCTGTTGAGAGAGATAAACTATCAAATGATTACATTTATAGAATTCTGTGAAGTGTGGTTTCTACCAAAATCAGTAGCCAGAGTAGATACCATTGTAGGAGATTATCGCTACTATTGATTCAAAAAGACTTTGTATGTGCTCTTGGAGTACCAATACCGCCTCATGCCATAATACCCGGTGCAGGACCAAATGATGGTACATACTGCAGCTGATCAGCATCCTCTCTCCACGGTATCCCAATATTTGTATGCGACCATCGTGGTGTCACATACAGAAGCGTGATACATTAGTAAAGACAATTTCATTCCGTACGGCAGACCACATCCTTCTTTCCTTACACCATTGGTGGTGTGACGTCTAGGGTTCTACGTTAAGAATAGACAGAGCAAGGACATCTTTCGGACAGACCATTCTGCTGTGAATGTCATCAAATGGTACGCGCAGACACTGAATGATGCGTTACAGACTGAATGCTCTTAGCTATGGTTCATGATGTAGCTGAGTGATTAGACACTGCCATGCGCCTAATTAGCCCTTCATCATATAACACTGAGGTGGATGTTATCAAACAAGTCGGTACGTCGTACCCTCTTTCATTCAATGATTACATATCCGCATTGCTGTTGTTTGGTTTCGTCCAACACGACTACCGATTTCCCTGAAAAATAATCTACAATCTCGGTAGGCCAAAATCATTCCTCTGTATAACTCGGATATTTGATGAAAAATGATTGCTGTTTTATACATGTCATAATTGATCATTTAAAAGAAAGAAAGAAAACCCAAGAACAACACGATTGCCGAACTTCAAATCGTCGAAATCTCCAAACCTAATGATCCAAGCCAAATGAGCGCTATTTATAGCGTTTTGAAGTGGCGCCGCAGCACAGATGTGATATGCGTGTGTGCTATAATTCTAATCATTTGCATATCTCACCACCGCTAATGCATGTTGTAAATTTAATGTTATTTGCATGCTTCCTTCAGGGTGTTGCATTTACTGTGGCTAGCAGTGTGTTTTAAGACTTTGACACACATGCCTACTTTTATTAATTTTTTCTAATTTATTTCAATAAAATCGTTAATGAAATTGTAAATGAATCAACAATTTCATGGGAAACAAACTTTATAGCATTTTTTTTTGGCACAAAAGCTTACTGGTTTCTTTTGAAAACAAAAAAGAATGTTTCTTCTTAATTAGAGGATTTCTATTCATTGAAGCGACTTTTAATACAATATTCCGATTTAATATTGAAACTTTTTATAGGCAAAATGTTTATATAAGATATGACTCAGTTAAGTTTGTATGAATGATATAGATAAAAGTGCCTAAGTGAAAATGTTGAAAAATTATTTTAATAACAATCTTTGAGGAAGAATTGATTTGCATATTCATAAGACAGTTACAGTTAATGTCAGCTTTGATGTGGTTATTTAATTGAATAAAACACCATCATTAAATTTTTTAAAACGGTGTTTCATAGATTACAATACATTCATTTCCAATATAAGTCTTTCTTAAGCAAGATAATAAATTTTTTAAGGGATGTATATTTCACTATTTAATTAATCAAATCAAATTAATTTAATTACGAATTTATAAAAAGGTTCATTATAATTTTACATATATAAAATGTAAACATTTATTTTTCAAGCATATTTGAAGATTAATCGGTTTTACTTATAATAAATAATAATTAATTAAATTCATTTATTTCTTTAATGTATCATTAAAAATCAATGTGTATTTTATTTGTTTCTCTTGAAATGAATGAGAAACATTAATTTTAAATAAAATATAATACTGTTAAATTAAAGTAAAAAATTGTATTGAAATAGAAAAGACACAGATCATTAAATTTATAACAGAAATTCTTATACATAATTCTCTGCAATAAAGAGAATGTTGAAGGAAATAAACATCAAAGATTGGCAAAATAACCTAAGTGCTTACTTTATTTTCTTACAAAGCATTTAGAAAATACATTTGATTGTAAAGATGTTACAGTAAATTGGGGTAACTGTTCTCCATTACCAACAACTGCAATATCTTTACTACATTTATCAGATATTTTTGTAACTAAAGTGGTATTCTGAAGACTGTAGCATTTTTTTCCTTCTAAGACAAATAGAAAAAGAACATATTAAGAAATGCAGAAAGGAACAAAACATAAATGGTAATTTATTCTAAATTTTTTCACGCAATTTTTTTTTTGCCTTATTATAAGTAAATGTCATGTCCTTTGTGTTTTTTTGACTTGATTCCACATTCACAACCGGAATTTGTTTAATTATTTTGTCAAACTAAGCAAATTCCATTTATGAAAAAGTAATATTTCGTTCTTTTTGTTTTTGTTTAATAAAGCAATAAAAACTGAATGAAACAAAATATTATTGAAATTAATTCCTTTTTGTTCTAATAGTACGATAGACATAAAAATATGTACTTATATTTCTTAGGATATATTCACAAATTTATCATCATACTATAAATAAAAGCATCTGAAATGTATTTTCTGTTTCTATTTCTTTCTTCTGTTATTTGCATACAGAGTTATATCATTCTTCGTATCACATATCCCAACATGAATAAATAGTGAGCGACATTGAAAATACAACACCAAGAAAGAGTGGCCGGAAAATTCCGGAAATTTTGACATACACGCACATTACTGAGTTAAACAAATGATGTGAAATCACAGATCTCTAGATCAGATGGTATAAGATGTAAGGTGAAGAACCAGTAGAGTTTGCAGTATTTGCACCGTTATTGCTGCTTGGAAACTAATCTTTGAAAGCTTGCTCTTGTCGTAAAGGACGCCTGTAGTTGCACAGAATCTCTGGCCATTGTCAACGGAGGCAGTTCCAACCAACAGAGGAGATTACGGGGGATATGGTATTAGGGATAAGAAGGTCAGATTAGACTTTACCAAAATTCGCAGATTACAGACATCTGGACGCGGCTACAGTGCACCAGCTTTAGCGAAGATGTTTGGAACAAAAAATGGTGGATTATTTGTGGGGTGCCAGTACATTCAGAGTGACGTCAGCACCCGTGGATTGACTCGTCAGATGGAAGATATTGGTGTCCCTAAAACGCACGTTTACCGAAATTTTTCAGCATGTCCAAGTCACCCTGAATGCTCCCATATAGAGCAGAACCATTTACTGTCAATTGGTTGCCAGTGATCAGCACTCATAGCGTCTTTAAGAAGAATGCCATAGATCTCATAGCACAAACGCCATAATCTGGTATAGATGTAGATTAGAGATATATGGATGACAGAGTCATAGCCTTCTCAAATGAGTCACGCTTCTGTTTCTTCACTGATAGTCACCACAAAATACAGATCACTTATTGTTCGTTATTGTCTCGCTCTGTTTACCGAGTTTCGTCTTTTTCAGGCAACATCTTCTTGGTGTTGCCTTTTCAATGTCGTGTAATGTAATATGATCTATATGGTGCAACTAACATAAGGTAAAATGCATATAACATACGAACTCCATTTTCATCAATACACATCATATTCGAATATTTATTTTTAATAGAAACAGAGATTAAACTGGGCCCCATTTATTTTGAAATTTTAGAGGCTTAGCAGTACTACGCAACAAATGTTATATGTTTGATTTTGCAAATTATGGTTAATACTTATAATGCAAAATACTCAAGCATATTTTCATACAAGTAGTTCAATGATTTCTATAAATTATTTTCTTCTAAAAAATTATCTCATCGCAGCAAGTTTTTCATATTAAATTTTAGTTTAATTCTTTATTTTATGGGATTGAATATATGATGTAATTATAACATAATGATACACGCAAATCAATTTTTCTGGACTTTTTTTTACATTTTTGAGTTTAAATACTAAATTTAAACCATGCCAAAATTTTGCATTGTTCTAATAATATTCATCAAACAGTACGATCCAAACTCACTTATTGTAGTTTTTCGAAATACATTAATTATGTATAGGAAAAAGATCTGGTATTTTTTTTTAAACTTTCGAACCTATACTTCTCATTAAAGGTGTATAAAAAAGTAAATGTATCCATTATCATCTCTCTTTTACCGTATATATATATATATATATATATATATATATATATATATATATATATATATATATATATATATTTAGTGGTGGCCAAAACTGTGGACACATTTAGAAATTTTCATGTTTTTGAAATCTGTATGCATATAGAAAGCATTACGTTTCACAAAATGCAAACTTGTATATATCATTTTAAAGCAAATTTACTACTGAATTCAATACAAAACACAAAATTCAGTTATTTACAACACAAAATAATTATATGTACTTTAATGTAAATAAAAAATACAGTTATAAAGTCATTTGTAATGTCCAGTTGGCTGCCAGTCACTGTTTTTGTTCTGAGCACCAATCAAACCAATCAAATGTTAGTAACTGCCAGTAGAAGCTAACATCATGTTTATATTTGAAACAATTAATTATTTTGCTTTGTTCTGTTGAAGGAGGACATGTTTCTTATACACAAGTAGAAATTTTTGTAAAACTTTTTAATATTTAGTCAAGAAGCAATGGCATCAAATTAAAGAGTAGATTGGACACATAGAACGAAATGTAAAATTGTGTTACAAGAAAGTGGTCTTTCCTATGCTGAAATTGCAAGATAATTGGGTGGTTCAGTGACTTCATATGGAGTCCGAAAATTTTGTTTACGATATCAGGAATCAAATTCAATAAAAAACAAAAAAGAAAAAGGCCGAAAAAGGTGCACCACATCTATTGATGACATAAGATAAAAGAGACTATGTCTTCCAAATAGAAAAATGTCATCAGCGGCCATGAGAAGTGATCTGAATGATGCTGGTGTTTCTGTCAGTTGAAGAACAATCAAGAGAATATTAACAGATGTTGGACTGAGAGGTAGAATTCCACGAAAGAAGCCTTATCTTAATTTTCAGCAACAAAAAAAAGATTACAGTTGGCAAAGGAACGCATTAATTGACAGATGATCAGTGGTCACAACTTATATAGAGTGATGAAACTAAGCCATTGTTATTCGGTAGTGATGGGCGAAAATATGTGTGACGTAGAATAGGAGAAGAACTGCATCATGGTTGCATTCAAGCAACTGTGAAGAACTCAGTTAATGTTATGATTTGGTCATGCATGTCAGCAGCTGGTATTGATCGCTTTCATGTCATCGATGGGATACTGAATGGCAGAAAATACATTGACACTATTCTAGAATAAAAATTCTACCTTCTATCAGAGATGTCTTTCCCAACAATGCTTCGTTTACTTTTCAGCAGGATTCTGCCTCTTGCCACACGGCCAAAATATCGAAAGAGTGGTTTCGTATAAAGAACATAAAATTGTTGTCATGGCCAGGAAACAGTCATAACCTCAATCCTATCGAACATTTCTGTACACCGATTAAAAACATTTGTCTGAATGTAGCACCCATCAAATAAAAGGGAATTAATTAAGGCTATAATTGTTTCCTGGCATCATTTAATAACGAAAGAAGAGCTTAAAACTCTTGTCAGCTCAATGAAACGTCGATGTGATCAAAAATAAAAGGTAGTCTACTAAGTACTGATAACTCACTGCAATCATCACTATCTAATGTTTATCGATAACTATTATCGTTAAACTTTTTTTGTATTGCAAATAATTGAATTTTGTGTTTTGTATTGAATTCAGTAATAAATTCTTTATAAAATGATATATACAAGCTTGCATTTTGTGAAACGTAACGCTTTCCATAAGCATACGAAGTTCAAAAACATAAAAATTTCGAAAAGTGTCCACAATTTTTGTCACCACTGTATATATGTGTGTGTGTGTGTTATGTATATATAAAATGTAACACACAAACACTGATTAAGATTAAATATATAAAATAAAATATATTTTAATATGAAGGTGGTATTCAATTTAATCAAAGCATCCTTTATTAGCATCGTGTATGATCTCCTTTTTTATGTAATATCACCTGGACAGTATAGAAATTGATTCACATAGTTGCTAAATATTCCTTAAGGAAGTAATATACCATTGTTCATGACTATATCGTGAAAATGCTGGAAGAGTTACAGGAAGTAGATATATGCTCCATCACCTGTAACACTTCCCGAATGTTAAAATTCATTAAATTATATTTAAGTCAAATGACTGTATGAATCAAGAAAAATGCTTAACATAATCTTTCTGTTCCTTAAGCAATTACTTTCAAGGGTATTATATTATCTTGAAAAATTCCATCTCCTATACGAAACAATGCTTACATCATGGTGTGAAAATCTTCAGATAAAATTACTTTATACTTTTTTAGTTGTCTTTCCTTTCAGTTTCGAAGGGTCGAGCAGAAAACAATGAAAATCTACCTCTGTGCGTGGCAGTTGAAAGAAGAAATTAGGATCTTACAATTGTTCAGGCATTCATCTAACATTTCCTAACAGTAGAGTGATTTGTCCAAGAGACGTGCGTTGCTTTGCGAACCCTTAATGCAGAACCACAGACGTCTCCACCGACAATGATACGATGAAAGAAAGATGTAGATGGCAGAATGGAATAAAATTGTCTTTGCTGATGTGTCACCTTTCTATCTGCAACATCACGATGATTGCATTTGAGTCTGGAGACACCGCACAAAGAGGATGCTGAACAGCTGCATTATGCACCACCACACTGATCCTGCACCGAGTATTATGATATGGGGCGGTATTGGGTATCACTCTCGCATTCTTCTTGTATACATTGCCGGTACTTTAAACAGCAAGAGCTACATCTCTGAGGTGTACCAGTAATATTATCATCCGGCTGCTTCTATCCAACTGGTGAAGTCCATCTCAGGGCTAGGTACAGGGAAGTATGCTGGTGCAACAACCACAACAACATATCTGAGGTGTTGGAACCATTTGTCTTTCCTTACCTTCAGGGCTTATCTACAACCATATTTTAACAAGATACTGGGTAACCATATGTGGATTCTTCGTCACTTACCAGATTGAAATGCATCCCTGGGTGGCTCGTTTTTTCGCCGATAGAAAGCACGCGGTCCTTTATTGCTCAATGATTGACCCAGATTACATCCCCAGCTGCTACACAAGATCAACTTTGAAAACGTATGGGAGCTACTTAGTTTGATGTACCCCAAGAACTCATCCATAGTCAATATTTTTATCTAGATTCTTTGGGTTTAATATTGTGGTAAAATAAAAAAAAATTTTCTCATAATTGTTTCATGAGTTCGATTTTTAACCATAAAGTAGTTATTCCTTTCGTTCTAGTTGAGATCATAATTACGACACTTTATTATAATTCTTATTGGTTTTAAATATCCATGACTTCAGATAACGTTTCATCTTCTTCACATTGAATTGCGAGTTGGCATCCTAATTCTGATTTGTCGACGAATTTACTCAATCCCTTCAAATCGCATTCTTCTTCGGCAGAAAACAAGGCAAAGCTCACCATCGAATGTTTAAGTGCCATCGGCGAAAAAAAAATCCATTCATGACTTTTATCAGTAATAAAGAAGTATTTTTAGTTATAATTTTTTCTGCTTTAAAAGTTTTCAACATCATGAAAATTGCCTGTTGTTCGTAATAATTTGTTTTCAAAATTTTAAATCTTCAGTGATTTTGTTTCTTAACTTAAACACTTTTGAAAATAGAACGGAAGAAGGAACAAGATGAAAAAGACAAGACAAAACATCCTTTTTATGTTTAGTTTAAATCGACAAGGATGATTTAATTTTTTAAAGATTACTTTTGTCAATTTTATGCTCTCAAAAGGTCTAAATATCATTTTGGAATTTGCAGGAGAAATATTTTGTGAAAACAATTATATAGTTTTTTTTTTGTTTTGATGAAGTACATAAGAGAAATGCTAGCTTTCTTTAATGTTCAAATGATTTCTAAATCCTTATTATTTTCGAATTTTAATCAGTCCAGGTCTTCATTTTAACAATTATAGAAAGAGATTTCTATAACAACTATTTTAAACTTGTAATAAAAATGTTTTCAATGACTTTAAAAGAATAATTCCAAAATTTACCAAAGCGTCATATGAAGGAAAATTAGATATATATTTTTTTTATACGGTGTACTCTTATCAAATGAAATCTTGAATCAGACACAAAGGCAATAAAATTCGACTCCTGTGCCGTCCATGACATTATCAAGATAAGGAAAAGAATTCAAAGTAAAATTTATGAATCATATTCTTTGTCCTATTGTCCCGCTTTAATCTTTTTCCCTGGTTTGTTATTTTTTATACTAATGATAGCGCACAAAAGAAAACTTTCTTTTCAAAGATAAGAAAGGGCTTCTAGTTGTGTGCGCGCGCGTCTGGTGTATTCGCGCTCTATTCTCTTTCCAGCAAAGGAGGAAGGGGAAAAAAAACGCAAACCGTGCCGATCCTGTGATTCAGAACATTTTTTTTTTCGTCATTTTTTCGCTTAATCCAATGATAATCACGTTTGAAGAGAAATTCGTGCTGAATACCGAAAACGTGTTCTTCTAAGCCTTTGGAAAGGAGGAAAATATATTAGATTAGGAGACTTTATTGCAAGCAGAAAAGAATTGATACGTTTTATCATTCCTATAAAGAATGATTGTTTCCGCTTCGTCATAAGCACAATTTTTCTTAAAGTTTTTTTTAAAAGTTATTTTTGTTGAAATATATAGAAATAATGAAACCAGAGATACAATTATGATAATCCTAATATAAAAAGATACGTTTTTACAAATGTTATACATGTAATATAATTATCAAAATCATGATTAATTTAAAATTATTTATTTGTGTACTATGACTCAATATATATTAGATACATAGAAATTTTACAAAAAATGTGTTATTTAAAATTTGAAGTTAAGGTTTATTTTATAAGGATTTAGCTACGAACTACAAGACATTATTTATAATTTGTTGTTATTGTTACTAATGACACTTGGACAAGCCATGCTTGCTATCCCTTGGTTTGGCGAATTTAAGTCAATTGGGACCGTCTATCATTTAATCAAAGCACCATAAAGGTGAAAGTATGACATTTGCTCATCAAATTTTCCGATAGATGGCAGCACTAGAGAATCTACTCTTACAATTTTGGCATTGTTCTGAAGGGGGAGTAAATTTCTTCAGACCATTGTACCCATGGTAACTGCTCAACGCCCGACCAAAGGACTTTCAATTCCACAGATTTAACGTTCACGTATATCGCATGTACTCGGTGGGTTTTTTGGCGGTATTGGGATCGAACTCCACGTTTCCGGATAAAAGGCCGATACCCTATCCACTAGGCTACCACGGACCTTATTTATAATCTATAAGCACTAAATTAACAATTTAATTTTCTTTAGTAAATAATTATTTTATTTTATCTAAAAATCCATTTGTATCTTGTTAAAAATTATAAACAAAAACAATTCTCTTACATAAGAACACATTCCATCAGAAAAGATAAATTTTTCAACAATCGAGTAATTCCAGTATATACATAGAAATTATTCACAAATATTAAGCATAGTTCAAGTAACATTCATTCAATAAAAGTACTTAAATTAATTAAATGAATATAATGTGTTGACTTTTTAAATCATGAATGTTTTCTTAAGTATTTTGTTATAGTAAAAATCTTTGTAATGTGTATGCTTGTGAATTGTGCATGTAATATATTTTTCTGTGAACAAATTTCGCAAAACACTCAAATCATTATCTTCCTTTTATCTTGATTTCGACATTTAAGATAAAAAACATTTTTTACCATATTTTATCTTTATTAATTGACATTCATAAATAAACATCTTATAATACCTATTATACTCGTATTTTTACTTATTGTGCCATATATATTTTGCAATTGTATGTAACATGAAATTTTTTATTATTAAAGTATAAAAAAACTCAACTTTTGAAAAGTTATGAAAAATGCTTTCAAAATAAAGAATACATGATAATTAATGTGATAAATATCTAAATTTATCAAAAAGTGTATCGCTAATTTTACCAGATGGCAGATTTCGGAAGTTTGAAATTTCAAATATTACTCCAATATTCAAAATAACATTTTACTATCAAATTCAATGTGATTTTTGTAAATGCATCCTCAAGTATTCGATTTAGGTTTAAAGTTATGAGATCATCCTTAAATCAATATTTATCTTAATTTTTACCTCAGATTTCGATATAATATTTTTGAAATATAAAAAAAAATTTTAATAAAAATCTGTAAGATTAATTAAAAAAAACAAAATTGATTTTGCTTTTATTTTGATATATTGTCATCGCTCATATAAAAAATTTACTTTCATGCTACTGATAAATTTAAATAATAAATCAAGAAATTTCTTATATAATACCGTGCTTCAAATTTTCTGAATAGTATAATAAATAGAACTACTTTTAATAAGGGTAAAAGTGCTTTATAATCATATAATAACTTGTTATAATAACAAGAGAAATTTGAATATCTACTACAAAAATTATATCTTTTATTCTAATACTGTAAAGTATTTTTCACTAAACTATTAAGTTAAATGACTATAAAATTAAGTTTAAAAGAAGATAATATTCTTATGAATATTTCATTGGCCTATATTGAGATATATTCTTAATCCTATCTGAACGCAAAAATAATGATATCTGTCATATAAATCACATGCATTCCCTACGGGGAAATGCGAAGACTATTTATTTGAAATCGCCTAAGGCTCTGTCAGACGCATTTAAATATTTATGAGGGAGATATTTCTCGCAGAATATTCACTTTACCACTTAAGTTGATAAACACCAACATTTGAGGATAAAAATAAATAAAATGTTGCATCAAAAGCAATGCAGATAAAATTGCGAACTGTGATATGCAATATTTGTTATTAGAATTTTCATCATTCCAATTAGAATCATTATGAAAATATTTCTTATTTTTCCATCGATAGTTTTTTATTAATCGACATTAAGTACTTTTACAAGCAACCAGTTGTTTTCAACTAATTTTGCAAACAAGAAAAGCATTCTTAATTATTTTTGAAAGCATTTAAAATATTGAATTTGTCTCACTTAGAATTTAACAAAAGAACGAAAGCAATCAAGATAATTTCAATAAAACATGATGCTAAACTGTAGCAAAAATTTTCAAATATTGAGACAAAAGTGTGAAGAGAACGAAAAACTGTCTGAAATTAAAATTTGCTTACAGATACATATGGCACAATTTGTAATTATTAGGTTGGGGAATAAGTTCGTAGCGTTTTTAGCAAAGACTTTAATTTAAACAAAAAACAATAATGATATCAGTAAGCTAATCAATTATACATTGACCGTTGCTGTTTACAACCTCTTCCCCCCTCTCGACCAATTTCTTGGTGTCGTTCCGTCAAAAATCGCCTCATCTGGTGTCAAATAAGTTGTTGAGCCAGTTTTTAAGGACCTCTTGATACACTGGGAAGTGTTCGAAAAGAATGCCACAGTCAAAAATGAGTTCTTCCTTGCCCAGCTACACCGCTTAGATGAAACTATTCGACTAAAAAAGACCTGATCGACATGATCAAACCATACTCCTTCATGACAAAGTTGCACAAGTCATCAAATCTGAACTCCAAGAGCTCGAATATGAGTCCTTTATCATCCACCGTATTTTCCAGACCTTGCACGGACCATTAATCATCTTTTCCGCTTCTTGTCAAACCATATGATAGGCATTACATTCGATAACAAAAAGGTCCTTTAAAACTGGCTCAACAACTCCTATTACACCAGACCAGGCGATTTTGGGAGAAACGGCATCAACAAATTTGTCGAGAGATGGGAGGTTATAAACAGCAACGCTGAATATATTATTGATTGACTTATTGATATGATTATTGTTTTTTGTTTAAATAAAAGCCTTTGGTAAAAACGTTACGAATATATTCCCCAACCTAATATTTATAAAAAATAGCACTGCATTAATTTAAAATAAATTGTTTGTAATTGATTTGTTATTATGAGGAAATTATCTTGAGGTATGGTCTTAATAGTAATGGTTATCATTTGCTCGCCTATTATTGATTCCTATTCATTTATTCAGTATCAGAAATGGTGTAAGTTAAAATGCCTTCTATGACTTATCATACAAATGGATTCTTCCAGCATTACATAAGCGTATGGATCCTGGTAGCAAAGGTCTTATGTCAAATATAACTCCTATTTTTACAAAACCAATAAATCACTTGCTGAATACCTAAATTTAATATTAAAAATTTTATTAGTTTGCATTTACTACAACAAATTATGCATGGCTGCAATGACCAAGCAACATGATACAGGTGTTCAATTGCAATTCATTTAAACATTTTGAAGTCAGCATTTGATTCAATTTAGCATTTTGAAAATGAAGCGTAGGAAATACATTAAAAATATAAGAACTGAAATATTTAAAGCAATTATTTTTATCTTCAGCGTTGTGGAGTTAAAATATTAATGGAATATTAATTTTTTTTTGAAAAATAATTCTGCGATTATTCATATTTTTCGATGCATTCACCCTTTCTTACTTTAACTGTGAAGCTTTGGATAGGACAATTGAAACTTGGTTTGTTTTCCGATTATGGCGCATGATTGAATAATAATAATTATTATTTTTTTTAATTACGTCCTTATGTTGGCTCTTTCGAGCATAATACGTCTTGAAGTCCAATAAAGAAAAGAAATATCTTCAGGAGTGGAGAGATCTTGAAATGTGAAGAAGAGCGGGCTTCTTGATGGCAGAACATTTTCAAAGGTGCTCGCCATCCATGTCAACATGTTCCCTACATAAAATGCAGTTGGGTGAATCCACAAGCCCTATGTGATATAGATGTTTCTGGAGAAAATCATGCCCAGTAAGTAACTTGAAGTAGGAGACCCCTATAGATCTAGGTAGATCCCTGGGGATACATGAAGTCAGCAGGGTCCTCCAAGAGGTATCAACTGCTTTCTCTTTGTAATAAATTTTTCGCTGGTGATGCATGATCTATTTTAGAAGGAGTTTGACGTTTCTCAGGCCAGTAGGAGTATCTGGAGGGTTTTAAAAGAATCCTCTATCGCGAGATTGTCTGATTTTTCATTACCAGGCAAGCGACAATGGCCAGGGATCCATTGTAAAGTAATTTCCTTTCCCGCAGACAGTAAAGTGTTAATGATAGTCTTACAGTTAAATTCTATAGATGTAGGTAGGAGAGTATAATTTGCCACTGTATGAATGGTTGCCTGAAAGTCAACAAGAAGGACAAATTTCATTTCCGAGAAAATTAAAATTTTTTGGAGACTCATGTAAATTGCATACATTTCTCCATCAAAAATGTCAAAGTTTTTTCCCAAAGGCTCTTTGAGTTGGAAAAATTTGGAGAAGACACCAGCTCCCACTCTCCCAGTACTTCTCTCAGCTGATCTGTCAGTATAAATGTGCGTCCAATTTTCGAGTGGGTATCTCTCATTAATAGTAGCAAGAACAGCAGCCCTGAGTTCTGCCTGAGGGGAGACTCCCTTCTGCACAGGAAGGACAAGGTCGAAGACAGGGGTGGCATATTTCAGCATACCAGGGAAGACAGGGGGTCTGGCTGTAAGGGCTCTATTACTTGGAGTGCCAAGTGAGCTGGAAATTCTCTGGAATTCTGATAAAAATGTGTTTTTAGTCTCAGATTGCTTGGTCTGTAGTTAGTCCAAAATCCATCCCTACGTAGTAACCTTTCACCAAGAATCAAAGAAGCAAAAACTCTCCTATCGCGCAAACAGTCAAGGCCAGTCTGAAGTTCCAAAGCTGGTATTGGGTTTGAATAATTATAAACAAGTAATACTGTGGCAACATGTCACATTATTTATTAAATTCTAAAATAGTGTCTAAATACTATTCAGGATATGAATGTATTTATTAAGAAAAATATCAAATATATATAGAAGTTATATATATACGACAGGTGATTGCTGTTTGATTAAATCTCTTAAAAATTATATAAGTTTTGTAATTATATAATATTTAAGATAAGCTTTTGATAGCCCACATACATAGATTGTTATATATATCTACATAGTAAAACAAATCTGTAACTATGTAATGATAATATTTTCTGCGATGTTATGGAATTATTACCAAAATAATATTTAAAGTTTGTACCATTTAAATAGATTATAATAAATTTTAATACTATGAAATTTAAATTCATATCATTTGAACACAAAAATATATATGTTTGAATTTACATAAATACATGAGAATATGTAAATCAAATATTCCCAAAATACTAACTAAAGTTCGATAATTTCCCATCAAACTAATATTTCACAAGAATATGTCAAATATTCTTGTGAAATTTATTTAGACGCTAAAATGTCATCAATTAGATATATTACCGTATTTACTACGAATGATACACTTCATAAGTGAAAATTAAATTTGAAATCGGATTAAATTTAAATGAATATAAATTCTTCAATATAACGAATTTAATATGTACTATATTGAAATTGAGCTATAGAATACATGACTGTACTGAGATAAAATATTTGTAGCAAAATATTTTATAATTATTTTGAGGATTTATAGATATTACTGATTTATTTAGCGTAAAGGTTATTTCATTAAATTTTAAAATTAATATCATTACTTTGAAATAACAGAAGTGTATTTACTTCAGCTAGAAAATAAAAATAGTAAAGAATAATATTAATGAAAAACACATGAAACTAAAAAAAATTCTCATATTTTTTTATAGAAAGAAAAGCAAAAATGTGTTTGGTTCTTATATGTGCGTATCGTCTTTTAAGTTAGTATTCATTAATATGAAGTGGCCTGCACATTAAAGTACCTTTCAGTTTCGCACCAATTTAGTGCCATATCGTTAGCAATGTTGTTTTATTTCAGGTTGGAATCTCGTGTTTTAAGCGTCACCTTATTTCTTCAACCATACACAAATCCAAAAAAAAAAAAAAAAAAAAAAAAAAAAAATGCTAATTTTTACAAACGGGTATCCCAATTTATGTTTTCTCTCAATGGCGTATCCTAACTATACCAATCTTCATTAATTCAATGTAATTATTTTGCTAAATAATACTTCAATTATTCTAGCAACTAATTTCAAATATTTACAAATTAATAAAATATTTTATTGTTTCTTAAATACTAAAAAAGTATATGTAATTTCTCAAAATTAATTTCTTATATGAATATAAAAACCATGGATAATTAAAAAAGAAAAACTTTCTCTCTGAGTTTCTTTTTATTTGTTTAGAAATAAATTTGAACAAATTTTAAAGAGTTCTTCTGAAAATTACATTGTCAATTACAATAGTTTTTTTAACGTAAAGATTTATAATTGTATCCTTGCCAATAAAAACATCAAAAGTAAATATTATGTTACGAATTTAAAGACTGTTGAGGTTTAATTTAAGTGAAATGTTTTTATTTTCACGTATTTTTTTTACTTAACTAATTGCTCTTTCAGCTATCTTAAATCATCAGTAAAATAAGAATTATGATGAAACAATTGGAATTAAGATGTAAGAGATTAAGAAAAAATTAATAGAAAGCATATCGTTTTGAGACATCGATGAAATATCAATTTAGATATTAAAAACAGCGGAACTAAAATCATTATCTCCTTAAAATAAAATTGAATTATCTACGACGTTTTAAAAAGTATGTAAATGTATTTCTAATTTGAAGATATTTATTTTATGTTTTTTAAAATTACCAGCACAACTGAAAAATGTTTACAAATGAAAAAAAAATTAATGTACTTTATAGAATATAGAGAAACAATGCTAAATTAAAGATGATATACTTCCAAAAATAGGGATTGTATACACATTAAAATATTTTATATATAAGATCTTTATGTTTGTTTCAATAGATGTTTATTCTATTTACTTAAAAATAACAATTTAATTTTAAGGCATAAAATTTCAATTTCCTTCAAGAATTTATATAAGTTTGTTTTAACAATAAATTTATATATGTTTACTTACATGAAATATGGATGCAATTTAAATTCCGTTTGGTTTTCTTGGATGAGTTAGATAAACTTGGAGAAAGCATTTATCGATAAATAAAAGCTTTTAGCATTTTATTTGTACATTCTACGTTTGTTATTTACTGATTGACTTCGGGATAATTAGCATCCTAGCAGGTTCCGTATTCGAACCCAGGCTCGGGCATTGATGAACGTTTCTCTTTCTATGTGTATTTCTCTATCCATTTACGTTCGAGGCAAAGACGGTATACCTACAGGTATTATCATCATCTTCACCCCTTGTAGCGCTGAATATGAATAAATTCTAAAGACATGCAGCATTAGAAAAAAGCATTTGGTATTTCTTTTATATTTCAAATAAATTTTTATAAAAAAATTTAAAATGTCTGACTAAGAAATACGATGGTAACTTGTGAAATTCATAAATAGGTTTATAAGGATTTTTGTTTGGCATAATAAATAAACTGCAAATTTAAAATGAAATTTTAAATTTTCATTAGTAATTTACCATTAACAAATTATCAAATGATCTCTTTGAATATTTCAGGTAAACCAATATTTAATAGATTTAAATTTCTTTTTTATTTAATCAATTAAATTTTCGAACAAATGATGTACCATTTCACATTTTCTTAATCTTCAAAAGATAAATAATATGCACATTAATAATTAAATGTTTACATACATAATCTTAAAAAATATTTAAATGCTAGATACATCTTGTTTAACAATTACTACTTATTAGACAAACTCATCTTATTGTAACTAATCTAGTATTGAGTATCAAAATATATGCATGTTGGAATATATATTTATTTTTGAGACATAAATGTAGAAATAAAAAGATTAAAAAAAGTAAAAATACAGAATAATATATTTATACTTTTTTAATATAGAAAATAAATAATCAAACGTAAATAATTCATAAGTATTGAATTATCTGCAAAACATTTAAGTGAAAAGTTAAGGCTTTTTAGTAAAAAATACGATATTATGTAAAATTTAAATATCTCATCTATAATTCCATTGTAGAAAATGAATATTGAAATTTCAAAAAGTCAGTTATACTTTATCCTTTTACGTTGTACTATATACAGTCTTCAAAATTCATTAATAATCCATTGTTAAAAAATACCTAGTTTGTTAACTTTCTAAATAAGTGCTTAAAAAATTAGTCAATTTTTCTCTCTTTAATGTAAAACTATATATTTTTTCGATAATATACACAATTTTACTAAAATTTTAATAATTCTAAATTTTGGGTTATTTTAACAATACTTTTAGAGCAAGCAAAGACAATTTCATAAGTTAAAATCTCAATGGAACGGTGTATAATTATCATTAAAGAAAAATAATATATTCAGGACATTAAAAAGCAATGATTGCGCTTATAAACTTTAATTTTAGACATGAAACAATTTAAAAACATCTAAGGTAGTAGAAAATGCTTCTGAATATGAAGGTTTCATATTTAAAATCTACACGGAAGGTTATATTCGATATATATATCGAATATAACCTTTCGTGTAGTTTTGATCGGATATATATATAAATAAGTATGAGGATAAATAAACCCAAATAATATATCCAATACATATAAACATAAGTCTTTCATTGGAATTTCTGTTTTTTATTAGTTATGTATGATTATTATTAGTTATGTAAGTTTTTTATGCTATGCTCATCATATAACTGATACAAAAGGGATAATTTTTGACGTACATAAAACATTCTATTTGACCATAATAATTTTCATTTTGTGCATTTCATATACGATAACATATTATTGATCATTCTTTCTCAACATCTGAAAATATTTTTCAAAAATTTACAAATTATGAGTTTATCAAAATACATATATATTGTCTTAGAAAAAAAAATATATTAATTAAAAAGTACATTTAATATTTTAACTTAGCAAGAAAATGCATTGAATTTTTTGAGCTAGTCTACTAATCTAGTTTATATATATATATATATATATATATATAAACTAGATTAGTAGACTAGCTCAAAAAAAAAAATATATATATATATATATATATATATATATATATATATATATATATATATTAGATTAGTAGACTATATTATTCTATATTTATATATATATACTGTTTTTTTATTTACAATATTTTAAATTTGCTCAATACCCCCTACTGTTGGTACTTTTCTGTAATCATCGTTCTGTTAATTAAATTATATGAGTACTAAGAGGTTTTCCTTCTAATGTTTGTTTTAAATGTAAAAAATAATAAAATAATATTATATATATATATATATATATATATATATATATATATATATATATATATATATAACATAGTATAAAGGTAATGCATGTAAACTTTGATCAAAAATATTTTACGAACTTCTGTAGACATTTCTAGATAGTCTAAAAAGAGTTTAGTTTTATCGTCTGAAAGTAAATTACTTTAAAATGCGAGAATGATTTTATTCTTTTCGATTTTTTCCCATACGGCATATGTCATTGGACAAAGAGCATATTTAAATTTCGCTTTTTCACAATGACTTTTCTCCAGCAAAAGTATTTGAAAAGTTTTAAATGGCTTTCAAAAATTAAATTCTAGAAAAACAACAGTATGTTTTTCTGCGTAAATTTTAACAATGATAGAAAATCCATAAAATATGATCCAAGTTCTATTTGGTTCGATTTATAATTTCGATTTTGATTACTTTTCAACATATTGAGAACAGTCTCAGAGAGTTTGTTAATCATGTACCATTATAATTTTGTTTGACCAAAGAATTTAAGAGAATCGTTTATGGATACGATAAATTGCATTTTATGAGTTTTCAAGAAATTTGCGGTGTGTTCATATTACATGAGAGAGGATTTTGTAATACAATTCGTATCTTAGAAGCATTATTACTCCTCCTAAAACTTGGTTTTACACATAATCAGTGCAAAAATTAGATGAATGATTTTCCTAAGGTAAATCAATGTCGTGAAGACAAAATCATTTTATTTCTGAAAAATAGTTAACGTTGACGTATTCTTCTATTAATGCAATGTTTGCCATTATGAAACGAGGCAGTCTGAAAAGATTGTTTGTGTCTTTTTTAGCATTTGAGGAGAAAATGAACAGAACGTTTGAAAATAATCTGCAATGTTACAACAAAACTCATTTATAATATACAGTGATTATATCTTCTTCATTCTGCAGCATTTTACATCAATATTTGGCAACATTTTTTATTTTAGCAATCATTTTGAGTCCCTACATCCCATCAATTCACTGCGAACTTCAAAAATGATTCTTGATAATGATTTTAATTCATATTTTGATGATTAAAAATCATTGGCAGAAATGAATTAAACTCAAAGAATATTTAATGAAAAAATAAATGAATTCTGATGAATAAATATAAATCTTTTGTATCGTGCCCTCATAATTTATTACTTTTGATTAGAACTGTTATTTGAATCTAGTATAATTGATATAATAACAACGAATACATTTTAAATAAATATTTGTAATATTTCACGAAACTTAGAACCATGATTCAAATTTCTGTGATTATTAATGGTAGTGGGCCATTTGAAGTTTTTGATATCAAAGCATTTTCAATGCTTAATCATCTATTCAAATGTATATAAGATGTCACAAAAGATTATAGAGTATTTGGATAACATCGCGAAATATACATTTGTAATAATAATAACAAACATAGTATACTTTTTAGTCGTGAAGAATTTGTTTTCATTTGCAATTCTAGTTTGTAAATTTCAAAAATGTCATTCGAAAAGACGAGTAAAAAAACTAATGACAAATTTCATAGAATATTGATCTCAAACAATATATGCAAATAGAAAAATAAGAAGAAAAACATTTTATTTACTCTAATCATTTAAGTGATATCTTCTTTTAATCTCTAAATTATATGCCACTTCTCCAAAGTAATTTTTGATGAAAAAGAAATTTAAATTATAAATAAATAAGACATATAACGTAACTAAACGTTGAAAGAGATACTGTTAAGTTTGAAGCTGTTTAAGAATTTATGAGAGAATAGGAATTTACTGGTTAGAGCAAATATTAACTTTTCTACTGCCATATTAATGTAAATATGCAGTCGTTGTTCAATATAGAAAGTTGGTTAGAATTACCGATTTATCATAGTTTGAAACATTTATCCTATATCTAAATATCTGCATTATTGTTGCAAAACTACAATGTGATTATGTAGTCTTTAAATTTTGGTAAAACAGAAATTAATTTTAAAAACCTCCACTAAATAATAATACGAAAAAAAAGTTAAATTTTTGAATGACTGTAAACAATTTATCACCCTATTAATGAATTAATTGTAATAGATTTCATAAATCATAAATATATGTTAATTTAGGGTTATTCTGATTTCCAATTTTAAAAAAAATCATAAATCTAAATAAATAATGTTTGCATTTTGAATAAGTATTTCATATTTAAATTCATTTTAACTTCATCAATTAATCATTTCTCATGAGAATAAGTAAATTCGAAAATAACAGTTTTGAAATTAACTGAAAGGGTTAAAATAAAAAATAAAACTAATAATTTTAGAAAGTGAAAGGTTAAAGTTTTTGTCATTGTTTAATCTAAATTCATAAATTGAACACAACCGAGAATATTTTGCCTGTTTATCAAACTTCAAATTTATAAAGTGAATTTAAATCTAGAAACTGGATCGAAAGTACTCAGTAATGTCTATTTAATTTGAAATTCTCTTGTTAAATGAAAACATTAACAAGTTAACATTAACATTAACAAAACATTAACATCATATAACAAGAGAATTTCAAATTAGCACCAGAATATTAGTAGCAACATACTAATTCTAGAGTTCTCTTAAAATATATTTATAGAAAGTTAAAAAGGTATAAATATGAAGTTACAAATTTTGTTTTTCCATTAATTGAAAAGAGTTCATACTCAATGAAATGTGAATTGAATGGGTAATTAAAATTTAAAAATTGAAATTTAAAGTCTTTAAATAGCATCTCTCCCTTACTCTCTCTCTATTCATTTATAAAATTATGCTAAATTGAGAAAATTTGTTCTTATACTAAGGACGCTGATATAAAAGGGAATATAATATATATAATAGTAAAAATAATGACGATAAAATATTCTTATTTTTCCAACAAACATAAAATATTTGCTTTCTTTATAAATTGGTAATTATCGCATTAATAACAAAAACAATGTATCTAATTTTTTTTAATATTCAACATCACTTTTCAGCTTAATGAATAAATTTGTGTTGCCATATTATACAATCAAATAAAATGTTAAATACTACATGGAAATACAAGACCTACATTCAAAAAGTAAATAAAGTATTTAGACCCTATTTTTTATTTCTTGAAATCATTGATAATTTACTAATGTAGGATATTAATATGAAGATGCGCTTATCAAAGTTTTGAGAGGAAAAATTAATTGCTTTCAATAATTTGATGGATGGATCCGAAATTTGTTCATTATGAAAGCAAAGCTATGGACATATTTCAAATGCGTAGGGCTTTTCATATCAAAAATTAAATTACTTTCCTTCATCAAGAGAGAAAAAGTTTTTTTAAATCAAAATAATACTATTTATTGATTTACTCATTTTAATTTTGAATGTACTGTTTACTTCAGAAAATTAATAGAAAAATCTATGGTTTATATTTTATTATTAAGCTTAATGATAATAATAATATACTATATTTCTTTGATGTTGTTTAATTTGACAAAACAGCGTATTTTTTGTTTCTAAATATAGTATTTTATATTAAACTTTCTTAGAAATAATTGTACGATTTAAAAATAAAAGTTACAAGAAACTATGATGAACTAATGTTAAAAGTAATTAAAATCGTAAAATGGTTTTTTATTTTAAGACTTCTGATTTACGTTTTACAAAAGTGCTTAAATTTACTTACATTTATTTGTTTAATGTTGATTATCAAATATCTAAGAAAGATGAATGTCACTGAAATTGAAAACGTGATATGAGTGATTTTGAGAACAGAGCTACAAAACAAATAAGAGTTCAAAATAAAACACAGGAATGTTGATGCAATAACAATAATATACAACAATCAAATGATATAAAGCTACGTAATAGATTTCAGCATGTCCAAATAAAAACTTTAGATAAGTTAAGCAACTTTATTCTTTATAAAATATTGCATATCCCTAATGCAATTGCTTACAATTCTGAATTATTTAAACCTTTGGAAGGGTAAAATACATAGATACAAATAAAAAAAATAAACAAATGATACCCAATATTAAAGTAAGAGGTTAAACTCATATTAAGTTATATAATGTTATGAGTTAAGAGATTGTTTAGGGAAATATATATATATATATATATATATATATATATATATATATATATATATATATATATATATATATATATATATATATATATATATATATATATATATATATATATATTTGTTTTAAAACCACTATATCACTTATTTTAAAAAATAAAAATTTATCGATTATCGATATTAAAGTCAAATTTCTAACTAATTTCATATGGATTTTTTATTTTATTAACATTTATTTACTTAAATGGGACTTAAAGAATTTGTTATTATATAAATTTTTTCAGAGAGAAATTCTTAGTTATCTCTATAAAAAAACTTTCTTCGTTGATTATATAATTTCAAAATGTAAACACTTTATGTAACTATAATTTGTGTATTAAAAGGGTAAATAATAGAAATTTTGCATTTATTTTAAGAAGTTTTTTTTCTTCTTATTACTCACTTCTTCCTATTCTTCTTATTTTTAATTACTTCTTTTTTCAACCAATATTTTCTTAATACACAAAACGTTAGCTCTTGTGTAGCTCGCTAAAACTATACCTGTAATTTCCTATACCTCTTAATATCTATTCTGATAAGTCGGAAATATTAAGTTGAAAAATTAAGGTTTGTAGTTTTAGATGTTTTTTTATTACTAAATAAGAATCCATTATATTATATTACAGAAATGTTATTTTCTTATATACACTGAAAATTCAATAGAAATATTATATTATATATAAAACATGTTTCCTTCATTAAATTATTAAAACAAAGTTCTTCAAATTAGACAAAATAAAACAATTTATTTTTATCATAAAACATTTTCAACAGAAAATAAAAACAATCTCTAAATATCTATTCAAATTAATTTTTATTGAATATAAATATAACCGTATTTTAAGCTTTTGTATTAATTTAAAGACGAAAGTGACTTTAGAGAATGTAATATTATGAATGAAGAATGAGTATAAAATCCAAAACATTTGTTTTAAATGAAGAGTTAAATAAACTTAAGGGTTACAAACTTTATTTTTTGTTCTTAAATGGTTTACACTTTTTGTATATTTGCACAACAGTGTAACAATGAATGACTTAAAAATCTAATATATGCAGCTACTTAATTTCCTGTCCGTAGAAAAGCTTAATTTGCTCTAAACTTGAGACTTTTATTTAAGAGACAATTTAATCCACCAAGCTTTTAATTCTGGTTGAAGATTCTCCTTAACGTTTACTACAGTAATCAAATGAGTAAAAATAAGAAAAATAAAAATTGTATTCAAACATGTAGTTAGCAGGAGATGCGGCACGCCAGGTGCACTAACCATTTTGAGAAACACGCGTTTCACGAAAAATGAGCACGGAATTTGGACATTAAAGTCCTTTAAATAGCCTTTTCGGTAGAATATTGATCGAGGAAAAATGCGAACGATGCAAGAAAAAAATTCTAAACAACGTTGTAATTTTAAATGAAGCAGAATATTACCTTACGATAATTAGCTATATTTTCGAACGAAAACTCCATCAGCCGACTACGGCCAGAATGTTGCCGACGCTTCATCGGAGGCCCAGAAAGATAATGGAATTTTTTTTTTTTTTTGAGAAAGTCTGTTAACGAGACGCAGACGATAACAAAAATTACAAGAAATGAAATTTATCGTCTCTGTCTTCTTTATCAGAGACAATTTCTTTTAAACTTAATTGGCAATTTCAATAAAAATGTAGAAAATTTGATAAAATAAACTCATAGATTTCATGGACTAATGAAATGTTTTTTCGATAATTATGATCATAAACTGCTAATGGCAAGAGATATTATTTTAATATTTTTCCTTTTAATTTAAATTCAAGTTTACTGCATTTTTAAGATGACTTACTAGTTCAAAATAAAAGACAAATTAAAATTAAATAAAAAATTGATAATAATTTTACTGTTATGGGAGTTAATAAGAATACATTTTTGTCATATCATTCTCATATTTGTTTTGAAGTTTTGAAATTGCTTAGTACGTTCCTGGAATATAGTGATTTTTGCCTCAGATTTTTATAGCTGCATATGCTTGATAATCTTGAATAAATTTAAGCTGTAAAGACTGCATCTTAAAATTATTGAGAATATATCAACATTAAAAAATTTTTTTTTAAAACTTAACATTATTGAATTTATTATTAATAATCATTTGAAATAAATGGATAATCTAGATAAAATGATAATTTTAATTAATGTTTTTTAGTTTGATTTTCAAAAACATTAATAGCAATATTACTATTTAAAATTTAAAAAGAACTTTTGAATCAGTTTCAAAATACAGAATTTGAGATAGGCTACAAAATTCATATATGAAGATACTTATCATATATGTAAATACCTATCTCATTAATTTTTTGTTATAAAAATGATCAGTTATTTTATAAATTACGCCGGCCAACTTGTCTAGTGGTCAGCATGCCTGACTACGGATAGGGAGGTCCTGTGTTCGAATCTCGGTTCAGGCATGGATGTACTTTTTCTCTCTCTATCCTGTCTTTCCTTGTGTGTGTGAATGAAGTATAAATGATGCCTACCCTATAAACGGGTCCCTATGGCATGCGTGAGGGTGCGATGGTGACCCACCTCTTGTGGTGCACCCGGGGCAACGCCTTGGCAGCTAAGATGTCGCTGTGTCTGGTCGGTTCCTTGGTATCAGGGAACAATAGATTAATAGACTCTGTTGCAGTTGTAACTGTCTACATTCTGCCATTGGAAAAAAAATTATAAATTACAGGTTATTTAGTGTGCAATATTTTCTTAAGAAATTGTATTTCATCCATTATCAGTTATTCTTGACAAGAATTTTTTTAAAATATGAATATATTATATATATATATACTAATGTTTTAAGGCTATTTCTTCTGAATAGTAATAGTAATTGATAAAACGCTACAATATAAAATACAACTTCCATGTTTATTCAAAATACAGCATATATTCAAAATTTACCTTTATTTAATTATTTATTTAATCGTTATATTTTCTTACAAATAATATATAGTAGATACAAATATCTGTAATCTAGGTATTTTAATAGCAAAATTTCGTGCAGTGGTTGGAAGGGTGACCACATTCTCCCACACAGGGTTTCTGGACCTCCGTGGGGTAGGGATGTGTTCATGTTAATCTGTGATTTCGAAAGTCCTTCCACACGTGTGGCGTGGATGGGTAGTTTGTTTGTTCATCGCTCAACGTTCATTTTTTGCACTCGAGGGCTAATTAGACCGGGACCTATGGTTTAAAGTGGATTCCGAACCACTACAAACATACATGCCCAAGGTGGGACTCGAATCCATGAACTGTTGATCAGAAGGCGAGAGCTCTAACCATTCAGCCGCCAGCTCGGCGTGTGGATGGGCAGAGGAATGTGTCAGCTCAGGTGTGACCTCATCATTTGACCACATTTCAAAATGACGAACCACCTTAGTGATGAATAAGTATTCCAAACTCGTTACCCTTTGCGCACTGTCCAGGGATATCTTGCACCGAAATGTATGTATCCAAATCATGTTTTTGTATGATTGTAATTTATATAATTCTATTTATTCTCTAAAACAGCTTCTCGAAATAATGAAATGTTTATTCTCTTAAGAACTACATTTTAATTTCCAATAGTATTCTTGATAAATTGCGTTGGAATATACAGATGCCCAAAGAATGAAGTATTTGCGTGAGTAATAAATACAGAGTTAAGAACTGATTATATTCTCTCTCTCTCTCTATTCAACATTTATATTCAATTCATATTCTATTCAGTATTATTTGTGCATTCAATTCAACATTGCCTACTCACCTATATTACGGGTAAAAAGGTGCCCTTTAATACGGATATCATTTACGAAAACTATATGTAGTTGTAAAACTACTTTCTTTATATATATATAAGAAAATGAGTAAAATTAATGGAAATCTGAAGAATAGTTATCAGTGATTAAAATTTGGTTTTTGCCTTGTCGCTATTGGTTTGGGTATTACTGAATCATCCCCAACTTATTATTTAACAAGTCCTTGATCCACTTGGTACTGAATATTAAGTGGGTTTGGATTTGGTCAAAAATAAAATTCTGTAATTTTTTGTACTGAAAACTATAACCTAAAGGGTATTTAAGTTTCAGTATTTATAACTGTGACTAAAATGGTGGAAAAATATTCCGTAAGGAAATTTCATATAAATGTTCAAGTTTAAGTTATAGAGCCTTTGAATAATAATTTAGTGTTATTTTCTTATACTTTATAGTTATTTATAGGAATAAAATTTGGTTTTATTGCAAACTTCAAACTTTTTTAATTTCTTTTTTTTTCTTTCTTTCAAAGTGTTACAGTAAAAAATTAACTTTGACTGGCGGACAATGTTTTACTATTTTCAAAAAAGTTTATTTAGTTTCTTTCTGAAAAATTCAGTTCTTTATTCTTCATCATGATTGCAATTTATTCGTGTGGTCCAAGCATTTGTTATTGGATGTTTTTGACCAGTGACGCAATGACTTTTAGATTATAATCGTTCTCAAATTCTTTAAATCACAATTTCTTCCAGTAACACTCAATTATTCTAATAAATATTATAATGTTTTCTAATTTAATTTGACGTTCAAGGTTTATTTGTGTTAATATTTCATTGGGAATTATCTATATCTATTGCTTTAAAAATGTTTCTTAAGTCTTTCTTTTAAGAAGGATTTTATAAAAATTCCCCATAAAAATTTTAAAAATGTAACAAATAGTCATAGTCATTATTTTCCTTGACCCAAGTTTTATTACCGTTTGATATGATAGTTCTAACAACTGAATCATTTAAATTTGATTTGTTAGCTACTTTATCGAACAAATACTAAATCAAAATAGTTCAGCTAACAAATGTTTTTATTTTATACCCATTAAGTGGCAAATAAATCATAAGAAAATTAAACACATATTTTTTTTATTTGAGTAAAATCAGTTTTTATATAAATTTTATAAGCATTAATAAATAAGTAACGTAATTTTTTTTTTTTTTTTTTTTTTTTTTTTTTTTTTTTTTTTGAAAAATCAGTTAAGTTTGAAATACATTTCTTTCAGTGGTGAATCGTTTCTTAAAAAAGGACATTATCGTTTCTTTTTGCTCATGAAAATACAACTACAAAATTCAAAACAAAACACATTTTTAATTTCGTCCACTGCAGCGGCACCAAAAAATTACTTCAGCTGATTAACTTCTGTAAGAAAAATTTAAAATAGAAAAAAAAAGGAAGAATGCATTAAAAAGTGAATAAAAGAAACTTCTAAGCTACGCCATCTGGTTCTCCGTGTCCATAAAACAACCTGGTTTTCTCATAGGCTAAAGGAAAGGGAAAGTTTTTCCATTCAAAGAGTTTTAATCACTAGTTTTTCCACGCTAGGAGGCAGAAGCGGCCATACCTGGTAATCAGACTTGCTTTTAGAGCTCCCAGTAGAATGTTTTGAAAACAGCAACGAGGTAAAAGGAAAACGAAAGAACTAACCAAAATGAAAGCAGACTCGGATGGACTCCAATTTGAAGCATCATCGCATCTTAAAGTAATTACCTTAAAATTCTATAGTGATGCCTGGTGAACGCGGATTTTCAATCCTTTCTGTTTCTTCTTTTTTGAACTGTTGACGTCATTGTTGCTATTCCAAACCCAGTGTATATTTAGAACATGCCTATTTGCTTATCTTAGAAACGAATCCAGTAAACTGATGTAGATGTTTTTTTTTTGTTTTGTTTTGTTTTGTTTTTGATGATTTGGAACAATTTTACTCTTTATAAAAAATACTTATATGTTTCATTGATATAATTAATTTATTTTATGGCTGAAAGAAGGTTTTCAGTACAATACTTGAACTTTATAATATTTTTGGTTTTAGAAAATTTAAACGAGATATGAAAAATAAAAAAACGTGATTCAAAGGCGTGAAAATTTTTATTATATATCGTGAGAAAATAAATAATAATAATAATACTGTTGATATATAATAGAAATAAATCAATTATTTAATTGTACATATTATTAATCATTTTTAATTCACGAAATGTTATTTGACTCTTGAGTTTCATCAATTAATCATTTACTGTTTATATTAGAAGGGAATATATACTTCACGCACAGTTTTGCCTTATTTGATAAATTATCAATTTTTGGCATAATGAAGAAAATTTATTGAATTTTTAAAGATGATCATTTATATTTTAACTTCTCACTCGATAAATCAATCACATAGACTACGAGGAAAAAATACATTGAATATAACATAAACTTAAACAAAAATCTGCAATGAATATTCGAATGATTATAATTGCATTAGCATGCAAGAACTTTTATTAAAATTGATGTATTATCCCTAAGCATTTCAATGAATTTTGTATTTATATACTTAATTTCTCTGCTTAAAGTGGCTAAAGTTTTATACATACTACACATATTTTATAAAATTTATTATTTAAATTTGAAAAATGATGACAAATAATTATATAACTGGTTATTTTGATAATCATAAGTCACATAAAGGTATTTATTTAAAATATACCTAGGAAAACATATTATAAACATTATCAGGCAAATTTAAATTATACTTCTCAGTACTTTATACTTGGTTTCTTGATACTCATGGTCATTCTAAAACATTCAGGGTTCTATATTTTAGAGAAGAATACCATAACTTTAGAAATGTAAGTTAGCAAAAGAAAAACCAATTACCATAAGAAAATATGTACTTATTATATCTTGATATATAGTTTTGTAATACTTAAAAGAAATTTCTGTCAGTATTCAGTCATAAAACCTATTTGTAACGCTGAAATAATTAATTTATTGAAATTCATTTTACATTAGTGGATAACGTAAATTTTAATACCTGATTCTATAATATTAATATTATAGTTCATGATAAATTAAAGTCATAATTTCTTAGGCATTTTTCCATAATATTTATTAAAGTTTTTAAACTTAAACTAATAATTTCCTTTTGTGACTTAAACGTAAACTGAATTTTCAGTTAATGATTATAAAATAGTCTGTGAAAGGGAGAGAGGCTGAACATAAACGATACATTGTTATGAAACATGTAAAAAACCCATTAATTGAAGGAAAATAATTAAAAATTGATGATTAATTAATAACTAAATTTTATCCATTATTAATATTTCCTATAGATGTTTTAAAAGTTAACATAGGAAACAATTTTAAACATTTCTTTAATTAGATATTTAGAAAAATGATGAGAATAAAAATAAAATCATAAAATAAACAATTATAATTTTGTATTCAAAAGTAATATATACATATATAGGATCCGTTGTGTTCACAAAGTTTCGACCTGCGTGGCAGGCCTTTACTCCTTCATCTCTTGTAGTACCATGTAAGAATGCTTGACTTTTCTGGCATCGGTTCACAAACTATTTGCGTGAAAGTTTTAGAAAACTGATATGTTGTCCAATCACCATGCAGAATTTCAGATGGGCATGGTATGTATTAGAAAAGATCTCTTAAATTGATAGTTATATAGGAAATAAAATAAATACATTTCTGGGCTATAATTAATGAAATGAGAACTTTTTCTGTGTTATAATGCTAAAGATATAAACCTGAGTCCATAAACACTATATACATTGAGAAACAGCCCATTTTCACTAAGAAAACACTTTGATGTTGGTCTATACTTAACTTCTCTTAAATATTCATAATTGAAGACCTTTTTGAAATTTACTACGCAATTTTTTTACTTTTTCATAAAAAAGTTTATGTTTACTTTATTTAAATGACCTAAAATATTACCTATTTTGAGTTCTTTTGCAATATTTTAATATGTGTGATAATAATTTAGCAAGATAATATTCAGCGTTTGTAATTTATCTAACCATATTTTGTTGGAAAATTTGTAGCTTCGTTAATCTGCTCCTCTAATAATGTTTCATACTGGGGATGCATTGGTTACAATAGGTCTTACAATTGAGATGTAGAAAAGGTGTTTTAACATTAATGACAGCTTTGATTGTTTTCTTACAATTGCTTTAAAGCTACCATATGCCTTAGTGGCTTTGGTGATAACTTGATTAATGTAGTTAGTCCATGTCAAATTATTAATCATGGTTAATCCTAGATACTTGGCTGTATTTACTTGCGGTATTTCGTAATCGAACAAGAATAATTTATTATTTTTACGCTTCATTTTCTTTTTCTTTCTCCCTTTAAATATTATCAGTTGTGATTTTTCTGAGATGATTGAAACTCTCCAATTAATGTAGCAATTTTCAGTTTCATTTAATGCTATCTGCAATTCATGAACTGCATAATTGGGATTGCATGATTCAGCCAGGATTGCTGTGTCATCTGCATACAAGGCTAGATTGGTTTTATTGTCTTCGGTTATTGGGAAATCGTGAATATGAAAAAGGCTTAAGATACGGCCGAGGTTGCTTCCTTGCAGTATGCTTAATGTTCTTTATGCTTAATGTGAGTAATGTTTCTGATATATATATATATATATATATATATATATATATATATATATATATATATATATATATATATATATATATATATATATATAATTAAATATTTAACTAAAAGCGGTGGCAAATGATATTTGTAAGAAACTTTCCCCAAGCAATCATGCTATCATTTAACCTTGATGACACCTGTTCCATTGAGATCAACATATAGATTATGGAGAAGAATACCGTACTTCATTTCAGTGACTACGCCGAAAAGTCTGAAGTCTACGTGGCTCTTATGAAATGCAGATTATAATAATGCGAATACTTGATTTGGTATCTCTGAAACTGCATATTTTAATAATCATACACATGAAGTGTTTGAGACTATGATTGCCAATCAAATGAATGATGTTTAGATGGTAAAAAGATAATTCACAATAAGATGTTTATAAATCATAATTGATGCAAAATGTCCAAAATTATCTTTCCTTAAAAAGCAATCACTGACAGAGCAGGTCTCAGTTAGTTACCGAATAAAATATGGCTCAAAGTATAAATGTTTGTAGCTTACGTATCAGTAGCATATTTCCTTATACATCGCTGACTTTGTTTGAATAAATGGGACAACGTCTACTAATCTTTTTGTTAATGAGATGTGACCATATAACCATGTAATATCTGCTTCTCGTATCACCGTCATTCATCTGCTTGACATAGATACTGACGCAAGCAGTTAGTAAACAATGGATAATCCATAGTTTTTGAGATTACCATTACTAATCTTTGTGTCTCAAAAGCTATCTTTTATCAAAATTGCTAAGAGCATGAGGAACTAATAAGTATATCCATGAAAGATGCTTGATACTGTTCGGAATAAATATTTCTCTGGATCAATGGCTCCCAAGATGTCTAGATCTGTTCAACGTAAAACCATGGAATTTGTCATATTTTGGCTTATATATATATATATATATATATATATATATATATATATATATATATATATATATATATATATATATATATATACATACATATATATATATATAAGAATTTCAGAGCAGATGCACATGACGCGCACCTGTATCACTTCAAAACACTATTTAAGGCTTGGAGATTTCAACGATTTCAAGTTCAGCAGTCATGTTTTTCTCATGGTTTTTTCAAAAAGGAAACGAGCAGTTATACCTCGTAGAAAACAGCGATCATTTTTTGATCAAGCATCCGAGTTCGATAGAGGAATAATAGTTGCCTATATGGAGTGTGGATTATCTTTCAGGGGAATCAGTTGAGCTGCACGAAAACAAACAAATGTAATCGGGCTATATGATCGTTGGTTGCAGGAGGGTACGACGGACTGACCTGTTTAATCGTGTGCATCTGAGTGCACCACTTCACGTGACAGGCAAATTGTGCACATGACAGAGACTGATCACTCAGCCACATCATGAACGATAGCACAGCGCATTCAGTCTGTAATGCATCATCCAGTACCACTTGACGCCATTTTCAGCAGAGTGGTCTGTCCTCAAAATGTTCATTCCTCCGTCTACCATTGACGCAGAACCACAGGCAGACTGACGTCAATGATGTGTTAAAAGGAAGATGTAGACGGTAGAATGGAATGAAATCGTCTAAACTGACGTGTTACACTTCGGCCTGCAACTCCACAACTGTCGCATTTGAGTTTTCAGATACCGTGAAGAGAGGATCTTAAACAGCTACGTTATGCACAGTTACACTGGTTCTGCACTGGGTTTTATGGCATGAGGCGGTATTGCATATCATTCCCGCAATCCTCTAGTACGCATTGCTGGTAATTTAAACAGCCATGGCTACATGTTTGATTGGTTGGAGCCAATTAGGGATTCGTTTTCACAATCGAAAGGTAGTTAATTTTAATCCTGGCTTAATTGAAAATTTGTCATGTTCGCTAATAGCAACTGGGTCACGTTAAAACTGGGAGTGGCCGCATTGTCCTCCGAATGAAATAATACCTCTGAGGGTGGTAGAACATGTATTGGGAGTCTTCTACTTGGTCCTTGCTTCAAAATCATGAAAATTTCACCTGACTGCTTCAAATCTAACTGATAGTCAACCCAGTATAGGTGCAAGGAAAATGCTATTGCTGCAGTCCTTATCAAAAGGCTGTATGCATACACATTATGTGATGAATTCTTAACGCCATGTACTACTAACTTCATACGATGCACTGAGGTCAAATGTTTCCCTCACAACTTTAAGAAAATGGATTTTACTGTGAGTTCCACAGTATTTCACATTCTGCAGTTTATCTTGAATGAAGACTAATTCAACTTCCTATCTCCTTATGGTTTGCTTTCATGTCATTTAAGAGCAGGGAGATTCAGAAAACGTCAAGAATAGTTTAGTTGATATTCTGAATGTTTCATTCGAAAATTGCTCGACACTTAATAATTATTCTTCAGGTTTTACACTATTACTATAATCTTGAATATTAATGAACCAACTGCTGTTTATTCTGATAAAGTTTCTCTTGGAACCAAAAGCTCTAAACTTATCAACAAGTCTCTGTTGCAATTCATCGTTTGAGCAAAGTTTGTTCTACCAAAACAAAAATTATTTCAAATAAAACTAAAAGCAGATACAGAAAATTTAACAAGAGCCATTGTTTTCAAATTATTTTTAATCATTTTTCTTTAGTATTTTATCAACTTTTACTACGACAGGTATAGATACTTATATTAATTACTAAGTATAGATTTGTATATTTAATTTCAAAACATAAGAAATTCGTTTCAAATATATTTAAAAAATGATACCATCTTAAATTTTAAATTAATATCGTCTATACGCATCTAATATACTGCAAATCTGAAATGTATATAATTATATATTCCAGGAAAAAAGTTTGAAGCATTTGTCAAAATTATCAGACTAATGAAATAAAATGTTCCACTGCGTAGTTCAAGTGAATTTTGACATTAAAAATGCTACACCTATAGATAAGTTTATTGTAACTAAACTTTAAAAGAGAGTTTAAATACTTTAAACATATATTGAAAGGGAAAAAATTAGAGCTTCAATAAGAAAAATAATAGAATACGAAAATAAATGAAACTTCATAACATCCGTAAAATTTATTTTTGAATGTTCCAAGTATTTTATTTTTTAATCAACTAATTTTATTTTTAATTAACTAATTGCATTACATAATTCACATAAGTTATCGTTTAGAAAAAGCGTTAAAAGTTTTAGAAAAATAGTCAAAACATTTTTCAAAATCAATGTAGTTGAGTGGAACAAAATAACTTATATCACTATAACTTTGAAAACGAAACTGCCTATTTATTCAGCTCTAGACAATAATAAAGTTTTTCTGTTGAAAAAGAATCTAATGGTAAGCAAACAGTGTTGCAGTTTGAAGTTATTTAATATTAAGTTATACGAACTTTGACCTACTGTATATAATTTAAAAATACCACATAAAAGTAATTCAGAGTAGATGCATTTAAAGTAATTATATAGAACGACAAAAAATTTTAACTATATTTAATATTCACTTTGAATGAATTAGCTGGCAATGCTAAATCTAATGGTAGCTTTATATACTTTAATGGTAGCTTTATATACTTTAATGGTAGCTTTATATACTTTAATGGTAGCTTTATATACATTAATGGTAGCTTTATATACATTAATGGTAGCTTTATATACTTTAATGGTAGCTTTATATACTTGAAAACACCTTTGTCATAAATTTATGTGTGAAAATAAATACTATATGTAAAATAGAAAATCGGAATATATTTACAAATATCCACAAAATGATATTTTTTTTTCCTTTCAGAATCTTATCACGTTTGAAATTAAAATTTGCTGTTAATGAAATATTATATGTCAAATGTCATTGAACAATTAGGTTCTGAACAAAATATATAATTTAAATTTTTCACCATTTTTTATTTTTAAAACAATATATTTTTATCCTCAAGAATATTTTAGAACGTGGAACAAGTTAGAAGTTTGTTGAAGGTATTGAATAATGCGAGACTAATGTTCCAATTTCTCTCTCTCTCTCTATCTGTCGCTTTATTAATATTCTTAACCATTTCTGAGACTTTTCTGGTATTCATATATCTCAGTACTATCCAGTTTCTAAGAAAAAGCTCCTACAAAGGAATGCATATTGCTTGTTACAAAGAACATCTAAGAAACTGTTTCATCAAAGCCACACACACACACATTCACATTTCTTATCGGTTATAATTCTCTCTTTTTTCTTATGATGTGTATTATGTACCTTTATTTTAGTATTTAATTAATAAATATACTATTCAAGTCTAACAATACTTTATTTCGGTTGTTTTATCGAGCAATTGCAATTCTATGCATGTTTATGGTTTTTTTTATGACATAAAGAGGGCATTTAGGAATTGTAAGATTTATATATCAGATGATGCAATTTAAAAAGGGAATGAATTTATTAGATATAAAAGACAAATGATAAATTAATATTTCTATTTCACTTAGATAAAAAATAATTAAAAGTAAATTTAATTTTAAAGCAAACAATATGTAATACTTGAAGTTATGGATAAAGTGCTTCCAAAATAGCATCTGGAAAATATTCGGCACAGAAATGAAATGATATCTTTTAATTTAGTAAAAATCTTTGAAGATATAAGGAAACCAAAATAATTATCAGAAAATTGCTTATAAGATAAAGCAAAGAAGCTTTTCTTTCTTACACATATGGCTTTAGGGATATATGTTTAATATTTTCTAAGTTTTCTTCTCTGGGACTTGTGAGTTATACTAATTTTTTATGAAAATAAATATTAGAAATATGAAGTTGGCTTAAATATTCGTAGGTTTCTGGTGCTAGACTATATATTCCGTTGTAACAAAATACAGTTAGATGTTGGTGAAATTTTCTCTTTTAATGAAATTGAGGAAAAATAGTTTAATAATAAACAAACACATGTAATGGAAATATTATTTTTCAAATCTTTTGATAAGTTACTAGAAAGCGATATTTTTCTCTAGGAAGTTACATGATATATTTTGGATGAACACATATGTAGCTAAATATTTACAACCTAAAAATGGCTGCCTCGGAATTAAATATAATTTATAAGCATACCGTAAAATCTATTTAATTCAAAATATGACTTATAAATTTTTATTGATAACATGATACTAACAAATTCCGAAATTTGAAAAAAGCGCTAATTTGGATTCAAACAAATTTTGTAACGCTATTTTTTTTTTATCTATGTATGCATTAAATTTAAAATGTAATAAAATGGTCAATTTTCAATTAAAAATAATCAAAATTAATTATTCTGGAAAAAGTTTAAATATTGCAGTTATGAACAACGTGCTTATAACAAGTAATTAATCATTTAAAATTTTTTTCTTTTAACTTGAGAAACTAATTAATATTTCAAAAAATTATTCAATGTAAATTAGTAAACAACTAAAATATATAAAGATGGGAAAAGTATAAATAATGAAAAATTTACTGTATTTTATCAACATAAAAATAAAATACCCTTTAAATCTTTGCTTCTAATAAATTAATAAGATTTTAGGTATTAATTACATACTTTTGTTCAAAATTCTTTAAGACAAGAAGTGATTTTCTAATGCTCTATTGATAAATGAGTAAAAATTTATTAAAATTCTATGAAAAATAAGGACGCTGGAAATATTCTTGTTTAAGAAAAATTCATAATTAAAAATACTTATTAATTTTTTTAATAACAATTAAAATTAGATGCAAGAATAAGATGAAGAGATGGGATATGTAACATGATCCAAATTGAAAAAAAAATTGATATCATAAAATAATTTTCTTTATTTTTCACTTATTAGTGATCAATTTTTATAACAAATATTCATAAATACAGTGGATAATGTATTTTTAAATGTTTTACTTCCACTTCTAATATCTTCAAGAGGTTTAAATATGTAAATTATCATATGATGTTAAAAAAATCTGAAAATTATTTGCAATGAAACAAAAAGATCATATAATTATCAATAATGAATGGCCTAAATTAATTTACATATAATATATATCAATAAATTAGTATAACTTGAGTTTTTGTAAATTTTATCTTATACAGTAATAATTATTTTGTGATTACTGATAAAAAAATGAGTTAATTCTTAATCACATATATTAATCTTTGAAAATTATGTTAATACGTAGCGAAATATTTCATATTATATAATCCTATTTTACTTGAATTCCTAAGATCTCTTAATTTCAATAAAATATTAAATATTTATTTATAAAATATTAATTATTTTTGTTTATTTTTTTTAGGTGCAAGGCAATATAAAACGATAACAACAAATATTTCTGAGATATGATCTGTGATATCATATATACCTCCATATTTGTAATAAAATTCAAAGTGTACATATAAGATCTGAGAGTTGCACTTTTTAATTTCGGTTATTTCCAAATGCATTTATAAATTTCAGGGTATTTGCAAAAAAGCGAATAAAACATTAATATATTTCTACCACTACCAAAAAAAAAACTTTTATCACGTGCTTGTATATTAATTCCAAAATATTAAACTTTAAAAGTTAATATGAGAGCTGAACACAATAGATAATTAATGATAGAACATGTATGCTCATTTTCCTGTAAATACATGGAAATAGATAACACATGTGCGCAATATAAATATACAAAATTTTCTTCAAACAATTGAGTTTATTTTTTGCTTAAACTCCTCTAATAATAATGAAGAATTTTGGTACTCATTCTCACCATTGCATTTCTTATCTCACTTCAGTGAAAATGATCTTTATTATCTTAACATTATGGTGATCAAATTAAAGATTAATAAAATCAGTGAACATTTTTTTTCTTTGATAAAAAAAAGTTAATTTTATGAGCTAATCAAATGTATTTTTTTCTTCTTTCATAATGTTAGATTTTAATATATTCGCATGTGCAGTATACTGAAATGTAACTGAATTATATATAACTTGCTTTATGTCTATTTTAAGCTGTAAGTTAACTTTGATTCGACTTGTTGATAATATAATGAGCTATTTGACGAGATAAGGAGTGTAGGTCAGATTATCAGTTACTGTCAAATGCAAAATGGGTAATATTTGGATCTCATTATGACTGACTATACCAATTCATCGACAACTGATTTTTTTATCATTTCAGAAGCAGTTCAGATGCTCCAATTTTCTCCAATCCTTCTGTGAAGGTTTTAATATGACTAGATCAATTTTAAAGATGATCTAGCTATGTAAAAACCTTGACATAATATAATTTTAATCAAGACGAAAATTAACTATGACTTTCAACAATAAGTAGATGAACCAGATTACCGGTAACTAGTCTCTATTGTACGAAGGAATAAGCGGGTTACAATAGTACAGATTACCAATCAATTTAACGCTAGTATTCCTACTGTACAATACTACACTAAGAAATTTTTTTCCAGAATTCATCTTATGAAAATCCCTCCGAATAACAAAAATCAAAGATACTTCATTTTACCTGTGATGTGTATGCCTTAAATATATTCTATTCTGAGCATATTTATTAAAGTGCATCTAAACTCATCAATTTGGATATTTCCCCCCATCCCAAAGGTTTATTGGCAATGTACTTCAGTCATTGCGTTTTTCATTGTAAATATGGTTCCAGAATCTCTCATGTCATCTCAAAACTAAATTTATTATTTTATTAAATTTTAATTCACGATAAAAATTGAAAAATAATTTTGTTATCTAGACAGGCTTAATTTTAAGCCACCTAAGATTATTGTGTTTGTCTTTCTTTCGATTTGAACTGGGGCTTGCCCATCTGTTTTCTCATAATTTTAAAAATATTTTTTAATAACAATAATTCACTCATTTTATTCTGATTTTCTATTTATAAAAAGAAATTTTTCTCTTTTTAAAATGTCTGAAAAGTGATATTAATTTATAAATTTTTTTTCGCAAATATATAGTATTTTTATTACAGCGTATTAACAAATGCATTAAGTCTTATGCTAATGCAACTTTGAAGGGATAAGGATTTGATAAACAAAAGAAAATAGAAAATTACGAAGAATAATGAACTAATAAATACTTTTGCATCTATATAATTTATGTGAGTTGATACCAAATAAGTCATTTATTGTCAACAAACTAAAATAGGAAAAAATTCGTGGAATCAAACTTATGACAATGAAAATAATTTCAGAATTGAAAAAAAAATTTGTGTAAATATCTTTTAGTTATTGTCTTAAAAATACAACAAAAAACTAATTAACTAAAAATGAGCGTTTGTGAAATATCTATATTTTTTAAACGAATGTAATTCTCATATATATAATTGATTAAGACACTACTTAACATAAATTTCTGATTATTTAAAACTGAAAGCTCTGCTGATAAAATCACATAAAACGAAGTGTTATATTATTGCAAGATTATATTAAATGCAAAGAAATTCAAAAAGTATGTTAATTAAAATATATTAAAATGTTTTTAGTAATAGAAAATTTTATACAGTAAAATAGTTACTCCTTAAAATTATGCTATTTTTTAATATAACTATTCACTAGATAAAGATTTAAGAAATTTACATTAAAAAAAAATCACACACACACACACACACACACACACACACACACACACACACACACACACACACACACACACACACACACACACACACACACACACACACACACATATATATATATATATATATATATATAACATATATATAACATATATGTATGCGTTTTAACTGATTTCAATGTGTGATCTTAGTATTAAAAAATATAAATTTATTTAGAAGAAAACCATTGCCTGGCAGAAGTAGAATCTCTTAAGTAACAAAGTGTAAGGAAATAACCAACACTTTTGAACAATAAAGCTTTAATAAATCATCAGCAGTAGCAAGAGTAATCCCGTTACAACACTTTTGGTAGAAGCCGAGCCATTTGGCGAACTACTGGGCGACTCTGTTTGCTTTTCTTAAGCGTAATTACGTGCATAGGGGCGAAGGAAAAAAAATGGACTTTTCGTGTACTACCGTAAATTTTTCTCGCTTAATATTTTATGTCTCCATAAAATGGCTTTTAGCCATAGTTTCTACTGCGTGAAAACGGTGAACTGATCCCGTTGATGTAAAAGATACTCGGTCTCTTTCGAGTTATGAAGTTACTCAGTACATAATTATGATATCATTGTTATAGAATTGTTAGAGAAGAATAAGAAAGGAACCATAAAGGAATCCCTGTTGTTGATACTTTAAGAATCATGGGTATTTAAGCTATTGCTGTTAAAGACGAAAACAATTTTTGAAATTTATCTAGTATTCTGAGGTTTATCAGAGAAAATCGATTCTTATCGTTAGGAAACACTTTTAATATTCTTTTGCAAAATTATTTTAATTTGATTAATAATTTTAACTTAAGAATATTTCAAAATATTTTTTTCATTCATTTGAACTAAATAATAAATTATATTTCATTTCATTTTTTCATGAATCATTAAACATAAATTTTTATGCTATAGATGTGAATGTATTTATTTATAATCAGTGGCAATTATGAGTCTAAATTTTCCAAATGTGTGGTTGTTTTAAACAAAGGTAAATGATTTAGCACATTCTTGATAAACGCTTTTTTTCAAAAACGAAGTAAACTGTATTTTAAAATATATTTTGCTAATTTAAATCATTCCGAGACACGATATTAATTGCTTGCAGTGAATTGTTTTAATAGAATGTATGGCTGAATAGAGAATAAATTAGAAAAATTCTTTATGTCATAAAAATATTTCAGCAAAATTTGTCCAATTTTTTGAAAATCATCATAATATAGTCATTGAGGAAATTTAAAATTATTAAATATTTATTGATTAAAATGTTTCATGAATCTTCATATATAGTAACATATTCATTTGTGAATAATTTTGCTTTAGCACTGAAATATGTATCATGACACATTTTTATAATATATAATTTGGCAGACAACTCGCAGATTTAATTGAAACCTGATCATTTACTTTCTGATTTAGAAAACAGATTGATAAGGTACACATTAAATTAATCAAGAACAAAAATGATAGCTAAAATAAACATTTATAAGCATAATTAACATAATTAACTATATTATATTATATTAATTAATTATAGCATAAAGCATAATTAACTATATTTTATAACATGGATAATAATGTGAAAACGTGGAAAATATTTATGTATAGATAAAATTTAACAACACACGAAAATATTAGTGGTATAAGATTGAGTATAACTGATTTTAAAATATGAATAATGAATGCATTCCAAAAATAATTGATATTTCTTTTTCTCTACTTTGAATATGATTACACATATTAAAAAAAGTTTTATTTTTAATATTAAAGCATGTTTCAGGCAAAGAAAATATTTTTGAAATTAGTTAAATATAAGAAAGTTTAGCAAGTTATGAAATTTTTTTATGGAAACTTAAATATTTTATTAGTTAGTTTAACATGTTGAAAAATTGATTTTGCAAATAAAGGCGATTTAATTATTCTTAATCTATTGAATTTAACTCTTAAGAAAATAATATTCGAAAATAATGATTGTCATTTTAATAAATTAGAATAAAACTCTATCTTTTTTTTAAAAAAAAATAAATCCTGAAATTAGTTTATCTAATATATATATATAAGACTTTAAAATTACTAACGTTTAAAGTTAAAACCAGTTAAAAAAGAATTGATGAATTATGGAAAAAATGAATTTATAGCCATTCAACCAATTTGAATTATTATATTATATATCCTGTATATTATGTATTGCTTATTTCAATCTAATATTTTAGTAAATATAAAGTAGTTATATTTCATTATGCATGCTGAAATTTACAATATGCACCAGGAAAATTTTTTTTAATTATAGTTTTTACTTCAGAAATTGTTTCCAATTGGTGTATTCTTGTCTCTTCTTGCTTGAAAGTTAGAGTAAGAAAATTTGAATGCCAAGTGATCCGAAAATAAAAATTAACGAAGCGTGAGGCCTTAAAATGTTCACACCTACTGAAGCAGATAGGAGAGTTTGAAGATGGGCTCGTCGTAATTACTTGTCAATTTGTCAACCTCCGCGCTGTCTCAGTCCATTAAAACTTACCAGCATTATGCTAATAAGAAATGAAAATCTAATTTCTGAAGAATTTGAGATGGGCGTTTAATAAATTCTTCATTCATTTAAATATAATGATGTCCATATTAAATTCGGTATGATGAAATGAGGTATAAATGCACAGGAGCGAAAATTAAGGCAATGACAGAAAGGTAATATTTATACTTATCTGAAGGTTTTATTGTAAAATACAGGAAATTGAAATACAAACTTTTTCTAAAATAAAACTATTTAAATTAGAAATGTTTTATATGCTATATCTATCTACCTATATATATATATATATATCTATATCTATATCTCTATATATATATATATATATATAAATATATATATATATCTATATCTATATCTATATATATATATATATATATATATATATAAAGCAAAAATATATATAAATATATATATATAATACAGAAAATACAATACATTATAATATTTTTGAAATCGTTAAAATATACTATTTATCGTTAAAAAATACTTTACTGAACCTATTTTTATTTCGTTTATTAGGCTAAAAGTAAAATATTCA